>JABSTQ010009230.1:0-399376 GCA_013358835.2 Ixodes persulcatus
CCAGGTGCTGCTCTCTTTTGGCATGCCAGGCGACCACATCACGCTTGGCGCCAACGGAACGGCCTCTTCTTCCTTCGCTTTTTTCACCACCGTCACGACAACACAACAGCCGGTTCAGGACCAATGGATAACCCTGCCCTGGCAACCTGGATCGTCTACAACCGGCGGGACCCTATATAAGGAAGCCGTCAACGACATCTTCTCGGACATGACACGGGCAAGATGGAACTCATAAGGAATTTATGAGTCATTGTTTGCTGACAGCCAATGCCCGCTGCTATTCGTCTCTCTTGCCTTGGCGTACGCTTGAAAAATGGCGCAGGTAGTGAAGTTATTCCGTTGACAAGTCTACCGACGGAGCACGAACACACGCATTCTCTTTTTTTGCTATGACTTGTGCTTCACGTATTTCCAGTGTTCTTGTGTCCACACTTCGTCGCAGGATCATTGTGCGAGGAAACAAAGGGTGACAATCACAGTACCTCACATGAACTGCTAGACGTCCCGACGGTGCAGATTTACGAGAATTAGAATGTTCTCTTAGACTAATGTTGATGCACCTTCCTGACTGGCCCACATATGACCTCCCACAAGACACCAGAATCCCGCCGTATTCTTCGTGCCGGTATTGGAGGAATTTATCTAAGGGCAGAGCCTTCTGAGCTTATCCGGAGTGGAGAGACCGCCTGGACATGGTGTTTGACAGCGACTTTCTTGAAGTTGTGTGATATACGGTGGATGTATGCTACTACCGCTGGTCGGCGTCTTCGGTCTATATTCTTCTTTCGTGTTCCTTTTGGTTTTAACAAACCTTCTGCAAGTTCTGACGCGATGGAGCCGTACTATGTATGCTTCCATCTTGTGTACTGAGTTTAACCAACTAGGTTATCAAATTATTTTTCATATACAACGCTGTCAAAGCTGCTGTGGGAGCACTTGGCTTCATCTATGGTTTAGTTTGCGCGAGAACGCGTGCATACAATCTGCGGAATCACACCCCATGCTCGTCCCAGAAGCATTGACAGCGTTGTAGAGTAATGGACCTCTTGGCGAATATGTGCTGACACCTAGACACGCGAATCGGTTCGAGACTAGGTGACTGGAAAACAACGCGCGCCCAAGGCCTCTCCCAGCCGTTCCATACCCAAAACGTCAGCTACATCCTGTTCACCCATTGAGGCGATGTGACCTAGATACGGCTCCCCCAAGCTCACCTTTGTCCCCATCGTGCGTAATCTTCCGCCCCGTGGTCGACACAACGAAACCGCTCAAAGGCGAGAAATGCAAGATGGCGGATTGTTTGGAACTAGATACTCTCAAACCCAGGCTCATGAAATACTCCGCGCATGCGCACCGCGTATTTCTACAAAACGTCAATTAAGAAACCATTTTACTGTTTTCACAAACATGAACCTCTGGCTGCGGCCCAAGCGTCCTCGATCGCTCTATCTTCGCATGCCTGTCGAGCTTGCTGATGTCACCAGAGCGTAAATGCTACACGTACAAAACATTCCAGATTTAGCGAGGGCCTCCGGCTGTGCGGCGTCTGGGAGGACACAACTTGGTTTCTTGGGAAGATTATTCCAAAAATGTCAAGAGTTCTTGCGCTTCTTGTTTCTTTTGCCGTTCGCCTAGAGAATCGGAAATTAAATGTTTCATTGACGCTTCAAGCAGTGTTGTTAAGGTGGGCTTTTGTTCATTTTTTTTATGTACCGGACGTTCTCTGGGGCGTCACAGAGCCGCATATAGAGAGAGTCTGGTGAATGGGAGGAGTTGACGGGTGCGTGGGTGCAGCGGCGAAAGCTGCGGCGCCTCCAGCTCCGCATCTTCCACACGTGATGAACTTGCCAAGTAAGAATGAGCTGGGATCACCTTTAAGGATTCGCGTAGCGTGGTGCAGGTAATTTTCTTTTCTGGATGCGGCTGAAAGTACATGAATGTATCATTGTAAGAGATTGGTGGAAAAGGAAGTGTCAAAATGCTGAGTGATTTTACTGAGCCATGAAAGGTGACATTGACGAGAAAACTTTCCTCAAACATGAGGCGACACTGCGAATGTGAGGTGCGCGACCAGGGTTTGGGTTAAAACTCCCACAAAGGCAAATCCGCAGTCTTTACCTTCCACTTCATCGTGGCTGCGGTAGCGGCCGCGGCAGCGAGATCAATAGAAAGAAAACTGAGTATGTTCTGAATGTAGCCGTGAAGACAACGTCACGTACGTGGACCTTTCATTTAGGAAGAGTCGCAAATTTCAACACTAGTGTTAAATAGCGATAAGAGGAATAAAAAAGGGTTTATGTACAATATTTACATTGGAGAGAAACGTTGTGATCCGTTGAGACGTTCAATGTGCGTGGTGTCGTTCGGTATTCGTTGAGGCGATCTCGTTCCGCACTTCGTTCTTTTCGTTCTGCCATTTCGCTTTTCTCGCGATCTAGCATGTCCTTTCGTCGTTTTCACTCAATAAATAAAGTCCTAATTAAATTATTTTACAAACACTCCCCCGCAATGAGAATACACCTGCTCATTTGTTGAGGGACTCGAGGGGGCAAAAAAGCTGTACCAGTCGTATGATAACCCTTTCATGAAGAAGTTTAACCGCGCATGACCGTGCGAGTCCGTCGCGTCCGGGGAAAGTTGAACTATGCGTCCTGTTTTCCAGCTCTGAGATGGCTGTACATGTTCGTACACTATGACGAAATCACCTTCGTTGAGTCCACTGAATGTGATGGATCGGGAGTGGTGAGCTGACCGTAGTTCATTTAGGTACTCCCTTCGCCATCTCCTCCAGAATTGGTTAGTCAATGCTTGTCTATGTTTCCAACGTTTTTGGATATTGGTGGCCTCGTGAGCCCTTTCCGTTCGTACTTGTAAACGTAGGCGTGCTTGACCTTCGGTGCGCTTAAAAAGGAAGTTCCTTGTTTTCGGTCGTGTAGGCACGTCTGGTCGTAGGACCCATCGTAGTCGTCCTTGTCGTTGACGTTGTCTTCGTTCAGAGCATCATTTGCCGGTTCCTTGTCAATTGACTTTGTGTGCTGGGACGCTCTACTCTTCCAGGTGTTTTGGTACCGGCTCAAGAATTCGTTTGCTCTCACGGGATCAGTCTCTCCCTTCATTCGGGCCTTGCGCAGATCCTTCAAGTAGCTCTCCCTGACATCTAGCGCAAGCTTGCTCATCAACTCCATCTCCTCCTTACTCAAGCACAATCTTCCACTCGTTCCTTCCGCGGCTGGTCCCCTCGACTTCCTGGAGGACCTGTAGTCAATGGCTTGTTCTTGCCCGTGGCTATGTTTGTGTTTGTGCTCGCGAGAAGACCTGTCCACTTTCTTCGACGGACCTTCTCCTCAACTCCTGAATGCTCCTACTTGATTCGGCCCTCTCGTACATCCGTCGCAACAAGTCCGTTTGTTTGCCAGATTTCTCTCCAGAAAGCTTCTAGACTGATCGTCCAAAATGGTCTACAGGCGACGAAGTAACCCTTCCCGAAGGTGGCTGAATGGGCCGCCTTTCAAGTTCCACCGGGCGTCCAACGGCTTCCTCCTTGTTCCTGTTCCTCCTGCCATTCCACTGCTGCCGGTACTGCTCGTACTGTTTCCGAAGCATCTCTTCGACCTGCGCCTCTTTTTCGCCAGTCAGCACCTGAACCGGGCGGCCGAAGTAATCGTAGGGGCGGAAGGTGACAAGATGGCGCGGTGATTCACGTGTCACCTCTTCCCTGTCTCCCCTCTTCCTCAGCGGTATGTCGCCTCTCTGTGGAATTTAGGGCTGCCTGTGAAACGTCTGCTCCTCAGGGGGTCTTCTAGCCTCTTGTAATCGCTTGTTTTCCCTCATCCTGCTCTGAACCCGTTCGTACTGATCCCTCAGCAGTGCCTCCGCCTGAGCAACCTTCTTCCCAGTATGTACCTGTACTGGCCTTCCGAAGTAGTCAAATGGTCTGGACGTGATTGGCTCGTTGTCGCCCCTGGGAGGGGGGTCTAACCTGATTGGGGCCCTTTCTTCGGGAAATGCCCTAGCTTCCTCTTCTAAGATGTCTTGTTCGAAATCCTTACGCCTCTGTGCTTCTCGTAATGCCGCCAGAGCAGTTCCTCTTGCTGATGCGCTTTTATCTCGGTTAGGACCTGAACCGGCCTTCCGTAAAAGTCAACCGGAGAAGACGTCGAAAGCGAGCGGCTCGCAGGAGAGAAGTCATATGAATCGCGATCACCCTTGATAGGCCTTGCAGGAGTGTCACCACGGTCGTCGAACCTCACCGTAGGTTTCTCGTCCTCGTATGGTTTGCGGTCGGCCCTAATAGGCCTCGCGGGAGTGTCGCCTTGGCCGAACCTTGGAGGTTCATCGTCGTCGCGAATCTTGAAAACGGTCGTCGTCAAGCATACGTTGGCGGCTTTGCTCACCTTGAGGGGTCCCTGTAGAGTCCACCCGAATATGGTTTCCACTGAGGTCAATGAAAGATTGATGCGACGTACGCTTCCGGTGGTGACCCTCCAATAGTAGTAGTCTGCCCCTATTAGAATGCTCACTCCACGCTCCCCTTGACAGTCCCCCACAGGTAGATCAGCGAGTGTGATCCCTTGTCTTTGCAGGTTTCTGATGATGTCGCCTTCAGTGAATGTAAGGATCTCTCCGCAGATTTCCGGAACCACCAAAGCCTCGACTACGATCTTGGCGGGCCCGTGATGGCTTCGGAGTACAAGTTCCACACGACGACAGTTTCTTTTTGTTCCACGCCCTGAGTCACCAAAAGCGAATATCGTGAGCTCCTCCTCTCCGACCGTTCGACATACAAGCCTTTCAGAGGTGTCTCGCCGGATGAAGGTTCGTTGACTCCCTCCGTCGATCAGTGCTCGTAGGCATGTTTCGGTCTGACCACTTGCTCGTATCCTGGCTGTCCGAAGCAGTACTTGATTGTGAGCTGTCTTACTGGAGCTTGAGATTCCGATAAACTGAGGAGCAGTCGAGCTGGTGTTAGTAGGCTGTCTTGTCGCGGCCCACTCGGGGTCACACATTACGGTCAAGTGTTTTCCGGAGCACTTTGCACACGAAAGTTTGTGCATGGATCTGCACTCTCTGGAGCGATGGATCTGTTTAGTGCAGCGAAAGCACCTGTTTTCAACTTTCAGCTTGTCCTTTTTCTCTTTCATCGTAAGAGGTGACGTGCAGTTCTCCAAGTTGTGCTCCTTAGAGCTGCAGAACACGCAGCGCCTTAGTTCAGGTTTCGTGGCACTGGTCAATGCTGCCGCCGATCCTGCCCTTTCAGTGTGGCGTTCTAGACGATGTGAATCGGGTGTGGGTCGTTGTGAGGTGTGGGGTGTGAGCTGGCGGCACTTCTCTCTGGTTTCCACCTCGATGTCAATGAACTTGAGAAGTTTATTGAGTTCATTTTTGTCTTCGCTCTGCGGCCGTTTTTTAACAATCAAGCTGCGATCGTATCTGAGAATGAGCTCTGGAGGGAGCGATTTCTGTAGTATATGCAGTAGTACCCCATACGAGTCCGAGTCAACTCCTAGTCTTTTTAGACTCCTCATCCGAGTCACCACATCGTCATAGAGTCTCCGGAGTCCATCCACTGCGTCTGAAGTCGCGATTGACTCTATGTTCAAGAGGTGTGTGAGGTGGTCGTTCACGATGACAGAAGGTTGACCAAATCTCTTTTTGAGCAGCTCTATGGCCGTGTCGTAGTTGTCACCGGTTACAGGAATTCTTTTGATCACCGCCTCAGCTCGGCCGACCAGGTGCACCTTGAGGTACTTCAGCTTATCCACGGGAGACAAGACGGGGTTCTGGTCGCTAGACGATTGGAATTGGTCCCAGAATGTCTGCCACTCCGCCAGATCTCCGTTAAATTTTGGCAGCTCCAACTTCGGTAATTTCACGTTCGGGACAGTCGCACCGCTCGTCCCTTGTCCCTCTGAACGTGACGCGTTGTTAGAAGCCGAAGAGGTCGTTTCGTTGTTCTTTGGCTGTAGTTTTTGTAATTCCCTCAGAGCTCTTGACCTGGCTATGCTGATGGAGTCTTCATAAGCGAGGCTAGCTTCCATTTCCTCTTCCATGTTGTTCTCATCAACAAGGTCCGCTATCAACGTGTCGAGCTCCCGAAGTGATTTTTCTTTTAACGTAAGAAGAGTGATCTTATCTTCAAGCTCACCTTGCTGCGCGGGAAGTTGGTTCATGGCTGTTGTCATCTCGTTGATGAGCCTTGTAATTGCAGATCGGACGACTCCTCGCTTCTTCTTGAGCTTCTCCATAGCAACCGCTGTCGTTCACGTTGTTCGGTTCCTTGGGTTGCCCGAGGTCGTTGTGGCTTTCGTTGAACGTCTTTTCTTGGCGATTAGCTCCCGGGTTTTGGCACCATGATTTTGTTAAATAGCGATAAGAGGAATAAAAAAGGGTTTATGTACAATATTTACATTGGAGAGAAACGTTGTGATCCGTTGAGACGTTCAATGTGCGTGCTGTCGTTCGGTATTCGTTGAGGCGATCTCGTTCCGCACTTCGTTCTTTTCGTTCTGCCATTTCGTTTTTCTGGCGATCTAGCATGTCCTTTCGTCGTTTTCACTCAATAAATAAAGTCCTAATTAAATTATTTTACAACTAGCGTGCTGAAATAAAATAATTGAATGCATCCTTAGTAAGAAATTGTGATTGGAGGCGTTTACTTAAGCTCGTTCCTCCTTTAGGAGAGTATTTGGGGCTAGTGGTCGGTCACAGAGAGCTGTCAATCATCGAGCCCAAGGTCATTGAATTAATTTCGGTCAATGGCGTGCCATGATTTTTGCCCTTTTCTTATCTATTAATGACCAAACTCTTTTTACATATACGGCTCTGGGGCGTCAAAGACGTTCGCAATTTTCATTTAGAACGCTATCAGTTCCTGCGACTGGCGGCTTTCGCAAAAGAAAATTATACATAGCTTCGGCTGCAAGCTAGGTTGAACAACAGGCCACACTGGGCGCGATGATCCCTCGCTTAGCTCGTCAAGCTTTTATATAAAAAAGAATTTGCTTCTGTATTAAAGGGACCATAAAATGATTTTTAAACTCTTCCGCCTCAGCTTCTCTCCTCAACTCAAAAACGAAATGATAAATCAAGTGGTCGTAAAGTTCTTGGGCATCGGTATGATGACTCCAAGTTTTCAACGTTCTTTTCAAGCCACCAAGGAACTTGTCATTCGCAAGCGATGATAAGTACCGTCACGGCACTCACTGGCCACGAACGCAAATTCAAATATGTTTCGATGGATTAATTGTTGACGGGCGTAGACGTCCATGTGACGTTCGTGTCCAACGCGGCTCCTTCGGTCCTATGGGAGAACTTTTGTTTCCGGTAAACATACATACTTTACGCCATGACCACGTGATTTCACATGTTGGTGGCCGAGTCCGGTCGAGTCGAGCAGAAAAGCGGACGTGAGCTTTCATCTTTTTTTTAGTAAAACTGGAGGTAGTTCCACGTAAACGGATTCTTGCTCCGGTTTCTATAGGCATTAAATATTAATAGAAGTTTTCATTCGGAGAAAAAGCTGGAAAATCCTTTCATGGTCACTCTTAAGAAGTTTAGTAGATATTAAACAGAGCTTCGCTTTAGTAGCGGGAACTCGCGCTGTCACATTAAAGCACGGATTGAGCTCGCGTCCAGTAGGACCACTTGCCCCAGCGCACGATCTTGTAAAACCCTGCAGTTTTTTGTTTTATATCTGTACAGGTTTGTTTAAAAACAAAAGTCATGAAATCTAAGCTTATGAGGTTTTTGCAGGTGAGTTATACGGCCAGTGTGAGGGGGTTAATCGTCACTATTACTCGGCTAATCAAGTATAATTTGTTGATTAACTTTTTTAATGGGTGAAAATAGGTATAGGTTCCACTTAGATACTTGCTGAGCGTCATAATAAAACACCAAATCAACTCTTTTAGAAATGTATAAGGCTGGTACAATATTCTACTGTGTTTTGAAAAAAAACCGCTCAGATTGGACAGGTTTCTAGGTATCGGTTTCTTATTAAATCGTATCTTTTCGACCGTAGTACTGCTCACCGGTGAACGCGGCGCAAAGCCACCGTCTCGCCGCCCTCGTAGGATGGACGGAAGTATGGCGCACGTGTGTTACGCGTCTCGACCACTGGGGAGCATGACCGCTGGCGCAGAGATGCGCTCGGATAAGAAAGGGAAACTTAAAAACGTCTTTAAATTGGGCGTTTCTACGGAACGCCGTAAAATGCTGCCCTATCTTATAACTTCCTAAAAATAATTAAGTTATAAGTTTTCGATGACGTTCAGCGAGTCTATAATCGGAACCATATATACATTTTGACTCAGTGAAAAGTCAATTAACAAATGTTTATTTTTATTAGACGTCTGATCGTTATGATTAGTTACCTTTACTATGTCTCTCTATACGTGCAACTTACCTTTACAAACTGCATAGAGTTACGTTCACGGTTTAAAAAAAAAATATATATGTAAACCTTAAAAAAACGACAGGCTGTATAAATATCATATAGAAACGCGCAGGAGGCCTTTTCGGAACCGCCAAGGGTTCGCCAGGCGATCGCTTTCCTCTCACAGCGTTGGCTTCTACAACGGCGGGTCCGACTTTGGTCTAGCGTTGCGGTGTTCCCGTTAGCACAGGACCTTCGGAAAATGGCGTCTCCCTTTGCTGTCTTCAGGCACTGTGTTCACGGCTTCCTCCATAAAGAAGAAGCTTCGTTGCTACGGTGTCGCTCAGCCATGTGCTCATTGCAGCAGACGGGCTTTATTGAGCGGAAGGAGACGGTGAGTTGGGGAGATCAGTTAAAGGCACCATGAAATGATTTCTCAATTTCTTCCTCGTTCACTTTAATCCTCAAAGCGAAATGAAAAATCACGTGGTCGTGGCGGGCTTTGGCTCCGGAGGCGAAGCCTCCGAGCTTCCACCGTGCTGTTGAAGTCAACCGTGCAAGTTGCCATTCAATAGTGATGATAAATGCCGTCACGGAACATATTGTCCACGAACGCGAATTGAAATATTTGTCGACGGATCGATTGTTGACGAGCGTATACGTCCGAGTAACGCAGTCCTCGTGTCCAATGCGTGAGCCGGGATCTGCTGAGGTGCTTGGGCATCGCGGATACATAATAGTCAAAAGGCGACGAACTTTAAAAGGAATGCAGGTTAGAAAGAGTCCGTCACACATTCAAATATTGGGACCAAAATGTAGGCTATAGTCTTTCTACGCTCGTGTAGTAGTTCTTTTTTTCTCGTCGCATTAAGCGATATGCGTTTAGTGAAACTCCCATTTATCCCAGCTCGAAGTTAACCTTTAGGTGCTTCCGCTTTTTCGCCGTGGTTTTCAATGGATGGAACGTGAACAAAAAGAGTTCAAAATAAGGACATAACAAAGACGCCTGATTATGTCCAGCGCCTAATATTTTGACGAGCTTTATTCGAAAAGCATGTTTTAGCTCGCAATGTGGACGATACTTTTTGTACTGCAACATGGAGCTCAACTATTGATCTGCCTTTTTTACTTTACCCGGTACTACTTCTCACTTTAAAGCGTAACTCCGTTCAAAAGCCGTACCGAAGCTAATTAATTATATCGATTTACGGAGACTAAATACAAGCACTACCAAAATATTCCACGATTTCCGCCGACGATTTTTGCTTGTTCTGTTTTAGCGGCCATGGTCCTCTTCGGCGATCGCGCACAAATTGTGTTTATTTATTTAGCTATTTCACAATACTGCAGGCCAGTTCTCTTGTGCAAGCAGGAGGATCAAAATATAAGTACATGAAGAGGCATGCAAATACACAATAGCAGGAAATATACAACAAAACAAAACTATCTTAGCCAACAACAATAGTAAATATATATATATATATATATATATATATATATATATATATATATATATATATATAGCTCAAGTCCATAAGAACGAGTTGGCACATAAAAAGTATCCACCACGGGAAATTGATAATGAGATCGATAAAGACAGAATGTTGAAGCGCCGCGACCTCCTGGAGGACCGTCCCCCGCAGAGTGCCACACAGTGCAGAAATCTCTCTCACCTAAAGCACTAACTACCGCGAATAATTTTATTAAAACCTACTGCGGCACTCTTTAAGCGAGATCATCAACGTATATCAGAAAAAACAATGGCCTAAAAACAGTCCCTCGAGTTACAGCAGATGTGACAGCAATAACCTCGGAAACATGACAATTAACATCAGCAAACTGATTTCTATTTCTGAAATATGCTGCAATACAAACTATATTTTAAGTAGGCAAACATAAGCGATCTAGCTTTTAAAGAAGTTTCCCATGTAATTCCTTGTTAAAGGTCATACAAAAATGTAAGAAAAGTACACCAACTTGCCTCGAGTCATCGAGTATCACTAAAAACTGATGAACTGTCATTACGAGTTGCCAGACGGTAGACATTCCATTGCTGAATCTATGCTGCTTAGCGATAGGATACCCTTATTAGTTAAGAACCCTTTAATATAACCGGCCACCATGTGTTCTAGTAACTTACAACAAAATGCAAGTCATTGATACTCGCTAATAATTTTACACTAAAAATATATCTCCGTTTTTGTGAATCGGTATTACTTGAGATCTGTTCCAGTTGTTAGGCACATCACTGGTGAGTAACGAAACTTGAAAGATCTTACCTAAAAAATAATCCACTTGCTCGGCGTTGTGCTTTAAAAAAGCATTGGGGAGCCTATCCGGACCAGAGCTCTTCTTTACTTTCAGCTTACGTAGAAAGGTCAAAAACCCCTTCCACTGATATGAACGAGACCTCGTTACAACTGACTGACTGGGTTTGACCTCGTGTTTATTTTTTTTGGATTAAATGCACTTTAAATGTACCGATGGAAAGTTTGTGCTATTTTTCGATCCTCGGTTACAAAAATTTCATTTATATTTAGTTTTTTCAGTTATTCATTTCTTTCTCCAATGCAAAGCCCAAATGATTGTGGGTCACTTTTAATAAATTCAGGAAGCGTTACCTTAAAATATTTTTTCTTGCAAGATTTACCTTTACCAGTGCGTCAAAGCTTGCTTGGTTGTCGAAACAGTTTTTAATGTCGGGCTCATTGAAGGCGTAGCGACATTTCTTTTTCCCTTTTTTATATCCATTCTTTTCTTTCTTTCTTGTCATTACTGGTGTTCACGTGACTCCGTCACATGCGCCGCCTCAAAAAGGCGTCTACCCGGCGTAGAAAATACGCAGTAACAAAAACTGGAGTTTCAAGACGCTACAAGTACACACAAAAGCTCAATAGTCCCAAACGATAATTGCAAGTCCTGTACATGTATAAAAAAAAAACATTCAAGTACAAACAAAAAACAATCGTCCCACGTGATAATTGCAAGCCCTTTGCACGTATAAAACATTGTTCTATTGAACAGTTTTACGAAAGTGAAAATTCCGTCACAAGGTCTAGATACGGTTTCAGCTTTCCTAAGTGCACGACGTTCCGCCCTGAACCATCACCGAACTCTATTTAGTAGTTCACCGGCGATAGCTTGGCCACGAATCGATGAGGCCCAGTGTAGCTTTTCTATTTTATAAGTCCTACTGGCGAGAACCCCAACAGCCCCAACTGGTCTTGTTCTAAGGTTATGTCAGTTCGATGTTCGTCAAGCAGTTTTTTTTTTCTTTTTGTTTCTCCTGAGCCAACCTGATATGTCGTGCAGCGAACCTACATGCTTCATTCAAGCGCTCGCGCACGAGCACCACGTATTCGGAGCTTACTTTGGAGTTCTTGTAGCTCTTTTCTGTTTTACACCACATCCAAGGAGAAAACAGGATTACGTGCATACAGAAGAAAAAAGGTGAAATACAAATTGTATTATAAAATCCAGCGTTACAGCAAAACACTACATAAGGCAGAACATCAACCCACTTCTCTTCATATGAGGCTGTGATTCGCATCATCTGTTTCAGCGTTTTGTTGGCTCGTTCGACGCGGTCGTTGGCAGCTGGGTGGTAAACTGAAGTCGTTCCGTGACGTATACCTCGGTTCTTGAGGTAATCGGAGGTCAATATTGCAGTCCATGGGGTTGCCTCTGTTTGTAATTAGTACTATGGAGCACCTTCGCTTGACGATAATTTTCCTCTCGGTGAATGTCTGCACAGTGGAAGCCTCAAAGTTATGAAAAGCTTTCACCTTAACAAAATTGCTTAGGTACTCTATGGGAACTATGACAAACTTGTACTTTCCTGAAATCTGGAAGGGACCATTTATGTCGAGTCCAACTTTATTGAATGGCACATCGACTTCAATTGGCTGCAGCAGTCCGCAAGGGCACGTCATAGTCATCCTCATCCACTGACAAAGGTCTGTGGACTTTGACGAATGTGAGTCGGGTTCTCATGTGTGCTCCGAATCGAGTTACTTGAGAAACGTGAAGTATTTCCCCTCGCTTTGTCGCCGGTAAGCATTAAAAAAAGCATTCATATGATGGCCCTGCATTCCATTTGCACAACACATCATAAAAATGTACAAATCGTTTCACTGCTCTATTTTGCTCTTCCTTTGTATCAGCCTTTTTCTGTAGTACTTTTATTACTTTTGCACAGGACGGGCCCTCCTTCTGCTCGGAGCTTAAATCGGGCTCTGTGATTTCAAACACATCGCAATTGCGGGTCCACCCAGTCTCTCCCGAGCAGCTCGTACTTGAAGGTTCCCCTGAGCATAAGTGGTTTGGTATACGGGATAGAAAGTAAGAGGAAGAGACGAGAGCTTCGCTGGGCCGTCGGAACTTCGAGCTCTGCTTAAAATAATTAGTGGAGAAACCTAAGCCTACTCTTCTTTGTCTCCACTGCACAATCAAAATGTGTTCGAATGCGAAAGCCATACGTCGGACGCGGGCGTTGGGCGTGCTCACGCGCTCGACAAGTGTAGTGGAGACAAAGGCTGCTTGCGTTAGATCTACCCACTAATAGTTCCAATCAGACCTCGGTGTTCCGACGTCCGAGGTAGAGAATGACACTGCCATGTCATTCTCTACCTCCGTTTCTCGGCTCACTGTCTTTGACGTCAAAGATGCATGTAAATATCAATACAAAATAACTTTACAATAATGTTTATACTGCATTTTTGGTCGATGGTTTACAGTCATTTTGGCATCTAAAGGGTTGAAGGGGGGTCTGAAAGGCTGAAGGGTCCGAAGAGCTCAAGGGCTTCGAAGGGCTGAGGGACCTGAATGACTAAAGGGGTTTGAAGGGCTCAGGGCTTTGAACAAGAATTAAAGCATAAGGCTATTATTCACTTGACCTAGTTGGTGATAGATTGTGACGAGTAAATGCATTAAAAAGACGACCAGTAAAAGAAGACACACACACACAAAGATCGCACTGGCATCTGAAGTTGAATTTGAATTGATAAAACAAGTAAAACATATTTGCCTTAGCAACAAAACACCCGTGCCATTGACGCACGTCGTTCAGTAATCTACATTTAATCTTACTAGCTCGGCCCATCAAAAAACAATAAATACGCCACTTTTGAATCATATAAGGCAAGTGATGGGGCGCTAACGCATGTATCGTGACCGCACTTCATTATGAAATACGCTTGTGAAATTCCTCTTGTCACTTTGTTTCGGTTTTTAGTTAATTGGTTAACCTGCATGAAATCGATACGATTGTGTCCCCGAGTTTCAGGAAACAACTATCTTGAGCCAGAGCCAAAACAAAGTGACAAAGAAAATTTCAGAAGCGAATAACAAAAAATGTGCGGTCCCGATACACATGTTTGCGCCCCGTCGATTGCCCACTATGATTCAAAAGTGGCGTATTTACAGTCCGTTGATAGGACAGGCTAGTACAAACAAATGTAAATTAGCAGGACGATGTGTGTACATGAAATGGGTGGTTTTTTTTTATATGGCATAGATGTTTTTTCGCGTTTGATCAATTCACATTATACATCAGTTGCGAGTGCGCGCTTGGTGTGTGTGTGTCTTCTTTTACTGGTCTTCGGTTTTAGCTCTTAATTGGCACAGGAATCAAATATATATTAAAAAGACTTAGAGACAAGGGCAGACGACACAGTGGACTGAAGGGATTTGAAGCGCGGAGAGGATCCCACAACACATCCGGGCAGAAGAGCTATTTTCAGTAGGGAGGGGTCGAGCTAGTCAGTTGATGCATGATTGTGTTCTGCATCTCTTGAATACAAATGCAATTCGGTTTTCACAAAATCAGGAACGTTCAAAGTGAAGTCTTGTTCATTCTTTTAGAGCCGTAGAGAATTTGTCAGTATGAATCTGTAACGATAGCCACTGGGAAAAAAAGAAGAAGATCGCTTGAAATTGACGAGCCAGAACAGTTCGATTTTGAAATTCGTCAGACGTAGTCGCTTTTCGTCTGTCTTTCTCTACATTGGTGACCCGGACGTCCCAGCATGGAACGTCACAAAGTTCCCCGAGCTGATGCTGGGCTTCCTGCAACCTCCGCTGCGACCGTCGGTGCCTACGCTGTTCGCCTACCTCCATTCTGGGCGCAGCACCCAGAAGTCTGGTTTCTTCAAGTCGAGGGAAGCTTCCGACTGGCAAACATAACATCTCAAGAGGTACGGTTCGGCCATGTACAGGCTTCGCTGCCGTTCGAAGTGGCGCTGAATGTCTACGACATCCCGCTGGATGTCTACGACATCTTCGCACGACCGCCTGCGATGAACCCGTACGATGCTCTCAAGGAATCTATCTTAGAACGCACAATGCTTTCAAAACGCAAACGCCTGCCGCAATTAGTCTCAGCAGAAGAACTGGGCGACCGTCGCCCATCGCAACTTCTGCGCCAGATGCAGGCGCTTCTCAGCGACCGTGCCGCGACGTTCGACAGCCAATTCTTGAAAGAGCTTTTCTTGCAGCGTCTTCCACCGTCGGTGCAAATGGTCCTGGCGATTGCATCCGACTTGTTCTTGCTTGCCTTGGCTCTCCACGCCGATTAGATCAAGGAGATTGCCAGCCAACACCCGTCAACATCTACTGTCTCATCAGTCCAGCACCCCGAGCCCGCCACTCCAGCGACTCGCGCTCCAGTAGTGGCCGCGGTTACTCAAGATAAAATCGCAGCACTGCGAGAAGACGTGGAACATCTACAGGAGCTTGTCACAAGCACATTGAGCCTTTTACGACCTCGCAGCCCTAGGCGATCCTCGCAGTCTAGAATCTCCCGCCGTCGTTCTCCCTCGCCACAGGCGAACCACCAGCCTATGCATAACCAAGAGCGGCGAGAGCAACAGCACTGCTGGCATCTCCAGCGATTTGGAGCTGCTGCGGAAAGCTACACGAGACCTTGCAGCTGGTCGGAAAACAAGACGCGGGATCGCGAGTGGCGATGAGCGCTCCCCAATTAAGCAAGGTTGCCTGTTTTACATTACGGACGCTACCAGTGGACTGACGTTCTTGGTCGACACAGGGGCAGAGGTGAGTATGCTACCTGCAAATACCCTTGTCTGCACACTTACTCCTATCTGCCACCTGCATGCAGCCGACAGCTCCAACATCCCCATCTAGAGGAAGAGGTCAATCCTGATCAACCTTGGCTTGCGAAGGACGTTTCGTTGGATCATTTTTGTTGCCAAGGTCAGTCACGCTATTCTAGGAGCGGATATCTTGTCGCACTTCTTTCTCCTAGTAGACATGTCCAAAAAGAAAATTGATGACTCCACCACAGGCCTTTTCGTCACCGGGCAAACATCCACACTCCATCCGTTTGCTTTCACACTTCGCGAACCGATACAGTCGCCTTAAGGGAACTTGCTGAGCGAATTCCCATCGTTAACGGCAGCTCCCGATTGAAGCAAACCGGTCAGGCATGATGTCGTCCACCGCATCATCACCAGCGGTCAACCTACACACGCGACGTCTCGACGGCTAGCTCCCGAAAAGCTTCGCGTCGCTCAGCAAGAGTTCCAACACATGGTTGAGATCGGCATTGCTCGCCCATCCTCGAGTAGTTGGTCCTCTGCCCTCCACCTAGTCCCAAAGAAAACAGGCGACTGGCGGCCCTGCGGCGACTATCGTAGCTACAGTCCCCGACCGCTACCATATTCCCAGCATTCAGGACTTCACCACCAACCTGAACGGATGTACCATATTCTAAAAACTCGACCTACAGAGAGCGCACCATCAGATCCCGGGCGCTCCCGAAGACGTAAAGAAAACAGCAATCGTCACGAAGTTTGGATTTTTCTAGTTCACCCGAATGCGTTTCGGTTTGCGAAATGCCGCGCAAAGATTATAACGCTTCGACGACGCCATTCTCCGCGGGCTACCTTTCGTGTTCGCCTACGTCGATGACGTTCTTGTCGCCAGCTCATCGCCGGAGGAACATCTACGCCACGTGCGTCTAGTATTCGAGCGTTTAGCTGAACATGCCCTGATCGTCAACGCAGAGAAATGTTCGTTCGGCATCCCGTCCTTGGAGTTCCTGGGTCACGTGGTAGACTTCAATGGCATCCGACCTTTTCCCGACAAGGTGAAAGCGATCACCGATATCCCACGTCCAGAATCGCTCCGCCAGCCCCTCCGTTTTCTGGGCCTGATGAATTACTACAGGCGGTCCATTCGAGGTTGCGCGGCAATCCTACTTCCCCTAGAAGCTCTCATTCAAACAAACAAGGGTGCAACAGCAACTCTTGGCTGGCCTGACGCCGCAGACAACGCTTTCACTACCATCAAGGAGCGTCTCGTTTCTGCTACCCTCTTAGTTCATCCAGAGCACGACGCCCCCACGAGCGTGATGGTTGATGCTTCTGGATACGCAGTAGGGGGGGTGCTGCAATAACGCATAAACAATGAGTGGCTCCCGCTCGGTTTCTTCTCCAAAAAACTTACACCGACTGAGCAACGGTATAGTGCCTAGGGCCGTGAACTCCTCGCGGCTTACCTTACCATCAAGCACTTCAGATTCTTCCTGGAAGGACGATCGTTTGTGATCTTTACAGATCACAAGCCCATGCCTTCAGATCATCTAAGGCCACATACTCTCCGAGAGAGACGCGACACTTGGCATTCCTAGCTGAATTTTCTACCGACATTCAGCATATCAAGGGTGTCCACAACATCCCTGCCGACAGCCTCATTCGCGTCTCCGCAGTTCAGTACCGCGGGTGTGACCTTAGACAACTCCCTGATCTACAGGAGAGTGCCGAAGAGCTCCGCAACCTTCGATCTTCCCCAACCTTCTCTCTTGATCTTGAGGTCGTTTACTTCTCCGACTTGGGCACAAACATCGTTTGCAACGTCGACCCGGAAACCGGACGGAAACGGCCTTATCTTCCCTTACCACTTCGGCGTCAGATCTTCAACAACCTTCATGCTCTCTTACACCCAGGCATCCGCGCTTCTCAAAATTTAATGGCGAAACGATTTGTCTGTCCTAGCGTGAACACTGTTGTCCGCGCGTGGGCACGAGCATGCATTGCTTGTCAGCAGAGTAAGGTGTCCCGGCACACCATCACACCTCTGGCAAAGTTTGCACTCCCCGACACCCGCTTTGCCACCCTCCACGTGAACCTCGTCGGACCCATACCGTCATTGCAGGGGCTACCGGTACATCCTACGTTCTAACCGCCATCGACAGCTTCACGCGCTGGCTGGAGGCTTGTCCCATCAAAGACATCACTGCCGAGGCTGTCGCCTCTGCGTTTCTGTCCACCTGGATCTTCCGCTTTGGAGGTCCCGCCGAAATCGTGACCAATCGCGGACGCCAATTCGAGTCGGCCGTTTCCCGAAACTTGACAACTCTTCTTGGCATCGCTCGCCTGAAGACCACAGCGTAGAACCCGCAGGCAAATGGCTTGGTCGAGCGGTTCCACCGCCATCTCAAAGCCTCCCTCATCGCCCACGCCACACCAGATAAATGGGCCACCTCTCTACCTACCGTCCTCCTAGGGTTGCGCACAGCCATAAAAGAAGACCTCGGATGTGCCGCATCACATTTAGTTTATGGAACATCGCTGCGCCTCCCAGCTGAATTGGTCAGCCCTACCACCCCATCCACGGCGGCCTCACGATGACTGCAGGATTGCCTTACGTGGAGGACTTAGCCCGTCTCTTCGGTGACGTACCGACGCGTACACGCCAAAGCAAGCCTCCATTCTTTCATCGCGACCTGCACAACAGTAGCTATATGTTTTGCGCGTCGACAGCGTCCGCCGTTCGCTCCAGCCACCTTGCGCTGGTCCCCACCTCGTCGTGGCACGCGACGAAGAAACATTCACGCTGCGGGTTAATGGCCGCGACACAGTCGTGTCCGTTGACCACTTCAAGCCGGAATTTGTTGAGAGCGATACGATCGCTCAGCCGGCCGATCTTTCCAGCGTGCATGCTACCTCGAGCTCCACAGTAGCAGCCGCGACCTGCATCAAACACTCCAGGACAGTTCACTGGGACAACTCCGTCTCCAAAAGGGGGGGAGGGGGGCTATGTGGCGATAGTTACTGGGAAAAGAAGATCACGTGAATTTAAAGAGCAAGAACAGTTCGATTTTGGAATTCGTCAGACGTAGTCGCTTTTCGTATGTTTTCTCTACAAATCGCTCGGGAAGATTTTCAAACCAAAATCGACGGATTAGTGTGAAAAAGTGTCTGGAATTGTGTAAGCCATAAACATGAAATATTCGCTGACTGAGGTCTAGTATAGGTGACGATCTTAGCCCAAGCACTGTCATGGGAGGATGTGTCACCCGGCAGGCACGGTTGCCCGGTGTCACTGGTCAAGCAGCATTATAGGCCGTGAACGGGTGGCCTGTGCTGCTCGAGACGGCTTCCGAATTAGTCATCTTGCATGCCGACCAGGCAATGACTTAGCAGCGTTATGTATCATGTCTGCATATTAGGGAGAAATATGCCGAACCACTGCACGCTATGCCTCAAGGCCGCTTTTCGCCTTCCGCCAATGTAGCTCACCCGTGAGTTAAAAGACGATAAGCAAGTACCGTATTAAGTGGGTGGGCACCGTCTATAATATACACCCGGAGTCTAAATACGCGAAGTGCGCTCAGTGCAAAGTCATCTGCTGATTTATTTTGCTGTTTTGGGCATAGAATGACAGGGTAAACTGATTTGGCGAAGGAAAAACTATACATTTGAAAGTTGATAGGTTTATGCGTAAGAAAAGGTTTATGGAAAGACTGGGAAACATAGTTTCGGGGTGTTTTTACGCTTTTACTCAAAACAGTTACTGCATTTGCATGTTTCTTAGCAGCATATTCGTACCCTAACAAGCGATACAGTTTGAAACGGCTTCTGAATTAGTTAACTTGCATGACGACCAGGCAATGACCTTAGCAGCGTTATGTATAATGTCTGCTTATTAGGGCGAAATATGCAAAAATAACCTTTTCTAGTCTAAAGCACACATGACACTGAAGTGTAACTGCAAATAAGGTGAATAAATATGCTTTATACAGATCTTACTTGGAAGTTATTTGCACTGTCACCTTGAGACTAGTAATTTAGGGCCTGGTTGTAGAAGAAATTTTAAGTAATCACGTTCGGTGCCAACGATTAACCGACATAACCGAAGGCATCGCATATCACATCGGTGACGCAGTGCACGTTTATCTAGTATTTCAGCGTACATGTCAATTCCCCAAGCTGCAGTCTGTAAGATAAACTCGCAATATTCAAATGGATCACGGTAACAGTGCTAAATAGAATTCCACGTCACACTCACACTATCCCTAAGTTGCTAAGGCGTTTCCCTCGGCTCACATTGATTAAATCATTGCTTGTCTACGCTTTGACCAAACCCATTATAATGCCCCCCTTTATGCGAAGTAGCCTTATTACACAAGCCGCCTCCTCGAACATTATATAACGACAACAGGAAATGCGAGAGTGGGGCCCGCTATCTAAAAACAAGCGGTTCGGGACAAAAGGCGGAAACGGCGGCGCTATAGACGCCGCTCCTGTTGCGGAACTGCTCGGAGCACTCTTGCGGCCGCTCGCTGACCGGGCCGAACGAGTGCCGGAGAGGGCCCTGCCCGCGGACCCAGATAGGAAATGCAATTAAGTGGCCCACCAAGAGCACGCACACAGAGATTTTAAAGCTGGACACGAACGGGTATAAAAGGCTGGGCCTGACCGCTACGGAACTCACTTTCGACTCTACAGAGTGAGCAACAGTAGCAAAGCTAACCCCAGCAATGAGGACCCTGGTAAGTTTCCCGGTTCCTCGTCGTACAGTTTTTGATTTCTTCTAGCTTGGCGCATTAGCTACGAGGGAATTATAAATTGACTCTAGACACCTGTCAGATTATGTTCTTGTAGATTTAAGGAATATTTAAACTCATAATTGTTATTCATTCGCTGTTAAATATTTCATCGAAGTTTTAAGTTATAAAACGAATCTTTAAAACGATATGGAAGAAAACATGCTATTAAGATCTCAAACAAAATGCTTTTTATAACACTGCCAAAAGGAACGTAAGGCTGAGTTGAATGAAACATGCAGTAGGTTGCGTGTAGTCTTTTAAAACCGATTCCTGTCCCCATTGTCCCATACAAAATGGCTTATAAAAAGCGTTCATCTCATAAGAGAAAAAGTACTTTAATTTAAGTGATTGCAATTGTTATTGTTGTACTTTATCAAAGCATTCATAAAACTGCAGCCTTAAAAAGATTCCCGACAGGTAAATATATGATTGTTAAGCTACACTAAGGTGCCCTAACATTCTGGAAGAGTTTTACGGGTTAACGCCACCTTCGACATGCGGTGATACAGAGTGCACTTCACACTAGGCATCACTGTGAGGGAGGGCAAGGAGATGCGCAACCTACAAAATGCGATCACACACAGCGCACTTCACAGTGCGCTTTCCCTCATCGTCTTAAAGTCAATCTGATCTAATCAAAAGGTTCAAAAGTGTAGCGAATTATCTCTTTCATCCCCTTTTATATAATCTGCATGCATATTACTCCGTAGTAATAAGATTCACTCTTCGCAATTCACTTATTCTTTGTGAAATTCGTTTAGGTGATCTTCTGCATCTTCGCCGTCCTGGCTGGCGTCGCCCTTGCTGGCCACTACGGTGGCTACGGAGGAGGCGGCTTCGGAGGCGGCTTTGGAGGCGGGTTCGGCGGCGGATACGGCCACGGCTATGTCAAGACTGTTCCCGGCCCCTCGTTCCTCGTCAAGACCGTGCACCATGTGAACAAAGTCAGCCACGGTGGCGTTCACAGTAGCCACCTCATCGGTGTCGGCGGTCACGGAGGATACGGAGGATACGGAGGGTACGGGCACGGATGGCATTAGTTTGACGGAATGACTTAGAAGACGCCTTGGATGGAGAGGATTCACTTAGGATTCAGTGGTGGCTCTTAAAAAAGGCTCTATTAAAACAACTGCGACTCGCAGGTCCAAGAACGTCCAGAAGAGCGCGTGCTTGAGGAACCAGAAATCAGGAATGTTCATAACGTTAACCGCAGCTGTGCCACAGTGGGAGGTTTGCAGCTGACGCGCCCCTTTGTATATTTTGTATAGTGCTGCACATGAGAATAAATGTGTCATGAGTGCATCTTCTGTACGGTGAAGTTTGTTCGGAGAGTTTGCATTGCGGCCCACATCCGTAAACACTGCTGCAGTATTACGGCTGACAGCTGAAAAAGATGATTCTCTACAGGAACATGCTACATCTCAAACAAAAACAAAAAGCCTCCTATAACGCGAACAGGTATTTCTTATAATAGATCTTGAAAAAAAGGAAATTGTGTTGAGCCAGCTGAGAATCTTCTCTCGCATAACATTGCAATGTTTTTTAAAGGTCAGTGAAATCACTTACAATATATGACACCTTAATAGTTCAATCCTCTCATTTGCATCAATTTCGTCTCTTCTCGGTTTTTATCCCTTTCTCCTATACAGTGGCCTAATGTCCAACTATCCCAGCTTTTTGTATTCATTCCTCGTTTGATGATATAGAAGCAGATTTCCTCTAGAGGCACATTCAGTGACGCTGTTTACGGTTGTATAGCAAACGTATTCCAAAATTCCTTGGGTAGTGGCGGGTTTCATGACTTGGTATGGTCCGGAAAACTTTGTGCGTGTCTCATGGATGCCTTTTCGCACGAACGTCTAGCACGTGAATGTCCGGTGCAAAACAAAATTTCTTGTAAAAGGTTTCTTCATTACTTTTCTACACAGCTCAAGTTGTTCAGGGGACTTCGTTTCTTCCACCAACACTAGATGATGTTTGATTCCAAGCTTTATATCCGCTGGCAAGTAGGGTGCTTGTCCAAAGGCCACAGAGTTGAGACTACATCCTAAGGCTGTCATATGTGAGCGGTTAGGATTGGCCACCGCGGTCTCTAGTGCACATTTCCAACCGCCGGCGAAGTTGGGATACATCGAGAAGTACTGTTTCAGGATTCGTATTAATCTCTCTGCGAGGCCGCTTGCCTCCGGATAATATGGGGCGACAAAATTTCAACTCTATGCCTCTTATCTTGTCCACTGCTGGAGTTTTTTACTCCGGAATGCGGTAGCATTGTTGGAAACAATCACCTTGGTGTTCTTAAACATGTCCATTTCTAACCTTGAGGTGACGCATGAAACATCTTTTTTCCCTGCTCTCGAGGCTTTCATACGTGTGCGCTCGTCGATGGATAAAAAGAACGCTTGAGTTCTAGCGAATTCCTCACTCTTCATTTTTTTTCAGCAAAGTCCAAATGAACTAATTAAAATATGACGGTATAATACAATGGCGAAGTCATTTCATTGAATCGTTGCTTTTGTTTCGCTTTGTTCATCTGACTTTTGTTGCACGAATGCATATACAGGTAGATATCTCCTTTTATTGCACGCCAAAATGAATCGGTAGTATATGTCTTCCAAATCCTCTCCTATCCATCGGACTCCAAACTGTCATGATACAGTCTGAGAATGGAGCTAACATCTCTTTCTGAGACTTCAAACTTTCCATCTTAGAAAGGCAAATTTTTCGTTTCTTCCCATAGTCATGTGCAGGAGACTTTCATCCTCTCATGCACTGTCTCTGAAATTGACAGGCGGGACAATGCATCCGCGTCCTTGAGGTGAGCTCTCGGCCGATGAATACTTCAAACTCAAACAATTGGACTTAATTTATTGATATTTATGTTTTTCCTTTAGGCTCTGACATGCCGAAAAGGTACGTTAAAGCTTGATGGTCCGTAAAAAGCTTGAACCTGCGGCCTTTAGGTACGAACGGAAGTATCGTAGAGCCTTAAGGTCAGCGAGGGCGTCTTTTTCAGTAGTTGTGTAATTGACTTCAGACTTGGAAATGGTATGCGAGGGATACTCTGTTACTGGCACATTTGTCGCATATACGCTTAGAGGAAGAACACATTTTATTACTTCTTTAATATTGCCGCGTGCAAATAGCAGAGTCAGCAGAGTTCTCGACCTCCACGCGGCTGGCTGGGGTTCGATCCCCGCCAGCGAGTGTCCTGTTTATCTCCCTTTTGTTTACATGACCGGAATGTTCCAGATGACACAATAATCTTGTTTTTTAGAGCTCAAAAGCTTCTAGATACCCACAACCTTACAAAAGGAGCTTCTCATGGCTGCTTTAGTTAGTCGATCCTCAATCGCCGTCAAAGTATGTACGTTCTGTGCTGCCTTATGTCTCTCGGCACTATTTCGCCACATTAATCGTTCATTTTTAGTTTTATTAATCTAGTTTTTTTTTCTTTGTGACAGTATTGCTTTTACGTTTTCCTAGGGAATAGTTTATATATAATTATCCAGCGCCTTGACAAAAGCAACAGTGGATTAACTTACTAAATTGTTTAACTAACCTTTTGGTATTGTTTCGATAAATCATGTTAAAAATAAAGTATTGGTGGTGATTCCTATTAGAGAGTAAACCAATTATTCGATTTTAGATAATTAATTGCTTCGTTAAAATTCTTTTAGGGCCTGAAAGAATTAAACAGGGTTGTGGTTAAAACAACATTAGTTAAAAAAAAAAATAGCAAAGTGAAGATATTAGATATAGCTGTGTTAGCTACTGCGTTTTGAACATTTAATGATCTTCGATGATTGCCATTGGTACACAAAAGACAATCCACTCTTCAGTTGTACGGGGGAAAAGTTACTGAAGGAAAGCATTAATTCTTGAGAATGGAACTTCGACCTTCTGACAATGATCTAATCGAGATGAAATGTATTGATGAGGAAATATACGTTTGGCACTAAGGTGTGGGTGGTGATATAGCTTGTGCAAAAAGGCAAATACGAAACATTTTTTTTTTTTGCGGCGAGATGCTAGATCAAGACTGAATTTTATGATGCCTATGCTGGCTGTCCAATTACAATTCGAAATTATGAAACGAAGGAGTTATTTTAAACCATTTCTAGTGATTAAATAAAGTTTTCTTGGCCAGGATCCCAAACTGACGCGGCTTATTCAAGTTTATGGCGAACAAGTGTTTTTTCGAGTGTTAGTGAAAAAAGATACATGCGAAACATTACGCCGCAAATATCCCAACATTATGTTGGCGTTGTTAATTAGATACGCAGTGTGAACGTTCGAAGTGAGAAAAAACAAACAAATATATTTATGATTAACTATGGCGTCCAAGGGCTGGTTGTTAACATAGTTAAGTGAGAGTTCTGCAGTTATTCTGGAAACAGGCAAAAGTTTACACTTGTTGATGTTTAGTTCCATACACCAAGTAGGCAAATTCCTTGTTGGTTGATGCTACAGAAGGTTGGCTGAAGCAACGCTCGTCTAGGCGGAGTGTACTGAAAGCTTCAACAATTTCTCTGGAGTGTTTTTCGTGGAATCTGCCATTAATCGAGGGTTTTTTTCTAACGGTGTTGTAAACTAACACGCTTGACAAAGCAGGGGTAGGTGACTCCCCACCGTCAAATTAAAATATTGTGTTCTCTTAACGGGTCATTCACAAACTGTCCTCTTTGTCCTATGTAGAATCTACGACATGAAAGGGGGATGTTATAAATTACACAGGTTTAACAGGGCACATAAGCGAGGACGTGTTTTGTACGGCACCTATGTTTTTAATATTTTATAATTTTGCTCGAACTTTAAAACATATTTGACCCTTTTTTTTTTTTTTTTTTTTCTGGGGGAGGGGGGGGGGGTGGGGGGGGGGGGGGGGGGCTGACATCACTAAGGGGACTCCGTACCTATTGGCTACCTGTTTTAGATTGTGGGAAAATTTGTGTTTATACGGAACCATCACTCCTTTTGTCGATGATACGTGCAGCTCTGTCATATCCTTTTATTTTTTATTAGTGTTCCTACCACCTCATTTGGCACCCGAGTTGGAAACCCAGGCGATGTAAGCTTCTCAATTTGAGCACTGAAACTGCCTTTGATGGTGTGGAAACATGACTTATTTAAGGCTGATGTAAGGCAGAAAAGAGCTATGACTCGTTTGACGACTTTGGAGTGCAAAGACGGATAGTGTAGGAAAACTTTTTTTAACGGTGTGAAAAATACACAGGACAGGTGGTTTGTTTGCAAAAATAGAGAAAGGTCTGGAAATCGCAACACCCGCTCCTTAGGAGTTTCATACGTAAGAATAAATCCTGGCCCGCACTTGTGGAAAATGTGCATGATGCTTCTAATTACAGAATTGTCCATTGTCTTTCGGTACACTAACAGGAAAACATCTATATACTTAAACACGTGAAGAACTGGCATAGACGCTATGACTGTCTTGATGGCACGGCCGACCTTCGCAAGAAATACTCGTATATCGCTTAGCACCAGTACCGTAAATGAGCCTATACACACTCACGACTTTTGCACAAAAAAAAACGTTTTCCACTCAATGAATGTGAAATTAAGATAAACATGTAGCAGCTCAAGAAAACGTTCTATGGGTACACCACTTAAGTTCCGGAACGAGAGATTACCGAGGGACTCAATGCATGACTTGGCAGAGACAAGTAGATGGTCATTGGGAAGCCAGTAAAGAAAGATCTTGAACGGCAACTCTGAAAACAGTGATTGGACAAATCATTAGTCTTTAGTATTTCAATGACGGCATCTAAATTGCAGACTCTAAAGGGATCCGTAATCTTCACACCAGAAATGTACATTTGAAGATAAGCCCACATCTGCCGTTGCCACGACACTCTTTGGTGACAATTGCTCGGAAAGGACAGGCTTCCTTGCGTGTCTTGGCACTGAAGAAGACCTGGAGGCTTTTTTAATGTTGCTTGCTAACTGGTTCAATGTGAAGCGTTTCGAAAAGGAGAGTGCCTGACTATTGGCCTTCTTCAGGACTATCTGCACTGGCCGAAAGTTCTTATGAACCGCTGTGCACGCTTCGTCAATATACATGCCTTCAGGCACTATCACAAATGAGCCTTCTTTAGCTGCTTCCAAGACACGCTGCTGGTTGTGAACCTAAAAGTTAACATGTCTAGGATCTTGGGCATGAGCTCCCCTTGAGCCTGATAGAGCGTCAACATATTTGGAAACACATCTTGATATGACTTCTTCATTGGTTCTCTACGCAACCTTCTGTGCCAACGTAAGAAGATCTGGAAATCGCGGGTTCGGTTGAAGGTGATAAGCACAGGGCCAAGCACCGAGCATTGCGGTAGACAGGAGTAAACGTAGGTTGGCTCAGAGTATAGATTTTTAGCCGACACAAACTGTGAACGATTTATGAAACAATCTTCCAGCCATGATGAAAGCTTAGAATCGAGGTTAAGTTGATGTAGTTTGTGAAATGCTAATTTGGGGCACGCCTCATGAAACGCTTTAGAAAACTAAAAAAAAAAAAAAAATACAATCGGTTGGTGAAGAGTGTTCTTGAATAACGTTTAGTTTATGCGTGAAGGATGTCAATTATGTTTTGCATAAATAGGTTTTCCAAAAGCCATGTTAGAGAAATGTTAGAAAACTGATTTCAGTCATGAAAATTAGCTAAGTTGAAAAGTCCAGCTCACACTGCCCGGTAAATAACAGCCGCACGCTACAATCTGTTACGCACTAGCAGTGTGTGACCTTTTTTGATTTTGCAATTCTTTCCCGATGACTTTGACAGGTTGTTTGTTTCTCGCTTGACGAAGCAGTTCAAACGTACATTCAAGTGCTCGTTGACGTACAATGTGCCTCAAACCTAACGCCGCCACAACATGTGCAGTTTCTGACAGTCCCTGCAGCGGCCGATTGAACTATCTGAAGAATGTTTGGGTTCCCGATTTCTATCCCATCCTGAGAAGGCATCCCGATAGTTTTGGCGATAAGCTTAACAGTAAGTAGCCGACACGAGCTCAATGTTTCGGAAACCAGTGGCGGCGTTAAGTTTGGGGGGCACTGTACATGTCCACGCAATCCCTGCACACCGTGCTTTTGTTTCGAGCGTCGATCAAAGTCCTCAAGTGCACCTTCAGCTGAACTCTTAGTTGGTGCAATATATCAGTGCATATGTGTCGAAGGCACGGCTGATGTTACCCGCTAGGTATCGAGATAAGTCGTAAGGTGGTGCAATGTTCACATGCGAGTATCTATTGTTCTTTACCACAATGTTTTTCGAGGTGCTTCATGTTTCTGATTGCAGTTGGACTTAAAAAGCATGATGACAGATCTGACTGGCTGCCCACCCGTCTACATAGGACTGGATGTTCAGTTGTGCATCTTGTATGTCGTCCGTGAAGTACGCCGCGGACGCCAGGCAAAACACATTCGTGTTTTGCCTGGCATGCAAAAGTTTTCTCAGTGTTTTCTTAGGAGAGCCCGAAAATTGCACCAGAAAGCTGTAACATCTTTCCCACGCGAAGAAAATGTCCTTTACTCATGAGGTGGCGCCTATTCTTTAACATTCAAAGCAGCGAATGTCCGCGATAATTATGGGAAAAACCGATGCATTGTGAAGACATCGTCTGCTATTGTTGTCTGGCGCACCCTCGACGTCGTCGCAAAAAAGTCGCCAAACTCGGCGAGGAGGTCTTGGAGCTGTCGTCGTTCCGTGGCACTGAGCTTGGGGTTAACGTCGAGCTGCGGCGGTGTTGTACTGTGCGGCTGACACGGCGAGGGCTCGTCGGAGATCGCGGCGATTTCGGCGTCGGCCCAGAGTTCCTCAACGTGTCCTACAGCGGCACCTTTTGTGAGGTGCTGCGCCTCCGGTCGAAAGGTCGTTACGAGGACCACAGTACGTCCATCCTTTTGCGGCGCCTATTCCTCTTCCGAGAAGCAGTTGGACGTTGCCCTCCAGAAGGGCTTTCCCGCGGGCAACTGCATCGGTCACGACGGGCACAAGAGCACTCGACCGTGGCGGCAGGTTCACGTGGTCCGCAATGACTCGGACGGCGGCTGGCGACGTTTTGGATCCCTCCGGAGGTAGCACGGGCTTTCGCAGCGTCAACCTGTTTGCTCCAAGGTCGATCACCCCACCGTACTCACAGAGGAAGTCCATGCCAAGGATGACGTCTCTAGAACAGTCTTTGAGGACGACGAATTTCACGGGACAGGTCTCCCCGTGGATGTCCACGCGCGCAGTACACCTTCCCACTGGTGTGATGAGATGTCCGCCGGCGGTTCGTATTTTCGGGCCATCCCACTGCGTCATCCCTTTCCGAAGGCGGCGAGAGAGCTTCCCACTTAAAACCGAATAGTCTGCTCCGGTGTCGATGAGTGCCTTCGCGTCGTGGCCGTCGATGATTACGTCGAGGTTATTAGACACCTTCGCAGAAGCTTCGCACTGCTGCGTCTCGTTGCTAGTGTGGGAACCCTCCGACGCTTGTGGAGGATGTTTCCGACGGTCGCCTTCGGCAACTCCACCTCTAGGGGTTACCACGCTTAGTTTCCCCGACGAGGCGCAAGGGGCGACAGGCTCTCACGGCGGGATCTGCGTAGAGGCGATGCTGGGCGGTGGGGTGACGGCGATCGGGAATCGCGACGGGGAGACGGTCCCGGGGATGGCGACCGGCGGAGGTATTCGTCGATGTCCCGAGGTCGCTCGCCATAGCGTATTCGCGGGTCGTCGGGGTGGAAGCCGCGTAGCCCCAGCTGCCGGTACGGGCATCGCCGGTAAACGTGGTCAGCTTCCCCGCAGTGGAAACAAAGCGGGCGTCGGTCGGCCGTTCGCCACACGTCGGTTTTTCTCGGCGAGGGTATCTCCGGGCGGACGTGCTGGACTTGTTCTTTGCGTCGAGGGTTTTCCGGCGTTGGATGGTCCCGTCGAGATGACGCCTGGTACTGATGGGTAACAGGCGGTGGTCGGCGGGCTACAGCGGCGTAGCTCAGCGTCGGTTCCTCGTGGGCTGGCACGTCAACTGGTGGTTCAGGCTGCAAGGCCCGCTGTACCTCGTCGCGTACAATCTCGGTGACTGACAGCGACGTCGGACGCTCAGCAGCGGGGGGCAGCTTTCGGAGCTCCTCTCGGACAACGTCTCGGATGATGTCGCGAAGCTCGTCGGTACCAGTGCTGAACTCGGAGCGGGCCGAGGCCAAAGTTCAGACGTTGCTGAGCCGCTGGTAGTGGCGCGCTTGGCCCATTAACGCCCGCTCGATGTTTGTTGCTTCGGCAACAAATTCTTCGACGGTCGTCGGGGGGTTGCGAATAAGTCCGCCGAAGATTTCGCTTTTCACGCCTCTCATAAGGAAGCGTAACTTCTTCTCGTCGGTGGCTTGCGGGTCCGTGCGGCTGCTCAGGCGGAGGATGTCTTCAACGAAACTGGTGACCGTTTCGTTGGGGCCTTGAGTCCTCGCCTGGAGAAGGTCTTCGGCCCGCACCCTAGGATGCTGATTCATGAACGCCCGCTTCAGTTCGGTGACGCAGGCGTCCCACGACGTGAGCGCAGCCTCGGGGTTCTCGAACCAGTGCCTCGCAGTACCCTCCAACGAAAAGTAGAGGTTCTGCGGGTACTGCTCTGCGGTCCATTCATTATGGCGTGCCACGCGCTCGTAGTGTTGGATCCAGTCCTCGATGTCCTCGTGGATCTCCCCGTGGAAAGGCGTCGGAGTCCGAGGGGCGACGGGCAGGTAAACGACGGGGGGTGCTACTGTGGTCTGCGCCGTCGAGGAAGCCATCGTCGTTGTCACTTGCCTTGTCCTCGCCGGGAGTAGTCCGAGTTCAGGAGCTTGCCCTTGAAGACGGCGGCTGGCACGATGCTCCGAGTCTTCAACGGAAGGTCGTCAGGAAATGGGGCTTGCTGAACGAGTTCTTGTAGGGGTACGCTGCACGGGTTTCATACCCTGCACCTCCACCAGAAATGTCACGAATTAAGGTGACGAGAAGGCGAAAATTGAACTGAAAATAAAGGTTTAATGGGCGAACTTGTGCCAACCAAAAATAAATAACGAAAGAACGTCGAGGGAGCAGAAAAGCAGGCGGCGGTTTGGCGGCGAAACAGAAAGCACGAGCGAGACTGACTCGACAAGGTCGCGGGTAGCTGCTTATCTGCAGTGCATCACTATCTCGAAAGTTCGGCAAAGAAGGCTCGAGCGTCGCGCGCTCGGGGCGAGGATGAACTGCCACTTTCGAGAACAACAAAGCAGGTGGAAAGTTATGTCTGGTGCGAGAAGAAACGCGAATCTTCTAGATGTCGGTGACCGAGCGTTGCTTTCTCGGCCTTGTGGGCGGCATTTGCTGTCGGTACGGACAGCGGCGGTAGAAATGGTCGGCTCGGTAACGGCGGTAGACATGGTCGTTACCAACGATACGGTGGCGAAACACCGCATCGTTAGCAACGAGGAAGCGCTCCCTGTGCATCGGCCGCCTTACCGGGTCTCCCCAAAGGAACGAGAGGCCATTCAGGGACAGGTACAAGAGATGCTCAACGACGACATAATTCAGCCTTTGAGCAGCCCGTGGGCCTCTCCAGTCGTACTGGTGAAGAAGAAGGACGGAACGCTTCGATTCTTGCGTTGACTACCGGCGGCTCAACGCGGTGACGAAGAAAGACGTGTATCCGCTCCCCCGCATCGACGACACGTTGGACCGGCTGCGCCACTCCCGATACTTTTCGTCGATGGACCTTAAGAGTGGCTACTGGCAGATCGAAGTCGACGAACGGGACAGAGACAAAACCGCCTTCGTCACGCCCGACGGACTGTATGAGTTCAAGGTAATGCCCTTCGGACTGTGCATGGCGCCGGCAACGTTCCAACGTGTCAAGGACACCGTCCTGGCAGGCCTCAAGTGGCAGCCAGTCTCGTTTACCTCGACGACGGCGTGGCATTCTCGGCCAACTTCGACGAGCATTTGCGACGCCTTCTCTCTGTTCTTGAGGCAATCAGGACCTCAGGACTCACCCTCAAGCCGACAAAGTGCCCGTTTGCCTACGGCGAACTGAAGTTCCTGGGCCACGTTGTGAGCAACGAAGGTGTAAGTCCTGACCCTAAGAAAACTCGCGCCGTAGCGGCCTTTCCACCGCCCACCGACAAAAAGGCAGTCCGAAGATTCCTTGGACTTTGCGCATACTACCGGCGATTCGTTCAGGATTTTGCCAAGCTTTCTGCGCCGCTCACGCACCTTACGAAAAACGCCGTGAACTTCCTATGGGCTGGAGAACAACAACAGGCATTCGACGAACTAAAGCGACGGCTCCAGTCACCACCGATTCTCGGCCACTTCGACCAATCAGCCGAAACGGAAGTTCACACGGACGCCAGTAATACAGGACTCGTAGCGGTACTGGTCCATCGACAAGACGGTGCGGAGCGCGTGATCGCGTACGCTAGCCGGACGCTGTCGAACGCGAAACGCAATTACTCGACGACCGAGAAGGAATGTCTGGCCGTAGTCTGGGCCATCACGAAATTCCGCCCGTACTTGTACGGGACTCCTTTTCGAGTGGTCACCGACCACCACTCGCTGTGTTGGTTAGCGAGCCTGAAGGACCCATCAGGGCGCCTCGCTCGGTGGAGCCTACGACTGCAGGAGTACGACGTGACCGTGGTCTACAGGTCAGGCCGAAAACACAGCGACGCCGACTGCCTGTCCAGAGCCCCCGTCGAGTCAGCTACCAGCTGTACCAAAGACGACGCCGACGACGATAACTTTCTTGGCGCAGTGAGCATTCACGGTATGGCAGCGCTCCAGCGGGACGATCCTGAACTGCGCGCATTGATCGATCATTTGGAGGGACGAGGGGGTACGATTCCTCCAGCCTTCTCACGTGACTTGCCAAGATTCGCCGTCCGGAGGGGTATCCTCTATAAAGAGAACTTCAGGAACAACAACTCGACGTGGCTCCTGGTGATTCCTGCTAGTCTTCGAGAAGAGATCTTCCAAGCCTGCCACGACGACCCAACATCTGGTCACCTTGGCTACAGTAGGACTCTATCACGGATCCAAGAAAAATACTACTGGCCCAAGCTCCCGAAGACTGTCCACCTCTACGTCCGTTCGTGCCACGAATGCCAACGACGCAAGAAACCACCGACGAAGCCGGCAGGTCTCCTGCAACCGATCGCGCCCCCGACTGCACCATTCCAGCAGATTGGAATGGATCTTCTCGGACCTTTCCCGCCGTCGACGCAGAGAAACCGTTTGATAATCGTGGCAACTGATTATCTCACCAGGTACGCCGAGACAAAAGCACTCCCGTCGGGGACCGCCGGGGAAGTAGCCAAGTTCTTCGTGGAGTCTATCGTCCTCCGTCACGGCGCTCCCCAAGTCCTGATTACGGACCGAGGATCCTCGTTCATGGCGCAACTGACACAAGAGATACTCCGCCTGAGCCACACCGACCACCGCCGGACCACGGCATACTACCCGCAGACCGACGGGCTGACGGAGCGACTAAACAAGACCATCGCCGACATGATTTCGATGTACGTGGACGTGGAACACAAGACGTGGGATGAAGTGTTGCCCTACGTCACGATTGTGTACAACACGGCGATTCAAGAAACTACCGGCATTACACCTTTTCAGCTGGTGCACGGCAGAAAGGTGACGACGATGCTCGACGCTATGCTGCCCCACGACCCGACGGACGACAGCACCGACGACGCTCAGCTGGTCACCCAACGAGCAGAAGAAGTACGCCAGCTAGCCCGTCTTCGAATAAAGGACCAGCAACGTGTGGACGCTGGCCGCTACAACCTTCCTCGCCGCGACGTAGAGTTCCAGCCCGGAGACAGGGTGTGGGTGTGGACGCCCATTCGCCGCCACGGCCTCAGCGAGAAACTGTTAAAACGCTACTTCGGACCCTACAAGGTCATCCACCGCCTTGGGGACTTGAACTACGAGGTTCTCCCCGACGGAACCCGACCATCAGGACGCCGCCAGCCACGACCCGAGGTCGTCCACGTAGTTCGACTCAAGCCGTTCTACGCGCGCTAGGATTGCGACACTGCATGTTTATTTCGTGTCACCGTAAATTGTTTAGCCATTTCTGTTTTTCTTTCGCGTTGCATCGGGACGATGCACTTCTAAAAGGGGGAAAAATGCCGCCCACAAGGCCGAGAACGCAACGCTCGGTCACCGACATCTAGAAGATTCGCGTTCCTTCTCGCACCCAGACATAACTTTCCACCTGCTTTGTTGTTCTCGAAAGTGGCAGTTCATCCTCGCCCCGAGCGCGCGACGCTCGAGCCTTCTTTACCGAACTTTCGAAATAGTGATGCACTGTAGATAAGCACCTACCCGCGACCTTGTCCAGTCAGTCTCGCTCGCGCTTTCTGTTTCGCCGCCAAATCGCCAACTGCTTTTCTGCTCCCTCAACGTTCCTTTGTTATTTATTTTTGGTTGGCACAAGTTCGCCCATTAAACCTTTATTTTCAGTTCAATTTTCGCCTTCTCGTCGCCTTAACTTGTGACACTATTACTTTTCGTCCGCTCTTCTCGGGAGTTGCCAGTACTGGCTTAGATGGTATTCTCTGATGCCGCAGACCGCGGACACGGCAAATTCGCGTTTTACGATGCGATAAACACGCGAGGATCCGCTAAAAACTCCTGTGCCACGGGAAAGAATACCGCAAGTGGCCGAAGCAGCAGATTCGTGTTTCGCGGTGCGAGGGACTCGCAGGAACCCGCCGAGAACTCGTATCTTACGGGAACGTGTACTGCAGATCGCGGACGCAGCAGATGAAAGTTTTATGGTGCAATAAACATGCAGGAACCCGCCACAATCTTACCGGTCATGAAAACCGATATCACGCTCGCAGATCGCGGACAAAAACGCGGGAATATGCTACATGCTCGCCTGTCTCGGAAACAAATACCGTAGAACGCTGACGCTGCAGAATCGCATTTCACAGTGCAATATACATGCGGGAACAACTCGCGCGCGTTACAGCTAAGAATCGATATCGCGCGCGCAGATCGCGGACACGAGAATCCGCCACGAACTCGGGACCGTATACCGCAAATCGCGAACGCAGCAGATTTGCATTTCAAAATGCAGTATACACCCGGGAACGACTCGCGTGTTACGGGAACCGATATCACGCGCGCAGATCGCAGGCAAAAACGCGGGAACCCGCTATGAACTCGCTTCTCCGAAGTACCGGTACCGCAGATTGCGGCCGTTGATGCGCAATTCCCGTCGGATATCACTTGACGTCCAACGGAAACGGGGGTGGGTGTTGTTTCGGACTTTTTATGTTACAATTATTTAGCCATAAAAACGGGATGGGCGATCTCTCGGGAGGGGGCGTCCTTACGGGATTTTACGGTAGTCAAACATTGTTCTCAAGACATTTTTGTTTTCTTCTCGGACGCCTCTTGACTTTATTGTATCACTGTTCGCCGAGACAAAACCATTCCTCAAGTGGTTCGCTCACCATCGTTTCCTTTTCATTTTGCGAGTAATCTCGGAGCGCTTTCATGCGTACGGCATCATTGTAAAATGATTTTTTTAATCTCGCAGACTTTTTTAAACGCAATCTTTGAAACATTACGTTGTTCCAGAAGCCGAAGGAACACGAGAACGCGTAACTCAGCATCCGATTGTACCACAGTCTTGCTTCACTTCTTTTCTCGCTTGTATTGTTTTCATTGGTCATTTTTGTCTTTAGAACTTCAAGTACCATCTCAAGGTACCTGCAGACTAGTTTCACTGCTTTGGTCGTTGCTCTTCACGTCGTTTCGAACTCCGAATTAAAAGTTTCTTGTTGCCGCCACTGCGTTCAGAAAGAAAAAAAAAAACAAAACAAAAACAAGTGCTTCTATGATTCCGAAAAAAGTAACCATCATTTTGTTTTGTATTTGCGGGCATGAGTTGTGCTTGTTTGTTCATAACTAGGATGGGACCAGCTTGAACTTGGGAGACAAAAAAAGCGAAAACATCAAAGATAGAAGAAACATACAAAGATATAGACACTGCTGGACTACAAACTATGGTTTTAATGCTTCTAACCCTTCACTAACCTATTTGTTTTTTTTATTGTTTTTTTCTCATCCTAAGAACCCCATTCAATCTCATATAAACCAAGTATAAAATGAAATGAAATGAAATTAAATAAGATCCGTACACATTCCACATAAAATCCCAGTTAGAAAAATCCGCACTTCAGCATAGAGGGACACACCGCAAATACAGTTTTTTATTTGTGGTGAGCTTCAGCGGGACGGTACACACCGCAAATACAGTTTTTCATTAGTGGTGACTTTAATAGGAGGCACGCTGGAGTATTATTCTTTATTTTATTCGATAGCCAAGGTTTTCAGCATCTCTCGTGCATACGGGTTTCTTCGTAAGTTTATTTTTTTATTTGCGAGAATACTGATGCTGCTGAAAGCTGCACTGAATTTGCATGTGCGACAATGAGCTGATAAATGTATTGTTGTAGTTTCTTTGACAGATGATGCATGCTCACGTACCCTATCATTAAGTCATCTGCCAGTCTGGCCTATGTAGCACTTTCAACAAGATAAAAGACTGCTATGCACAACCCATGTCTCACATGGGCATTTAGTGTCTTCTGGAAGATGTTCAAGTTTTCTTCTGGTTGATTTTGCGGTTCACTTTGCGGCCCATAAAATAAGCTTTCTTCGGTGCATAGAAGACGATCTTAATGCTCGGCCTGGCAGCTATCTTTTTGAATTTATGGGTTATGTTATGGATGTAGGGTACTACTGAGCATTTTCGTTGAGTTCTTGTTTCTCTCATCTTCATCAACTGATCTGCGCTTCAAATGTGTGCAATGTTTTCCTCACAAGCATACCAGGAGACGAATCAGATAGCCAGAATCACGCAGGCGGCAAATTTGCTTCTTAAATCTTTGCCCAATACTATAATTACAAGATTTTTATTAGGCCGATAAAAGGACGGTGTTAGTAACAATTCGTTTTACAGTTTTAGAATCTCTGGACGAAAACAAAAAAAGAAACGCTTTGCTTGACCTAGGTTTATGTTTCCAACAAAGCTGTGTTTCATTCAATTCCAGTCTAGGAAGTTGATGGACCTATCAACGTGCGTCAATACCCACTCTGGGCAGCGTTTTGGAAGCATCGTAAACCGGCTTCTTTACAATCGTTGTTTTTGCCGTCTACCTAAGGTGTTGTAAGAATTAAGAAGTCACCAACAAACCTAAAGATGGCCGTGTTTTTTTTTTTTCAGTCACGTTTTTTCTGGATGGTCTTGACGCATGCAGCTATACGAACGAAACATGCAGTTGTGGAGCCACACGAGAACCTAAACACACCACTTTTTTGTACAAAAATGCTGCTCTTGGTGTACAACCACTGTCGCCGTTAGGTATTCACCGGGCAGTTCCAAAAATGCATCTAAATTGACCAACGCCACATTTCGCAACGATGTGCTGTTGTGCTCTTCTATGTTTTGTCAGAAAATTGACACGAGGCTTGCATGGGGAATAGAATACATATTTTGTGACTATTCACAAGCCTGAGGCGATATTGAATTTATTAACTTGAAGATATAAAATCACTTCTTCCGAATTTTGAATCTTGTATGGATCATCGCACTCTATGCGATGATCCATCAAATCAACGTTACAAAAACAAAGTCTGTAACATTCACCCCCAAATTAAATGCTGATCGCCACGTGTACGCAATTGGAGAGAACCAGATTGAAAATGTCACATCAATCAAATATCTCTGCGTCCACCTTTCAGCTAACCTATCATGGAACCTTCATACTGATCATATCATCAGCAAAGCGTCTAAAACTCTAGGATTTCTTAAACGTTCATTGTTCCAGGCTAATAAAGCAACTAAACGTCTTGCGTATACCTCTCTCGTAAGATCGCAGTTGGAGTACGCGTCCATTATTTGGCACCCTCATTAGATGTATCAAACCAATAAAATTGAGTCACTTCAAAATAAAGCCGTCAGATTCATAGCTAAGGATTACTCCCGATACTCAAGTGTGACTAACATAAAACATTCCCACAACCTTTCGCCACTTCATTGTCGTAGATAAATTTCCCGCATGTCCTTCTTCCGACAAGCTATACCATGGTTCATTTGCTTACAGAGATTCATACATCCAGCCTCCTCATCATGTCTCATCCCGCGTAGATCACCCCTTCAAAGTACGCCCCATTTTTGCTCGCACCAACCTATTCAAAAACTCCCCTCTCCTCCTCGCTGTCTCCGATTGGAACAGCCTACCCAGCGATATTGTGTCGATCACCTCAACCCAGATGTTTACCAACGCCCTAACCAATGCATAACGATGTATGTAGTTTTTGCTTACCGAATTTTCATTAAGCATTTTTTGTTTTTTCTGTTATAATATGTTGCGCCAACGCCATCTTTTTGTCACAAAGTGCACTACCTTTGTCTATGATTGCCCCCCCCCCCCTATGTAATGCCCGAAAGGATTTTTAGGGTAAATAAATAAATTGAAGACAATTTCTTTGCTAAGAAGGTTGACAGATGTACTTGGTAAATATCTTTGTCTGACACGATGGCCCGAAAGGGTACGCCTTCCGTGTGGGTCTTGGCTGAGAAGAATGTTTCTGTTCCCTTTCTTTTGTTCATTTAGTTTTTAGGCATTTGCTGTTCAGGGGTATCTCTTGAAGCAACCTCATGACGGCTTGTTTCGTACTTCTGCCTTGTTTTTCTTCAACCCGAATAAAGTTCTTGGCCCCTGCCTGAGAGGCTTTTTCTTCGTGTGCGCCTGAAGTAAGAATAAAAAGACACCTTATGTGTCTGGTACATAGAGTTCTAGATTTTTGCTTCGTACCTCCTGGATTCGCGCTAAAGCTCATACTTGGTTTTTAACTCCGATGGCTTATGAGACAGTCAATAACTTCATTCAATAACTGGGAGGATTTTTCATCCTAGGATTTATGTGCGATGTTCCAAACTAAGGCAAGCTTATTAATGGGTACAAGCCTTGGTGGTCAGGCATACTTCGAATCTTGTTCGCGTGCTTCCATGGTCTTGTGTGAGATGTTAACATCTCCGGTAATCTGAAGAGGCCACATTTTAGGTATATCCTTGTCACGCCATTCAAGGCATTATCGCCTTGCAGGACCATCAAACTTCTTAGCCAAGTAATTGTCTTTAATACAGTTCGATGATCCATACAAGATTCAAAAATCGGAACAAGCTATTTCATATTCCAAGTTATTTAATCAAATGTCGCTTTAATAGACTTACAAGATGTTAATATTTATACCCCATGCAAGCCTCATGTGAATTTTCCGGCAACATATAAAAGACCAAACATCACATCGTTCCAAAACGCGGCAGGGATCATCTTGGATACCTTCTCGGAACTGCTCAGTACATACCTAACAGTGACAGACATTGCGCACCAAGACCAGCATTTTTTTTTATAAAAACGTTGTGTGTGCATAGGTTATTGTGTAGCACCACAACTTTGTGATTCGTTCCCAGCAGCGTGTGACAAATTTACCCAGAAAATCTTGAATGATCACAGAATCACGGCAATCTTCATGCACGTTGATGACTTCCTAATTCTTACAACAACGGAACTAGAAGATCAAAAATATCGATGAAAAAGTAGCCCTTCTACGGTGCGTCCAATGAAAGCTACCCAGAATCGGTATTCACGCATGTGCTGCTTGTTTATATTGCATCAAGTGCCATGACATCACACTGAAATTTAATGAAGCACAATTCTGTTGCATATATGAACAAAGGTCACGAAAAGGATTTCTTCCTTTTGCGTATGGACATTATAAAACTTTAAAAGGATGTGTTGCTAATACCACTTTTGTGTCGGCCTTAAGTCCTGTAATGGTATAATTGGGCAATGTTTCAACAAGCAAATTTTTCGCGTCCGTGATTCTGGCTATTCGATTTGTCTTCTGGTGTGCGTGTGTGAAAACGTCTGCACAAAATTGAAAAGCAAATCAGCTGATGCAGATGAAAGAGAAACAACTACGTCTAAACAAAATTCTCAGTGGTACCCTACATGCACGGGATAACCTATGAGTTAAGAAAGATAGCCCGAGGTAGGACGTTAAGATCATCTTCCCTGCACTAAGCAAAGCTCATTCAATGAGCCGCAAAGCAAACTGTAACACCTACCAAAGTAAAATTTGCAATATCTCCCAGAACACACAATAAGCCCCTCGTAAAACAGGGGTTGTTTACGACGTTTCCCTATTGTGTGTCAAGTGCTACGTGGGCCACACTGGCGGATAAATTAATGACATGACACTAGAGAATTTAGAATCTGTCAAAGGAACTACAAGGTGCCACCTACAGCTCATTAACGCATATGTAAATGCAGTGTAGCTTTCAACAGTATCATCATCTTCGCAAAAAACGAAAAACCCGTATGCAAGAAAGATGCTGGAGCCCTTGGCAAAGAGACCCCAGGCTATCGGTTGTACTGCACTGGCTAAATATCTCACTATAGCTGAGACTACCAGACGCCCGCTGAGGCAGACTAACTTTCGGCTGTATAAACATACACACAATTTGTTCTTGGTTGGCAAACAAAGAAAATTAAGAAACGTGCGTCAGCGTGCCTTCCATCAAGCTCACCACAAAAGAAAGACAGTATTTGTGTTGTGTGCACAGTGGATGTGTCCCATCCCGCTGAAGCTCACCACCAATGAGAAACGGTGTTAGCGGTGTGTCACTTTCTGCTGAAATGCGGGTTTTTCAAACTTTGATTGTATGTGGAATGATCGAGGTTCTTATTTCATATCATTTCATACTTTGTATGTGTGAGATTAAATGGGGCTCTCAGGTTGAGAATAAAAGAAGACGCAGATATGTTCAAGCAGAGGAAGAAGCATTTAAGTCTGCAGTAGAGATACTGCTGGTAGTCCATCATGATCTCCGTCGCTGTCTCTTTCTTCAGTCTCTGATTTTTTATGTTATTCGTCCCCCTAGTTCAACTGGCCCTCTCCTAGTTATGAACGTTTCTTTGCAGCGTGCACGCCTGCCATATTGAGAGGGTGATTTTTACGGTTTACAAACATCTCAATTTGCTTTTTCTGCTATTCTTTTGCTAACACAACTTTGCTTCCAGCTCTAGCAGCAGGATTGTCGCAGCACCGCGACCGCCAATTCTTAAACTTTTTTGTTTTTCCCTAGCATTTTTAGGATTTCCTATACAAAGCTGCCAGCGCATTTCTTTTTCATGTGGATAAATCCAAGGAACGGCAGCGTTGACAAACATTTTTTTTCAAAATGAATCTCAGCATGTGAGATCTGAGATTTGTTAATGATGTGAAGAACTAAGTAAATACACGCATTTTGAGTGTGTAACAGAACAACAAAAAAAAAGCCAGTCGCACAGAGTTATCTACAGAGCTGAGGTTGCAATAAGTGAATGTTTTGGGGGCATTGCTAGCAGTTGTCTTGTTCTTTGCATTATAAAATGTCTGCAGTTTTTTAACTGCGTTTTGTAAAACAAGGCTTCTCGAAACAACGCAGCCGCGAAGCCACCGTAGTCTCCGTACTTCTTGGTGACGCCAGCGCACAAACCGGGCGGCACCTACGGAGCAAAGATAATTCTAGAGTCACTATGAAAGTAGAAAACGGTGGCAAGAGAGGTCAGAGCGCCCCTTTTCGGCATAAGGAGAGCGCTCTGCACTGGCCGGCCGGACAGAAACATTTCTGCCCGTGGTGCCCTTTGTCCGATTCTCACTTGGGGCTTCGTCCTCAGTTACTCGTCGGCCAGGAGAACTCCCCCCCCCCCCCCCCCCCATGTAGTGCCGAGGGGACGCGTGTCGCCCCCTTCACCACACCATATGTACGCCATTGTCCTTTGGCACTGTCTCCTCTCTCAAAGAGCACCACATTCTTTGCGAGAGCTTCCGCTGCCGACCACTGTGTGGCGCGACGAGGGCGGAAGGTAGTCGCTCAATCGTTCGCGTTTCCCTAGTACAAACAAGACTGCGAAAGTATTCGGCGGGCAAACACGATTGCCTTCCTGCAGAATGTTCGTGTATGCTGAACTGCAGTGTCCCTTCGCGCCCTCATTACTTGTGCGGGCGGAACGAGACGGGGAGAGAGGAGGGGCGAGAACGAAGAAGCCCCCTCGGGAGGGACGAGTCTCGCTACCATAATCCATCCGGGCCTCGACGGTGACGGGCCCCGAGACAGGGTTTAACTTAAATTAAACTCGAAATCTCCAGCGCAAAGCCTTGTGGATTCGGACACATCCGAGGATAAGTTGGGTTTACCTAGTGCGCACACACACCGACCGTGGACTAGACCAAGTTCGCTTTGTACTTCAAGCCGGTTTGAGTAACATTTTCTTCGACTAGGATGAAGATGTCCTAATAAAGCGCTGATTTCAGTCATTTGTCTGGGAGCAATCGAGGGTGTATGATGTGGTAATTGGACTAAAAATATTTTTTTTAATCGAAGGAATGGGGTGTTTGGATTTAATCAACTAGAATCTTTAGAAGTGTTTTCCACAATTTACGGGTCTAAACACTATAGCTGGGTATTTTGACGTACATTGCGGATCTGACCTGGTAGATGAATGTAGGTTAGGGCTTTGCGTTGCTAGTGGGATTTCGTGCTTTCACTATAAAGCATGGATTAAGCACGCGTCCGCTAGAAACGAAATCTGCAGCGTACGGTCTATTGGAAGTCCCTAACAACATCACAAACGACCGAAAGCTAACCGTCGCACTACACGTCACGTGCCTCAATCAAACCGGTTCATGACTTTTTGTCTTTCAACGGGTCGTATACTTACGAATGAAAAGGTTGAACACTCTTCTCGATAATCACACTTTCGTGCGTAGGTGAGTCGGTAGCTCACGTTTTTGTCTGTTTACCCTCGATCGCTCCAAGGGACGTCGTATACTCATTATTCCTAATTACATTTTGTCCAAAAACTCAAGAGAGACAAAATAAGCATTCTTGACCTCCGATTCAGATCCTAAAGCCATTGAATCGTTCCAGAAGGATGTATGCTCTGCTCTCACCTCCGCACCATAAAACGAAGACGCTCGCTAAGCTCGGCAAACTACTCCTTTTCTTTTGTTGAAGCTTATCCACTATGGCCAATGGATATGATGGTATGAAGATCCACGGGCGTATTCCACAGAGAAGCGTGGTGCCAACCGCATGCGAAGCGGAGGGTGGGCCGTTGCGGCTCTTCCCTCCAGTTACACGCAACCCGCGGTTCCAGTAGGCGGCTCCCGGCTGGTGCTCTGTTTTCGTGATCCGAGGTAGAGAGCCGACAGGCTTTGCCAGCGACAGAGAAAAAATTGCCGCACAGGCCCGATACCTTGAGCGACGAAGGGAGTTGCGGAGCGCTCTGGAAGCCGACTAAATCTCCTCGGAGCTTAGGGGCGACGAATATGGCGGATTGCTGAGGACCGTCCTGAGGATTTTAGTTTGTGAGGGAAACACGCAGATAAAGAAAAAAAAGGGGAAATAATCAGGCAAGGGAAAGCGTGCGTGAGAGAGGGGAGGGCGCGAAGCAGAAAATAAAGCAATGGAGCCTAGCAGCGCAGTTGAGCTTGGGGCCTCAGCAAGGCGCCTCTTGCATTCTCCGTTGCTGCCATGTGCAGCAGTTCTGCTGGGTCCAGGAGCGACTGGTGCGCATTTAGTGTGGGAGTGTTTGAGTTCGAGCGATATTATGTGTGTGTGGACTGTGTCAACAGGTAGTGAAGAAGGTCACGGAGTGTTTGTGTTGTGCTCTGCAGAAGCTACTTGAACAAACTTGAATGTGAAGGCGATGTCCCTTCTGTGTCGTTAGTTCATTCTGGATGCCGTGTCCACTCTTGTTATCGGGCATTTCTGCACCGCCTTACGTGAGCAACTTCAACCAAGATTTTTGACTGCGAACTGAAGCGTCGATTCGTATATATTGAATACAAGTGATGCAGTTAATTCAAGAGCGAAAATCAAGCTTCGAAGTCTACGCGCACTTTGACCTCCCAGGGAAATAGAGATTTCACACACTGCGTTATGAAGGTCAGTTTCACTTTCAGGGTTCCCAAAGAGAGATGAAACTAACCTACCAGTAGTTCCTTAAGAATAACCTCGTAGATAACGATTGAAATGTGAACCAATGTTCCTTAGAAAAGCCAGGGAAGTCCTCTGTACGCTATCCTTTTGGTTGCTTTCGCAGAAATGTAAAGTCGCCACGGTACAATGCTAAACGAATATTTTCCAGAAAGTGAACGTTTTCCATTTAAGCTTGCTATTTTGGTCACACCGCTGTTGAAGACATTTACTGATTATATTGCCAGTTAATTGGACATTGCTGCCAAATACTTGTTGACATCACTAAAAAGCCAAGCTGCAAGGAGCAAGGCAAAGAAGGACCCTGCCACACCGTCCTTTACGATGGGTGAGTTCGCAGACTTTCTTTCACTTCATTGTTGGGATTGACAGCAGGAGTCACCTACCTTCTGAGAATGCGCCACAATTTGTCCCGATAAATTCAAGCGGCACGACTCTGGGTCCTCGGGAGGGTCGGGAGAGGGAGGGGATGGGTGTACCTTATGTGGATTTTGGTTCACATCTTACAAGTAATGACACTATAGGTAGTCAATACCTTTACGTTTTAGGATACGCATTCGGTGTTATATATTGCCAGCTATTTCTCCCCTTTTCCTTCCCCTAAAACTCTAACGTAAATGAACCAATCATTCTCACCACTTTTTGTTTACAATTAGTACAAACACTAAAAAGCTACGTAACTTATTCACGGATCATTGCATACGCCTTTGATTAAACGTGCGTAATTTTTCGAGAAGGCCGCCCTGTGCGATATCAAGCTGCCACGTGTCTGTGGGACAGAGGAAGGACTTAATAGATTCGCAAAGCGCCAGAACACAAGGACAACAGAAAGAATAGACGAAACGATGCGTTTAAGATGTACCAACTTGCCCAACTCCAGATTATTCTACAATTTAGGACTTAATAGATCGAACTAATGTGAGTCGAGGCCAAAACAAATAACGTGTGGAAATCAATCTACAGTGTCTGTAATTCAGCATGCTACTGCAACGGGCAGGACAAGGATTAAGGGACATAAGCCAATTGTCGCACCAAGCACTGACGGAGTTTAGGCTGCGATCATCGGGATTAGGCATTTGCCTGTAAATAACACAGTCATCTGCAAAGAGGCGCATTTCGGACGAGATGGAATCGGATAAATCGTTTACGTATATTAAAAAAAAAAAGAAGAGGTCGTGCACGGTCCCCTGTGGCACACCAGAACTTGCATCAGACATGTCAGATTGGTAATTACCGCACACTGTGTATTGGCGTCGTAACGTTAAGAGGTTACGTATACAGGAGAGTGTAAGAGAGTCAATGTGAAGTAAAGAGAGTTTAGCCAGTAGTCGGCAATGAGGAATACGATCAAATGCTTTGGAAAAATCCAAGAAAATGGCATCAGCTTGAGTGAACTGGTTCATGTTTATGTGAGTGTCGTGATTGAATTATATTAGTTATGATTCACACGAAAACCCTTTGCGTAAACCAAGCTACTTCTCATAAATATGTTTTTCAAGTTGAGATATTGTGTGGGAGAATATGATGGGGGGGGGGGGGGTACTCAAGCACTAAAGAACGTGCACGTAGAGCAATTAAAGTGTTGACATGTTTAACACGACAAGCAAAGGAAACAATTTCTGCACATTTTGAAAAAAATTGCCAAGGTTTCTGAGATTTTGTGTTGATATCAAATATTGGAAACAACGCTAGTAAAACATTTCGTACATATTGAAGCCAATATCTGCAGCTATTTCCTTCTCGTACATATAAAACGAAATACAGAAGCACGAGAGCCGTGGGTAACTGCAGAAATTTCAGCAAGAATAAGGAAGAAAAACATTCTACTCAACGTTTTTAATAAGACTAAAGATCCAGAAATACTTTAGAAGATTAGGTCATATCGAAATCGCTTAGATAAAGACTTAAAAAAGCGAGGCGTGATAATTTTTTTTTCAATTTATTTGGTTCAGCTTCTGGGTGTACTGATAAGATGTGGAAAATACTTTATTTGGTCTTGAATTATAAGACTCCCCATGAGTCCATTCATAAGGTAAAACTAAATGGTATTGAAGTATCCCGTAAACCGCTTGCAGATAGGTTTAATAATTATTTTGTAAACGTTGTTGATAAACTGACGTTAGATAACGACCTTAGACATGTTTCACACAATAAGACAATTTTTCTTGAACCTGTAAGTGGAGAAGAAGTAATCAATATAATTGGAAATTTTAAAACTTGTAGAGCCCAAGAGATTCATAGAATGCAGGTAAAGCCTTTTAAACATGCTGTTTTCTCTCTTGCACCATGCATAGAGAAAATTTTAATATATGTCTTAGTCAGTCGGTCTTTCCAATAAAAATGTAGGTTACTCGGGTAACAGTGCTTTTTAAGAAAGGTGACAGGAATGGCATTTCAAACTACAGACCAGTGTCTATATTATCAGTACTCTCAAAGGCATTCGAAAAAGTTATTCTTAAGTTTAATAAATTTGAAACCAAACGTGACCTGCTAATTGACTTCCTCTATGGGTTTCGTTAAAACCTTAGTTCATAGCTTGCTATACTTGCGTGAGCATATTCTATATGAATTTGAAAAGGGAAATCTAGTCTTAGATATTTTTGCAGATTTTACAAAATCTTTCGAACATATTAATCACGAACTTCTCCTACAAACACTAGAGTGATATAGTATTAGGGGAAAAGCGGCATCCCTTATTCGATCCTATTAACAATATCGTGGCCAAATCGCTAGCTTGGATAACTTTCTATCGGAAATTTTACAAGTTTTTTCTGGCGTACCACAGGGAAACATTTTTGGCTCCTTCCTTTTTAATATGTATGCAAATGATATCGTGAGTATTTCCTCTACTGTTAAGCTTATTCAATACGGAGACAACAGAAGTATATTTTTAGCCGGCAAATTACCCAATTAATTAATTGACCATGCGAATTCAACACTACTCAGCCTACAACACTGAACAACAGGTAATGGGTTAAAAATATATGTTGAATATACAAAAGCAATTTTTGTTTGGTGGTAAAAACAAGAATACAGTCACAAGCAAACCAATTACTTTAAAATCGGCTCCTGTCGTGATCGTGCCCTTTTTAAGATATTAGGCGTCATATTAGGCCTCCTATACTACCCCACCTAACAACTTTGTTGAGGTATATGTTTTTAAAACGGACTCCGGACCCATCATCAGTGGGTCTACTCTTTAATTAATCTCATTGCTATCTCGTGTTACCGTTGTAGGATCTATGCATATGCTATTCAACGAGGTCACTACCCTGAGGACGTTACTGCGCTATTTCATAGAATAAACCGTCCACCGGCTATGCCAAAAGAATTTGCCGTATTCTAGGTTCTGAATCTTGGAAGCAAATGTAAAGATACGCAGACTGCCTAAGGATGCGTTGCTACTGCTGGTGGTATTGCGACGCAGGTAGCGGAGGGGACCTACAGGATGCACCTGCGGACTGCAGCTCAGTATACTGAACTTCTGTGGCAGCAGACAAGGGTGAGGTTCCCAAAAGTTCAGAAAAAAAGGCAACTCAAGACAACAACAGGGGTCTGCTCTCGGGTGTCTTGTCCTTCCGCCGAACATCGAGGCAGCCTGGGGAAAGGGTCCTAAGTGCTGCCATGAACCTAAACTGCGGCCTGTAGCCAAGTTTTCCTTGTAAAAGGTTTGGACGAAAAAGCAACTCTGAGGACAAGGAAAGGCTTGGGCCGATGGTGTCGACGTCCTTCTACGCTTGCCAGGCCAATCGTCAAAAGGATGCAAGACCACAGACATGCATCGTCGACTACTTCAGGGACAACGATCTGAAGCCGCTAACTTCCGACAAGGAAGGTGGCTTTGTGGTGGTAACGTGGGACATATTTCGTGGGAGGCACAACAAGCCAATAACTTCAAAACGAGATCCCTGGTTCCTTGTCTAAAGTTAGGGCCCGTGGCAAAAAGCTTCGCGGTGAATTGAACTCAATGAGGGTGCAAAAAGCGTCCAATCTACACCGGTTTGCATCGGTACATTTTGTTCGCCTGAAAATCGCACAAAATCGGGAATCTCTTTAGAGCGATTGTGACGGAAAAGGGATCGTGGCAGGTTCATTTGTCTAGATTCCTGAGCAAACACTTGTCAGCTTTAAATGCGTAAGATCCTTTTTTGGTTCGAAACTTTTAGAGTGTCGTTGAATTTCTGGTTGAAGCCGGAGCACGCGGTTATCACATTGCCATTTCGGTAGATGTGGAAGATATTTTTATTCTGCAGCGCATGAGCCACTCGTTTGTGTGGTTAAAAAATACATCAAGAAAAACGGAGAGGTGCCGTTTAGTTCTTCCCGAGGCGTTAGCGTGGACATTTTTCTGGCACTTTTAACTTTTTACCTTAATCACACGCATGTTTTGTTTGAAGTTTTCCTGTATGTTCAGAGGAGGGGAATTTGTATTGACGCATGCGTGGTGCTAGTTTTGTGCGATAGATTTTTAAGCAGCTGCGACAACGCCATCTTAGAAAAACTCGGAGACGATGGCAAGATCAGGAATTTTAGATATGTAGATGATAATCGTATTTTCAGTGAGGCATCGGAGGGATCACTGGTGGATACCGTTTTCAGAGATTTTGCCTATCTTTGGTGCATGCGCCAGCGGGCTGACATTTACCTTTGAGGCACCCACAGAAGGCAAGTTACAATTTTTAGACCTTAAACTTAGAATTCTGGAAGACCCCGTATGTTGGGCTTCTGAGCCGAGATTCAGAAACGTTATATTTCCATACTGGTCGGCTTCTTCTAAGTTAGTTAAGGGGGCCATCGCCAAAACATGCTTAGAAGCCGGTCTGAAGAAATCTTGCGGGCCTTCCGTTCAGGAAAGTTTTGCTCGACAGGTCGGAAGGCTGCAAGATGGGACCGTTTTGCAAAAAGGCTTAATCAAGGTCACGGAAAACTTGTTAAGATGCCTCAGAGGAATAAAAAACGCTCGCGAGAGACCTAATGCGAGGCCGGAGGTTATTGCATACTTACACGTAGTATCACATAACTTAGGGAAAATGGCCCACCGTTTCAATGTTCCTGTAGTTTTCTCAGCTACAAATCGGATGGTTCGACTGCCACAAAATCAACAACACAGGACAACAGTCTGATCCTTGCAGCAGAAATCAGAATACAAAATTTGCTGAGTGTGCCTCAGGAGTTTCTTTATGAAACACCTCTGTCATGCGGCGCTGTTTATATTGGCCAGACGGGCAGATGCTTCAATGACCGCGCCCGCGAGCATGCGGCTGCCACGCGACCCAGCCCGTCTTGTCATCTTGCCATTTATTGCAACAGATGTCCAGGTACACACGTTCTACATGACATTGAGATTTTGGATCGGTACCACGATAGAACTAGCAGTGAGCTGCATGAAGCGTTTGAAATCGGGGATAAGGGTGCAGATTGTATAAATGAAGCGTCACTTGCCCTATCGAAGAGAGAGTGGAAATATATTAGACAAGCAATGCATCAACACGGTGATGAATGACACGTTGTTGTGGGCCTGTATTATGAATGTTGTTTTCTGAATAAACAACAGTTGCGAGTGCTCCTTGTGTTCGTTCAGTTCTTCGTCCTTTTTCTGTGTTTTAGGCGCAATTACCAACTAGCCCACTAACCACGTTGCTGCAGTTGGCGTTCTTGGGCGCTCCTATAGTTCCACTAAATAAGTTACGCTTTAGAGTAACGACACTTGACCATCTTGTGGCTTAAAAACATGGTTGCCAGTTATTTGAACCTTTATTTGAAATCGCAGGAAACGCTTTTCCGTTCATCACAAATATTTAGTAAGGTCGTGACAGAGCAAATCAATATTACATGAGCTTCCTAACACAGAACCTAACGCTGAGGAAGTGCCACGTTTGAATCATGAGGATCGAAAGTTGCATCTGCTCTGCACAAGCACCAAAATGGCGGCGCCCACCACAATGTTGGAGAACAGAGTGCCGATACTTAAGCGCAGCTGATTTAGTGGCTCTAGACGCCCATGAAACGCGTACACAAAACACAGACCCAGCAATGGAGCCACGCTAGCCAAGGACATAACTGGATAGGGACAGGTGGTCGTCTCAATTTCAAGACTCATTGCGGCCACCCGATACAAAATGGCAAAGCAGCTTCCCAAACGAATATATTGGAAGGATTACGTGATTGCTCCCACAGACCCGTTCAAACAATTTTGGTGAGTGCTGTGATATTCACGGAAAGGATTTGGACCGACCATACAGGCCTTTCAAAAAACTATAACGGGTCTCTTACGCCCTTTAGGATTCCTTGACGGGTGCGTCGGGTGTGGTAGTTCCGCGTCCACTTCGAAGCTTCGGAGTAGGATTGTGATAAGTGAGCAAAGCTAGGCTGACGACTTACCCTACCAAATATTTAACGCTCTTTTTGCAATGGGAATGAAATATTTTATTTAGAATTCGACACTCAGCGTTTAGTCGAAATTCGTCCCTCGCGTGCTGGCTCGTCTTTTTTTTCCGTCTCTCTGTTGTTCAGTCACCATATTAGCAGAGTGGATCATCATAAGACAGGAAGTGGCGCATATAAAAATTGTATTTGGGAATTTAGGACTGCATCTGTAAGGCGTACTACTAGGGTCAATTAATATATGTTAACCTGCGAAGAAGGGACCTCAAAGGCCAGGTTATTTTCTGGTAAATCAAACGACGGTTTTTGCTTGTGCCTGCCTCTGATATTTGATAAAACAATTAACACAGTTAATTACAGGTCCAATTTATCTTGAACTGCACAAATAGAAAGAGTGTCCTTAGGCGGGAAGAAAACTGCATCAGCGCGCGGGGATGTAATCACCACTGCGTGATAGACCCTAAATAATATTGTCAAAGGAGACAGGAACAATATAAAGATAGTTCAGAAAAAAGTATATCTGAAACTCAAGATTGCAGCTGTGCGCGTTTAAGGTGAAGGAAGAGTCGATTGATTCTTTTTACAATGACACGCGTTTTAGCAATCAGAATGCTATTTTGTATTCATTTTAAAAGATGCAGTGCACTTATTGCTTACTCAAATAATCGCTCAAGCTGCCAATTTATTTCTTTACATTTTGGATTTATAACCCAGTGAATACGTAAAGTACTTCCTTGAGGTCGCTAAGGAACTGTAACGCCGCACAGTAATCCCCACTGTATAAGTTTTTTTTGTTTTTTTTTTCACCCCACGTTGCTTGTCGTACTACAATGGCCAAATACTCCCTCTACTGGAGCAACGTCGGGCTCCATTTTATTGTGTACTATAATTGCGTTGCAGAAATGTTGCTCTTAATTGTCATGTTTGCACTGGTGAGTGGAAACGAGCATTGGTTTGAAAGGTAAGCAAAAAGATATACAAACTTGCTTGAAGCATAAACTACAAATTGCATTGAACGTCTCAAATTATAGTACGTTTATAGGTAGCAGTAGTATTGTACGTCTCAGGCTTTCATAATCTCGATTAAGTTTATTAAGAAACTCTTTTTGTTTCTGTGTATTAGTGCGCGACAGTTGTATGCACTCTCATATGAGTTGATTAAGGAAATGCTTCGTACGAGGATTAATTGTAGAAACGCATGTTTGAGAATAGCTAGCGAGTACCTGATATGCATCCCGACTTGAGTAATCGTAAACCGGACAAGTGAAGAGGACGGCGACACACTTGGATTCCTGTCCAGAGACTGTCAGGTGGTTCTATCGTTCATTCAGGCTCGGCGCAAACGTCCGCGCTAGATAGTCTTTACGATAGGGCGTAAGGGCGAACGGAAAGGGATTAAGGTCCCTGTCGATCTGACAACCTCATTACTCTCTTCCACTCGAGGCTAATTTGTAGTCCTGGAAACATGACATCACCCGGAAGCTAATTACGTCTCTTTGACATCCTTCTGGGGTCTGGCCAAGTCGCCCGTCGTGGCCCTGAGTCTCCGTCCTTCTCGCTAAGCCTGCCCTGCCACGCTGGAAGACAAATGCTAATTAGGGGCTGATGTCAAAGAATACGGAGGGCAGGGTGAGGAGCATCGGATATCGGAGTTTCGAACCACAAAGGATTTCGCTGCCCTTTCGAAGTTTAGCTGTCGTACGTTTTCCTCGCGCGTTGTCGTTTTGAGGTGGATGGAGTACAAAGGGGGCAAATATTGGGATCATCACTTTTGACGGTGCTAATCTTCGCCCTCAACTACGTCGGGATACGTCCTCCAGGAAACATCGGGTATTTGTATATAAAGACAGTTTAGGTTACTGTTTCAGCACCATTCTGGCGCCAAACTTAATTTGGCCAACCTCGCGATAACACCGAGTCATAATCTGAAACACATCAAAGTTTCATTTTTTTTTCCTTTGTCTTCGAGCATTTTTTTATTGTGAATGAGGGGGCGAAAGAAAAAGCCTCTCGATTATTCGACTTCTGTACTCGCCAGTCCTCGTTGGTACACTAACGTAACCGTGATTAATTAGAAAAAGCGTGATTTAGTGCGAAATGAACTGATTTATCGTCTTCAACTAATAAATATTGCAACGATCCACTTACATTACGTGAGATGTGTGCGATATAGTTTTGTGTATAATGGGATTAAAGATTCGCTTTAGCATACGAATTAGGTTTTACCCTAAGGGCCCGAAAGGGCCCTTAGGGTAAATGAATAAATAAATATACTTTGTCAAATACGCTGCGATTATGAATGCAAAAAATGCCCTAAAGAGTTCAGACTCTTTTGAACTACTTTTGATAGTTCTCCTGTCTAGTATTTCAGAATACAAGTGAGTGAAATCCGCATAGTGACGGGACCAAACGCCTTTTGTATTCCCCCCGCCGTCGGTGCATTGAATTAATCATTAGTAAGTTGTTTTGCTTACACCAGCAGACTCAAGCAATGTGCGTTTTCGTCAGCGTTGCTTGTTCGGTATTTCGCGCGCACGGAGTTCAAAAAGCGCCGTGCATTGGCGCATCGCGATGAAACGGATGCGGAAGGTGGAACATCGAAACGCTAACGCAAACGCACAGCATTTGCGTTTGCTCTTATAAGCATTTCTGAAACTCTCTCATTTTTATTTTCCGGGAAGCGAGTTTATATACCGAACCCCAACTTTCTATGACAACAACGCCTTGCGACCTCTAATGCGCTTCCCTGTTAACTGCACTCAAATGAAAATTTCAACTGAACAACAACAAATAACGCGATGTTTCCCTGGAATATTTGAGATACAAGTCAGTCGTAAAATAATGATCAGTAGTAATTAAAGCTTTGCACGGCTCTACACGGTTCTTCACAATTAATTTGCAATGTATCCTTTAAGCCACATAAACAAAGTTATCAATATTTACTTTTCTTAGGAAAATAATATAATATTCCTGAGGGCTATAAATGCTGGATATCGTAAAACGATGATAATTTAGAATATTTATAGTTTCTCGAACACGTATAACTCCACTTATGTTTGTTTTTTGTTGTATTGAACGGAATAGGAATCGCCGTAAAGTTCTCGCAACCGCATTCGCAAATGTTTTACGGGACAGTAGCTTTGATCTTGTAATATTTTTTTTAGGTTATGGTATTATGGAACTTATTATTCAATTCTTTTTAATACGTTCACACAGGCTAAAACACTAGCAGTCTACATAATTGTTTTTTTAAGTAAGCGCGACGTAGCTCTAAATCGGAAACAAGCTCTATGAAGTGACGAGAGCCTCGTCTCTTTTGACGTGGTGTCTTCGTTCACCAGCATCCCAGTGCCATTGGTGGTATCTGTTGCAAGAAATGCTCTTTCGGCAGACGGAAAACTCCCGGAGAGAACGTGCCTATCGGTTGACGAGATCTGCCGACTACTAGAGCTCTGCCTGAACAGCACATACTTTTCATTTAGCGGGAAGTGCTACAAGCAAACCAGCGGCACAGCCATGGGGGCAGCCATATGCTGTGACAATGGCAAGCCTCACAATGGAAGCCATCGAACGCAAGGCTCTCGACACTTTCGAGCCTAAACCCAGAACGTTCCTGCGTTACGTGGACGACTGTTTCCGCGTCGTTAAAACCAACGAGGTGCATCGTCTTCTAAAGCACCCGAACTCGGTGAATGAGTGACTACGCTTCACGGTCGAACGCGAAGACAAAGGTTCCCCTCCCTTTCTGGATGTACTGTTAACCAGGAGTGGCAGTGGGCTGAGCTTCTCTATTTACAGGAAGCCAACCCACACTGGCAGATACTTGGGGTTTGATTCCCACCACCCCCGATGTCATAAAGCGTCGGTGGCCTCTGCACTCCTCAGGCGCGCCTTCGCCACCTGCTGCGCAAAGAAAAGCCTCCAGGAAGAAATCAATGTCGTAACATCGGATCTCCGCAAGAAGGGCTACCTAAACGGTTTATTCACCGGATACTCGAGAAATTAAGGCATCCACCCCTAGGGCGCAGCAGTCCCCCTTCCGATCGCGTCTGTGTCCCCTACGTTAGCCGCACCAGCGAGACCCTTTCCCGCGTCCTTGGTCGCTACGGGATTGCGGTGACTCATAAGCCCGTGTCGACAATCGGTCATCGTCTCCCCATCCCGAAGGATCGGCCCCCCAAAGAAAGGGCCCAAGGCTTGGTCTACCGCATACCATGCAAAGAGTGCCCGGTCTCATACGTTTGCGAAAGTAAGAACTTCGCAGAGAGGCTCACGCGACACAAATATGATGTCCAGAAGAAGGATGTGGAGGCAAGCGTCCTCGCGGAGCACGCAGAAGCAGTCGGCCACACAGTCGACTTCGAGGGAAGCACCGCGCTGGCCTTGGAGAGGAATTGACGAAAGCGGCCCTTCGTTGAGTCTTGGTTTACCTAACATACAAAGGGGAACGTAAATCGTTCTTCGGGCTCCCTGCCCAACAGCTACGTCTCGGGACTGCGTGACGTGAGCAACGCCCACTACATCGGTATGGGCATTTAAGCGACACGTGTTCTTCTGTTTTCGTCACTCACCCGTGAACAAGGGACCAAACAGGTCCCGAAACGTCGGGTAAATGTTTATTAAATCTTTGGTTATACTTCGTCTCACCCTAGGATGGACTAAAGGTTAAGAAGAGTGGTTGTTTGGGCGAGTTGGTTTGTCATCTTATACAATCGTGGCCCGTAAGGCTACGGGCCACGAGATCCAATCACAAGCCACTTAGAAATTGCGTGGTATTTCGCTTTTATGCACGTGTCGGTGACTCCGTCTAGAATCACCAATGAGTATGGGTGGACAGTGGTTCGAATGAGATAGCACTCTGCGACTCATCAATTTCACATCGCAAAAAGGCCACAACATACAGACTATTTGCAGTGTTGAAGCTATAGAAATGATGCAGCGTTTTTTGATTAGCATTATTCGTCCACCCCTAATCAATATGAAGCAACGTGATTGGACCGGGCGGCCCATGGCTTTGGCCTTTAGTCCATCGTAGGATGAGGCAAAGTATAGAGTCCATATTTTTCGCTTCAAATTCACATTTTGTTTAAAACTAGCAAGTTTACTTTATGAAAAGGGGAAGATGTAGATGGTGTCGTCGCCTGTAAACATAAGCTTGAACTTCAGAATAATGCATGAGCACGAAGAAAGACAGGAGAGTATAAACAGGAGAAGAAGGAAGCAGAGACAAAACAGGAGAAGACAGGAGAGGGCAACCAACCATGTTTTAGTGTAAACTTCTTTCTTGCCCGTTTGCTTCTTCATTCAGATGTCAAACTAGTGCAGGATAAACTTATTGCATAAATACACCTATTGCACTAATAATGGTGTTATCGCCACATGCCACTTTTGTATCACTGAGCCGCGCTCCACTAGCAGACTGTTTGTATGTAGGGAAGACGATAAAGTAACGCGATTCGTTTCCACAAGCCTACATGACTGATATGTGTCGTGGTTCTTGACATAAAAATAGCCCCTCATCGCTCATGTTTCGTCAACCGCAACTGAAGCTTGCTCAACCATACGTTCACTCAAGAGTTTCTTGATTTTTTCATCCGGCGTTGGTCATGCGGTCCCCTGCAACGATGCTTGTGGCATTACCCGGGGCTTCAATATATGTATATATCTGAAAGTGTGACACAGGAGGTGGAAGTTTCAGAATCGCCGTAACAAGCTCCCCATCATCGTGTCATTTGCCACTAGCACGCAGTGACTAGGCAAACTTCCCATTTATGAAAAACATGTGTGGTCGGTCCATTATTGAGGACCATGTGTACACTTTTGCCTCGAATGAACATGCAGTACACTTGAAGAACATTTCCGAGCATATACCAAACACTGACTCCACCACTTTACTGGTGCATTATGTACCGTGGTTATCCCAGTCTGCACAAACCAAAGGTTCTTTAAAAAAAGAAAATGTGTTAACAACTTTTTGTAATGCCGAATCAGAGCGCCGCTCTAGAGGAGGAGGAGGGAAGGGTGTGCCCCTCCTCCCTCCTCTTCTTCTCCTCCCTCTCGATCGTCTTCCTTTCTCTCCCCCTCCTCCATCCTCCTCCTCTCTCCTCCTATAATTCTCCTGCCCTTCCTCCTCCCCCTCGTCCTTCCCCTCTCTGCCTCCCCCTCGTGACGTAACTCGTGACCCTCGTGACGTCACTCGTGAAGGCCTCATGAATTGAAGGTCACGTGAAGGTCGTGACCTTCGTCGTTACCTCCAAAAGTTACGGTGACGTCACACGTGACGTCGCGTATCTTGTCATTATGGGAAACGTGCCATGATGCAACGCGCTTGACCCTTGTGACGTGACGTGTGACGTCATTACAGGAAACGTCCCATAATGCAACGCGCACATCACGCGTGAGACTCGCGCGTAGCATCATGGGACATTTCTCATAATAGAACACGCGGGATCCTCGTGACGTCACTCGTGACTTTCGTGACGTCACTCGTGAGATCCGCGCGTTGCATCCTGTGATGTTTCCCATAATGCAACGCGCGAGACCCTGTTGACGTCACTCCTGACGTCACCTGTGACGTTATTATGTAAAACGTCCCATAATGCAACGCGCGAGTCATGAGTGAGAGTCGCGCGTTGCATCGTGGGACGTTTCCCATAATCCAACTCCAACGCGCGGGATCCTCGTGACGTCACTTGTGACCCTCATGACGTCACCCGTGAGACACGCGCGTTGCATCATGAAATGCTCCCCTAATGCAACGCACGGGACCCTCGTGCACTCGTAACGTCATGTGTGACGTCATAATGGGAAACGTCCCATATTGCAACGCGAGGGTCCCGAGTGAGACCCACGCTTTGCTTCATGGAACGTTTCCCCTAATGCAACGCGCGCGATCCTCGTGACGTAACTAGTGACCCTCATGACGTAACTCGTGAGGCCCGCGCGTTGCACCATGGCATGTTCCCATAATGCAACGGCGCCGGACCCTCGTGACCACTCATGACGCCATATGTGAGACCATTATGGGAAACGTCCTATAATGCAACACACGGTTACTCCGACGGCGACGGCAACGGCGACGCCGCTCGAGCCGGAAATGGGCGCCTAAGTGCTGCGCTCTAAAACCAAACCTGATACCGACGTCAACAAGGTGATATCCCAGCGCACTGTCATTGCCAGCATTTGCTTCAAACAAGCCACTCAAGTACAGTTTCGAAGATGACGCACATGACTCTGGCCGTACACTTTTCGTAGGTCTGTCCGACGATTGTGACTGTCCGTAGCGATTCCCATGAAATTTCCACATTGTTGTCTGTCGTGGCGATCTTCTCATACACAGGAATACGGCGTTAACAGCAGCATCAAGTTCACATTGAAGCTCTAACGACTAAACGTTGGAACACTTCCATTGACATGTTCATCGCCGTTCTCACGCGCTACACAACACACTAGTGACTGGAAAACATACTACAAACGAGAAAACCATGAAACCGGAACCGAAACATTTGCATACAAAAACCGATATTATCGGTATGAAATGAGACATTTATGAAGATTTCTTGAGACCACGCCCACTCTCTCTTTACACAGAACTGTTAAAAAGGTATCAAGAAATATTTTTAACATTACTAACCCTGGATATTATATATTTATCAGAATGCAATTAAACGCAAAGGTGCAAGCGAGCTGGAAAACAATGATCCCATCTCCACGGAATATTTTCGTCATTATCAATTGAAAGCTAAGGAAACAGGCTATCAGAAGAGAGAAAAATTTACAATTTCGATTTTTTCACCAAAGTCTTACTTACACCATATTAATACAGGTTTTAAAATACTTTGAGTATTTTGTATTTAATCACATATTGGAGAATGTATTCGTAACTGTAATTAAATGCTGAAATGGAGTATTCTAAATACTCTGCCAAACGCAAGTTTGATCAATGCTCTTCCCAGCTAATATAAAATCGGGCATTCTTCAGGAAGGAAGTCAGATGCAAAGGGCGTGATATTCTTGTTCTCTGCGCAGAATAAACAGCGAAGAAAAAGGAATGTGTGTAACAAGGAATTGATGGGATGAGTACCATTACTTCCTTTTTGTTGGGCGATTTCATTTTTTAACACGTCGCATTAACGGCATGTTGTTTGAAAAGGATTTGATACATACAATCAGACTTTGAAAATAATTTTACGCTGAATACAATGTTTTTCCTTGTGCTGTGTTCGCCTATGAAGTTGGGACAAATCTTCTATTTAGAGATGCAACATTTTTTAAATACTTTATCCTTCGTGAACGCCACCTTTTTCTGAGCACCGCCTTTTTGGCTGCGCTAATTTTAAGTCTAAAATGTTCGTTTTTTAGAACACGAAATGTATTTAAAATGTATTTGAAGATCATCAAACACACTGGTTTATTTGCCTTGTACTTAAGTACTTAAAAAGGTTTTATTGCGTTTGTGATTAAATGCATGTATCAGAAGTATTTTGTCGTTGTATATTAAACGCAACATTTGCGAGCGCTTTGCCCATCCCTGCTTTCGCATAATGATGTGCACGAAATATATGGTGGTCTCCGAGTTTTCTATGAATAAAAATACAAGTTTTTACGCGATAGCGTTAAGGAGCTGGTGGGGCGCGGGCCTCGGTGGCGTACCAGAAAAGGCGCGCCGGCCTCGGTGTCGTGCCAGAAAAGCCGGCGAGTCGCAAATAACCCGATAGCGTTCAAGAGCTCGTGTCGCGCCGGCCTCGGTGCCGAGCCAGAAATGTTGCCGTGACGAGAAAATTCTGACTGGTCGATAGGGTTATGACGTCATGGCAACATGACCTAAGTTCGTCTGTCTGGAGGAGCGTACAGTTTTCATCTGTCGCAGAGGAGCGGAACGTTTCTGCCCGTCACCGAGTCCGCCCAGTGGCGCTGCGATCCTACCGTCATCGTTCGTATTTCCAGAATGCGTGCCCCGCCGCGGGGCCGCCTCTAGTCCCCTGGGGGAGAACACGTGTGCGATGGATGCAGTGCCGTCTACCCGCGCGGGGCGCTTTTCCGAGTCGTCGTCTTCTACGAGTGCGGATGCCGTACCAACGTCTGCTCCTACTTGGCGACGGGTTCGGCCACGTAAGACTAAAGTCGAGAAGGCGAATTCAAAAGCATGGCGTGCACAGGTGATGCGCCACAAGACGGCCAAGGATTCGATAACGCTGTCGCTTTCCACTCTTAAAGGCGACCTCCGACTTTTTTTAAGCGACCTCCGACTTTTTTTTATCACATAGAATTAGTAGATTTGTTTCTTTTTCTTTGAAGTTTGAAGTTTATTGGGATTTTCAATGGCCAAGCCCGGTATGGAGGTTGTGGCAAAAGGCATTTCTGCCTGACTCAGCCTTTACCCCCCAGAGTTTATACTAGTGCCAAAGGTGGCATGGTATACAGCTTTGAAGCATTAGTTTTTTCTTCAATATACGTGCCTGTGTAAGCAAAATATATCTCATGCATCACAGTAAACGAAATTTACATTCAATATATCAAATTAAACAAAGAATACTCAGCAGTTTTGGTGTAAAACCCATGCCCTGTAAAGTACCCAGGGTAACCATAAAAACCATAGCCATAACCACATTTCTACAACCCCTAACTGATGTCTTTGTCTATAAGTATTTGTTCAATCTTTATCTTGTTTTTATAAAGTGATTGTGTAAAATCAGTGTTATCTTTCATAGTGCTGAGTAATGCAAAAATCTGAAAATCAATTTTATGTTTTCCATACTTTGTGCGAACCTTAAGAGTTAATACGTTTACTATTTCTCAACAGATAAAGTTATGAAGCAGAAGCAGAAGCTGGCTGGTGATTTCACGTAATTTTTACTATGTAGGTCTTGAGCCTGGCACTAACATCCACAGCGGTGGATAACGTTATCTTGAAGAAACCATACATTTATTTGCAGTTACCTGTTTTATTATCCCTTTTAGAACAAGCACCGAGTTTATTTTTATTCAATATCCCTCGACCCTGAAGTGTACAACTTTAATTGAGAGAAGTAATATTAATAAAAAAAAACGCAATTATTGAGCACTCTAAATTTTTTATTTCGATTTGAAGATACTGAACGATCCTTTTATGTCTCAATCATTAACGAATCAATAGAAGCACGGAATGAATTATTACTATACAGTCGTCAGTCTCAATGAGTTAATTTTATATTGATCCTCGTAACAATTGTCAATGATAATTTAGTCTACTCGAGCGTTCGATAAACATAACAACCTCGAACTTGGTCAAATTTTGAGCACATGCCGTTTTTTGATTATCGCGGCAGGACTATTCATATACCGGAGAGTTTCTTAATGAAGGATATGTCTGAGGTGCCGGACAGTGAATACTTGTCGAATACCATTCCACTTCGCAGATCCCGACGAGCGCGCCTCGCATCCCAGCACAAGTTGGTCGATGGCTTTCGTCGGGCAGCTGTCCCATTTCCCTCGTCGCTAATTAGAAATCGGTTCAACGGAAAACTCGTTAACGGCCGCTAATGCCCCGGTACATACTCCCCGCTCCGGGTATGCAGCCGACGGTCAAGACGGTTATCATATAACCATAGTTAATGTACAGAATGTCTGGTCAAATATACTTTACGTGAACTCCCGGTGGGCCTGTGAATGTCTGCCCAATCCAAGGTGGAAGGAGAGAAATGTGTCTGGAAAAGGCCAACCAAGACGCCAAAGGTTTGCTCCGGCTTTTCGCATCTTCCCGCAGGGACCCTGTTGGTTGTGGGTCTTCGCGCTGGTGTGGCCGCTGGCACCGAGCGTCTTTGGCAGCGTGCGCGTGATTAAGGACAGCTCCTCGAGTAGATTTCGTAGGTCTCCTGCTACCAAAGACGAGCTGCGCCGTCTCGCAGCATTTGTAAGAAATGCGAGCGAACCTTCAAAACACCATGGCTTATGGTGGCGGCGAACACACACCTGGCTCTTGGTCCGGAATGGCCTAGCCGCTAGTGTTATCTCCATTTTTATCGAACTGGTTCCTCTGGCTAGAGCAAGAACGACCCGCATTTCTAGATAGTAAAGATCTTCGATTGGACAGCGCAAATAGTGGTTCGATTTGCTTTATGAAACCTTTACAGCTCTCGATATATCGACTTTATTTGCAATACTCAAGTAAGGGAGGACACTGCTCTAGTTGAATCGAAGCAGTACTATAATAACAAAAACAAAATAACGAGGTCACCATTCCCCATGCACGGAGCTAAATCCGCCTTTGGAATTGGCGCATTACGATGCCGCAATTTATTGGCGCACGCAAAGATTTTGTGCAAGCTATTCGGACACTCACTAGTATTTGCTCAACTCGAAAGAAAAACGATCGTACCCGATGTGTTTTTGCAACCCACCTGTTTTGTTGGTCCTTCGATGACGCTCGAGCGTAAGGTTGCAAATAAAATGTTTTCGCTGTGCCTTTTTTATGATTTGTTTCTTAGCCTACAACAGATCACAATGTCCTTTGAAATAGCCGGTAAGCAGAAAGGACGTGAAACTTTATTTTCACCCAGCATCTCTAACAAATGGCCGTGTGTTCACGTTTCAGACGCTTCGGATCATCAGCGACACATCGATTATCTTATTTTTAAGTGTGAACACTTTTACGGCCCGTCATTGGCCAAGCTCCTCCCATACACTGCAGTGCATGGCTCTTATACGGGGGAATTTCCAAGTGGAGTAAAACCGCGGTAAAATCCGGGGCGTCTCATCTGCCACACGCATGTCACCAAACGCACGTCCGTCGCCAACTAGACACTACGTAAAAAACTCCCCGTTTTTTTTACGCGGTAGCGTGTGGAAGGGATGGGGGGGGGGGGGGGGGAGTGAGGCTCGCGCAAATAGGTCCTCACGCGTACAAGGATGCCGCCTCGGAGATTTGCTTACGACTCCATCTGAAGTGGCCATTTTCGTATGCGTTTCTACCAGCAATTGCCACTGACCGCCGATTTTAGAACGCAGCGCGGCTGTTGTTTTCGATGCCAAAGGCGTGGTCTACCGCCAATATTACCAGCCGATTGTGTGGACACCGTCCTGGGTGGCCCAACATGGTACCGTATAGTAATAGATAGTAGAACGTAAAAGAATTGCCTTGAAACCGACTTGGTGCCAAGGTTCGTGCACCTCTGATATTTCCCTCGGCGGCGCAAGTGTATAAAATATTGAATAATTGTACGTTCATACCAAGGGGCACGGCTATCAAAGAAACTCTGGCAACTGCTCTCATGCAGACGAAAAAACTTAACTTGCATCAATAAAGAAAATCACATCCAGTGTCCCCTCTACGTGTCAGAAAGAGGTGAACATAAATACAAAGTTGCAACTATAAACTCTTGTTGTAGATTTTTTACTCAAACTGCACTAGAATGCATTATATGCTTAATAAAAATGTGTTTCCCTCTGTATTTTCATCTGAAATGTTTTTGATAACATCTCTTTGCAATAATGCCTCCAAGGCGATGCAGGTAATCTCTATAAATAACCAAAAAAAGTTATGATTCGGTGTTTGTACTTTAATACTTCAACTGATATGTGTGATATTTTCCAAATATTTAAGGCTTTTCGTATGTTTAAATATATTTCGTATATTACGTCACTTATACCGTGTGATTTATGGCGCCGGCCGAGTGCCCATGGGCTTTGCTGGTCCCGAGCGGTGAGACACAACTGCTTTCTACAGCAATGGTCCGCTTCGTAAGCAGTGGAGTGACTTATGAACACCGTCATGCTGTCCCCTGCTTATTGTTAGTTTTTGGAACAAGCATTTTATGAGCAAGCTTCGGCCAGGTTGTCTTCCCTCGAACAGAAGCTAAGTTTACAATATTTATTGCACCGGTCAGTGAGGCTACTTGACAAAGTGAGTATAAGGATGGTAGGGGTAGACGAGCTTGCTGCGTCATTGTATTTCGCTTCAGTGTATTCTTCTGTCGCCGCTATTTTCTCCCGCTTTTGCAATGATCTGCACGAACGTGTAGCTGATGATCCAATTGATGTCCCCTGTTCTCTTGCGTGCCCACTTTTACAGAAATGTCAAATATAAACTTTTAATAAAACAATTCAGCCTTTCCACTCTGGTAAAGAAGGAAGAGTAGCGGAGCTGCTCTTGCCTTCCATGAGCGACGGCTGGCGATTGTTACCGCCTTAGATGGCGGTAGCTGTCCAGAGGGTTGTGTCGAGATTTATTTGTCCAGGAACACGAAACCCGGGAAACTAGCCCTTAACAGTTCCGCTGTAAAAATTCATATATGAATATATAGGTGATGGGGAAGATATGGCCAGATACATATATAACGTTTATATCTGTCTGTTACACGTATATCTCGCAATATCTGCCCTATTCCTTAGATGCCCGTGTCTGGGTCACTTTAGATAATACTGTATCTGGACCTGGCAAGTAAGTATGTATCAGTTCCATATTTGGCTGTCTTATATGTGATGCTAATTGCAGCATTCTAACTACCTCCAAAACATACACCTTTACCGACCTAAGAAATTGCAGTAACGATGTGCATTTTGTGGATAGGTGTAGAAAACTATAGACCCACAAACACTATTGCTTCATATAGGCTTCTCACTGATCCGCCAAGCCGAGGTCTGTATTTCATGATATCTATTTATTTGTATTTCTTTATTCACAAATGTCACCGGCCTCAAGGGGCATTACAGTGGGGAGTGGGTGGTTACTGCGAGGCAAAACCTAGAATTATCCGCGATGGGGACAATGCTATCGAGAATTTCTATTCCAGTCCACAATAATAGCGGGTAGGCGAGAATGTTGGAATGCTGTGGCCAAATCTTGGGCCGGGAATCTTTGAATGGGTGGTCTAGTTTTGCTGAAATATAACTGGGAGGGCTAAGAAGGGATGCTTTTAAAGATGCAGAATAACAAACTGAAGAACGCAAAGCCAGGAAACATTGGGAAGGGTTAGTTGGTATTTTATTGCAGTAACACTCAAGAAACGGCAGTAATCGGAAATATCAAGGCAAGCAGGAGGATTTTGAACCGCTTCAATTGCATGAGGCCAGATTGGTGAGGGTTCCATATAAAGGAAGCATATTCTTGTTTAGGACGAACAAGAGCGATATAAAATGTCATTTTAGGTGATAATCGACGTATTTAAAATTACGACGGATATAACCATGGTGATTGAATCGCTGACGAAATTGTTCTATCAATATGAACAATCTAGGTTAGGTTAGGGCTTAAATGCACACCTATATTTGTTATATAATGGGTAGCAGTCTGAAGTGTAATACCGTTAGGTGCTAATGCAGTTATGTCCAGAGAAGGGGAGCGAGTAAAGGGTAGATGTATGCACATGTTGACATTGGCTGTACAACACTAGAGCACACGACACAAGAGCGCCGACAGTAGAGCGGCACGACGAGAGTGCGCGCGACACGAGAGCGCCGCGACGTTAGAGCGCGGACTGGAAAGCGCTGTGACGTTAGCGCGCGCGGCTCGAGAGCGCAGCGACATTAGCTCGCGTGTCATTATTTATTTATTTTATTTATCAATACTGTCAGCCTTCTCTCGAAGGCTATTACAGGAGAGGGAGAAATAAAAGGGAAAAACATAGAATCTTAAGGTTTAACAGCAATAAGGACACACAAAATACTATTACATTTTCAAATAACAACAATCAACCACAATTTCTTTTAATTTGAAAACAGCTCTTCCAAGGAAGACTCAAAATGAGACGCGTCTATTAAATTTATGACACACTCCCGGAGACTATTCCATTCTTCAATTGTTTGCGCGAAAAAAGAGTATTTAAAGACGTCTATTCTACTACAATAAGGTTGGACCGTTTTCGAATGATTTAGTCTTCTTGATCGCTTATGCACTTCTTTCAGAAACGATGCTGGGTCAATTTTTAATTGTCCGTTATAGAGGGAAAAAAACAACTTTAAGCTTGCAATCTTCCGTCTAGTTTCTAATGGTTGCAAGCCGCACTCATGCAACATTCTAGTTACAGAGTCTGTTCTTTTATACCTAGAAAGAATAAAACGTACAGCCAAGCTTTGAATCTTTTCTAATTTTTCTTTGTCAACTTTTTTGTTGGGACTCCATACCACACTGGCATACTCCAAGACAGGACGTACCACCGTTTTATAGGCAGTCAACTTTGCGTCTCTAGTAGCATTTTTTTAATTTCCGTCATATAAAACCAAAACTCCGATAGGCCGAAGAGCAAGCATTTTCAATATGGGCTGTAGGTCATTTGAGATCGTGACAGCAAGGTACTTGAAACTGTCCACACTATTCAAATTCAAATCCCCCATATTGTAGGAAAATGTTAAAACGTTCCTCTTGTTTGTTACGTGCATGTATGCCGACTTACGAAACTTTTTCTGCATTTTTCAATCATCACACCACTGCCTTAATATTTCCAAATTCCTGTTTAAGTTCAATTGATCGACGGAATTGTTTACGGGAGCATAAAGTAAGCAGTCATCTGCAAAGAGCTTCAGTTTAGTTGGAGCTTGAATATAAGTAGCGATATCATTTATATAGATCAAAAACAACAATGGACCCAGGACTGAGCCCTGAGGGACTCCTGAGGACACAGGTAATGGCGCAGATAGACTTCCATTAATTTCAACTCTTTGACTTCGATTTGATGATAGGCTTCAATCCAATTAATAATAATAAAACCTAGACCTAGTGCTTTTAATTTCCATATCAGTTTTTCATGTGTAATACGGTCAAATGCCTTTGAAAAATCGATGCAAATAACATCTAACTGTTGCTTATTATTAACGGCAAAATAAAAATCATGAAACATTTCCACAAGTTGGGTTACCGTTGACAGGCCGCATCTAAAACCGTGCTGGTGGGGATAGAACATGCCTTGGTCCTCTAGGAAAGTAAATATGTGTTTTGAAATAATATGCTCCATTACTTTACAACAAACACTTGTCAAAGAAATGGGCCTGTAATTATCTACCCTGAGACGGCTTCCGTCTTTAAATACTAGTACAACACGGGCAGATAACCATTCTTGTGGAAGAGTGTGCGTTTGTAATGATGTGTCAAAAATAATTTTAAGATAATAGGATAGCCAATCAGCATATCTTTTTAAAAATGCATTCGGTATTTTATCCGGTCCCGTTGATTTCTTCGTATCAAGAGATAACAACTTCGCGAATATTCCTGGTTGGGTTATCACCACGCCCGGTGTGCTTATTTCAGTATCGTCGCTTGAGGCTTCACGCATGACATATGACTCATCCGTAGAAAAAACTGACTGGAAAAATACGATTAAAGTTCCCTGCCATTTCTACATTGTCTGTAATAATTATGTCACCGTCAACAATTTGTTCAATCGGCTCCTTTCGTCTCTTTAAAAAACGCCAAAACTTTTCGGGGGCAGTTTTTATAAAATTGTGCAGAGTTACTGAAAAAAGCTTTCCTTGGCTTCTCTAAGTGCCGTTTTTAAACTGCTCTTGAAGGCGTTCACGCTTTGTTTGTTATTTTTTCTATGCCTTCTGATTCGTCGTTTCAAGTGAATTATTTCGCGTGTTATCCAAGGATTTGTACGATGATCGTGTTTAATTTTGCTAGGTACATAATGATCTATACAAAAATAAATAGTAGTCTTCAAAACGTTCCAGAGGTCGTTAATTGTACCAGTAGTGCTGAGTTGCTCGAATGCTTCCAACGATGTCTCTAGGTAATCTAAAATACTTGTATCGTCTGCGCGAGCAAAGTCTTTAACAGTAATGGGCATGGAGGCCCGGCAAGGGCCATGGCGTGGTAAGGGGGTTGAGAACACAACCATTTTGTGATCTGGAATACCTTCATTAACTGAAACTTCGTACTCAGATATACTGTTTGAAATGAAGAAAAAGTCCAATAGTGACTGAGATCGATCAGTGATTCTAGTGCAGTCTTTGAATATTTGCGTAAGATAGTGATTAAACATAATCTAGAGCATTTTTTCTCCGTTGGGAATATCAATACCACCAGCTACCATTAGATCCCAATCCACATGCGGTAAATTAAAGTCTCCAGTTAGAATTACCCTGGTGTCACTTTTTACATGTTTACAGAGAAAATCATTCAGACATTCTAAGAAGTCAATTGAAGCGTTTGGTGCCCTGTAGACTACCCCTATAAGAAACACACGATTGCAATAAGATATTCGGCATCAAACAGTTTCATTACACTCGCACTAAAGTTCTACACAGTTTATGTCATTTCGCAAAGCAATTGCTTTGCGAAGCTTAGAACGCCCGTCACGTGAGCGCACAACCAGTGAAGCGCGAGTGGCCCGACCCGACCCACCACTTGTTCGGACATCACGTGTTTTATGTAAAATTGACGGGGATTTACGCCGCGGCATTCAGCAAGGACATTGCGGAATTAGTCGACGAAACTTTTGCCTGCGACAAACCAAGAAGTTTTACAAAAAGCTGACAGTGGGAAACAAAAGAACGAAAATAAATATCTGTAGCGTCCATTTCCGTAGAAAAAAAAAACATTGCAGCTTACCTAGCTTGATTAGTTCTTTGATTTTAATTGACAAAGTTCACCACCGACCTCACTAATTTTTTTTTTAATTATTTTAAAACGGTCGAAAGGAAGGAAGTAACATGTATATGCTTCCCCGTATTCTGGGGTTTTCAAGATCAATTTCGGCAAAGGAGCTCTCGTGCCGTCATACGCCAACCATTCGTATTGTCACAAATGACAAGTGTACTAAACGCTTGAACTGGGAATCTGTGCCGAAGGGGAAAGTGAAACATTCGTTGATGTCAGCGTAGCAGAGGGATGCAGCTTTAGGGCGAGACCTACAGCATCCGGTGCGGCCAGGCACAGTAGTCTCTCAGCTTCCACGAACATTCTGAATCAAAGCACTCTCGTTCGGCCCTAGAAGATTGGACTACTTTCTAAGAACAAAGGTGGAGAAGCTCCGGTTCTGTAGAATGAAAAGAATTGACAAAGCGATGGACAAGTCTTTTTTTTTTTTTTTTGTAGACTCTTTTCTGAGACATGCAGAACGGGATGCCTTAAGGCTGTGTTCTATCAACAATAGAAGGCGACGTCGTCACCATACCGGAAGCGTAAAGGAATTAAGATTTTGGAAACAAATTGTCAAATATATTTCAGAGATTTGCATGGGAGGTTTTTCTGTATCCGTCGAAAGCCTGGAAAGCTCTGCATTCGATAAAATTGCGCTGAGCTTTCGTTCGATGAGTTAATCACTGCTAGTTTTCAGCGGTGAGCTTTTTTCATTATGGTCATTTACGTGACAATACTATTTAAAATTATGTGAGGGACGTCCTAATAGCCAGCGAAAGATCGGAGTCGAAATGCCTGTTAAGAATCGACCAAATATTGCAAAAAGTAAGCTATATATAGTATATCAGAAAGGCGCACCGCCGCACCGTGAAGAAATCTTAGACTCGCTGCTTCACCCAACTGCAGACGTTCCCGGTACCTATAACCCCCACGCCACTTCCCTGCCCTCTTTTCTCTCCGATAACAGTAATGATTTTGTTAAAAAGAGTCGTACCCGTTTTATTTTTATTTTTTAATAAAGGCTATTTCAATCAGTCAAAAATCATCAATGCTCCGATTCGATGAGTCGCACAATTTTGTTCTCTCTGTGGAGCCGCGGGTACATCACACATTTTGCGGTGTTCGCTCAACTCTGCTGCGCTCTCGTGACGTGCGCTCTAGTGTCAAGCGCGCTACTGTCGCAGCGCCCTCGTGTCGCGCGCACTGACGTCGGCGCTTCAGTGTCGCGCAATCTAAAGGCGCTCTCCCGTTAACATTCAAAGACATTTGCCTGGTACGACACCAGTCATCAATTTTGTTACTATCATTCTGAAAAACAAAAGGACGGTCGTTGCAAGTTTGTATTAGTCGGTAAATTTCACAACCATCAGGAAAAAGGTGAATGGATGACGAGAGTTGAAAAAAAGCTGTTAATATAAATAATAAGAAAAACGAAGGGCCTAGGAACGCCCTTCGACGTTCCAAAGGCCGAAGGGCTTTTGGAACGCCTGCAGAAACGGGAGCGAAGGAGGAGGCAGTGTTGTTAGCAAAAACAAATTGAGAACGATGGCTAATAAAATATTCAATATATATTGAAACTTGGGGATTTAGTTTTAGTCAAAAAAGTAAAAAAAAAAACAGACGATAATGTTGGGCCTTGTCGAATGCCTTGGTAAAGTCAGGGAGAGCAGCGTCAGTAGGAAAGTCAGTCAAGATATTTAAACGAGTCGTTAGTTAGAAAGAGAAGCTGAGTCTCACATGAAAGATGTTTGCGAAAGACATGCTGTGCGTCGGTGAAGAATTCATGGGAGTCCTGGAGCGTAGTAACCTGCTTGTAGATGATATGCTTAAGGATTTTGCTGCAAATGCAGGTAAGGGATATCGGGCGGTAATTTAGTGGAGACGATTTACAGCCGCACTTGTCGACTGGAATAACCCTGCAAATGTTCTAATTGGTTAACGTGGATGTTTGGGCTAGTTGGTAAGACATGATAAAAACAAAACAGCGCAAAGACAAGGACGAAGTAGAAGTAGAGCGCTGTGTCCTGTTGTTCCTTCTACTTCGTCCTTGTCTTTGCGCTGTTTTGTTTTTATCATGTTCTAATTGGAGGGGTCGATTCTTGTTTTCATGGACTGCTAAAAACGTTTAGTGAGGAACAGTCCAGAAGAAACTTTGGTGTTTATTAAGAGTTTGCTCTTAATAATATATATTCTACACGATGATGAGATGTTGAGTGATTCTAGAATGTTGATTATGTCATTAAAATCTATAACAAGATGATGTATTGGGGAAACTTTCAAAGTTACGAATGGAACACGGATATTGGCGTAGATACAGTGAAGACATTAGCACATACTCTGCTAAAACATTAGCACAGTCATCAATATTTATATGTTAAAAACAACTATGATCTACCTTGACGTCTCAGGAAGGTTTTTGAATAGTAACATTACAAAACTGACAAAGGGGGGGTAATAACATCTTTGGTAAATTGTGCTGAAAACATATCTGCTTGCGCTGCCTCAGCATACCTTTGTATTGAAAGAAGCATGTAGTATACTTTGACTGGGCCTCCGTTGTATTTACTTTTTTAGCATTTCTAAACAGCCGTTTCTTTTTCTTTGATACGCGAAGTAGTGAATGGTTAAACCACGGTCTAGGAGTAATAGCTCGCATGGCTCTGCACATAACGTTCGACATGCTCAGATAGTTTGTCTTTAAACAGTTACCAATTTTTATTAACACAATGATAATTGAAGTCTTTATTGAAAGTAACAAAGTTGTCCGAGAGACATTTCTAAATAAGGATACGAGTAAATAGCCAGTGGGAGGCATGAATTGTAGTATTTGAGTCAAGGTGTACAAGAGCAAGGTATGCTTCTCCGATCACATCTGGGAGCACTCAATGTACTGAGATCCATTTGACAACATGAAGCACCAGGACCGAGTGCTATCCATTCGGGGAGCCTTCGTACTCTATAGTCTTCGGCACCTGAGAGACTTGGCGGGGCTCTTGGTTCCTGGTCCTCCGAGGCTTCGACGCCAGGAAAAGCTGGAACGAAACGTGCTTTGCCCGCACCCGTAACGAAAGAGTTCTTGTGTGAACTCTAGCCGCTTGCTCTAATCTCTCTGAAGCCTTGGGCAGAGCTTGCAATAGCCCATTCGTGCATCGACTTTCTGGCAAGTCCTGAAAACCATGGGCTTGTGAGTGTCACGTGAAACTAGAACTAGTCTCGATTCACGTGGCAGCGCTCCAAACCAGTGTCGCACAACCCACCAATGTTTTGGACAGCGACAAAGTCTCCACCGGTCATCTTACCCCCAGGAGAAGGAAGGATGCGGGGCTGAAAGAATAATGAAGATTTGGGGACAGGCTCAACTGGCCCGCACTCCTGAGTGCACCGCGACCACGGGCAGTTGCGCTCGGACACAAAAAAAAAAAATACCGGCATCGTTTCCATGACGCTCTGCAATATAAACAAAATAATGTAGATCTTTCTGGTCGCTTACGCCATCTACAGGAGGCAGAGAAATATTAAAAATGGGTCAGTAGTAAGTACCAAATCAAGAACATCAGTGACTCTGGAAGGGAAAGCAACTAACTAGGCTAGATTGGAAGAAGAATAAATGAGTGCGAAATCGCTGCTAATATTCGTAACGCACAAACAATTGGAAGACAATGTTTTTCAATCTACGCCTGGCAAGATAAGATCACCACAAAGAAAAAGGTTTCCAGTGTGATGTAATGCCAGCATTCACAGGTTCGTTTCATGTATTTTTTCCTTAAAGGCCCTCGTGCGAGTTCATTACATAAGGAAGAAATGATACAATGAAATGTCGGAAGCACCAACAACCAAAGAACAGAAACAAAAACCGTAAACAAAAACTGTAAAGTACCAATACTGGAAACCTAACCAAGAGACGAAGGAGCTACTACAAACCACAGGATCAATGATTAACACGAAAGATTCTCGGAGACCTTTCCAATGAAAATTGTTAGTGGTAGAAATGATTTGTTAAAGGCTTATTCGAACCAGATATGCGTTGAGAATTCCAGGAGTTAATAAGGCGAAAAGATGAGCGTGCGGACTTAAGCAGGATTGAAGTTCTAACGGCGGAATGACAATTATAAAGTTATGAACTAATCACATGAGCGTGTGGGCTTAAGCAGGATTGAAGTTCTAACGGCGAGATGACAATTATAAAGTTATGAACTAATCAAAGGCGTGCAACCTTACGGCGTGCCTCGAGAGCAGATAAATTTAGGATTATGTTTATGGAAGATACACTGGCTGTATAATCGTAGTTAGAAGAAATGTAGCGGGCAGCTCGGTTTTAAATTGCTTCGAGTTGAGTGATTAATTAATTTTGGGGAGGATTCCAGATTGCTTAAGAGTATTATAATTGTGGTCGAATAAACGTTTCGTAGACAAGCTTTCTAAGTTTTGGAGGAGTAGCACTCAGGCAACTGCGTGCGAAGAAATAGTGCTAATGTGGTTAATTTATGTCATACCAGACACCGAGATATTTGTACTCATCGACGTTCTCAATATTCTCGTAATGTAACATGTAGTAAAAGGAGGAATGGGCTTTTTTGTAGCAAAGTTGATTAGTTTGCACGCTCATTTTATTTTATGACATTAGCCGGTTGTTACACCATGAGATACTCATACTAGGTCGCTTTGAAGGATTTTGGTTATTAGGTGAAGTGATTTCTTGATACAGCACACAGTCGTCCATAAAAACACTTATGTTAGAAGAAATATAATTTAGTAGGAAATATTAATTATTAAAAAAAGAAGAGGACCAAGAACTGTGCATTGAGGCACGCCGGAGGTGACATTAAGGAAATTAGAGTCATGCCCAATTAAAGCTGTGCACTGTATTCGCGAAGAAAGGAAACTGCGTATCCGCGATGAAGCTTGCAAATCTAAATGAAGGAGACAGAGTATTGAAATAAAACGAAAATTTGCAACGCTGTCAAATGCCTTTGAAAAGCCTAAAAGTATGGCGTCAGTTACATACGAGATTGAAGATGGCGATGGATGTCATACGTAAATTCGAAAAGCTTTGTCTCACATGAATAGATAGCCTCGACAAAACCCATGTTGGTGTTGGTAAAATAAATTATTGAATTCTCAATGAGACATTATGCCAAAGTAAGTAATATGTTGGAGACGTTTCGATCGAACATAAGTTAATGAAATGCGGTGATAGGAGGCGAGGAGCGAGCGCCGTTTTCGTGGAATGAAATAATATTCTTGATCTTCCAATGAGAGTTAAGGTAAACTTCAGAGAGCCACTGCTTAAAAATAACCTCGAAAAAGTTAGTAGATACCATTTTTGTACTTTTTAGAACTTTGTTTATGTTATTTGACCCTGAGGACGACGAAAGCTTCAGCCCATCATTGAGAGCGGCAATACCGGCAAATAAAACGCAGATAGGGGCCATATGCTCGTACTGGACAGCTGGTAGACGGGTATATTTAGATAGCTCTCGTTAGTAAAAACAAAAGCAAAAAAAAATGAAAGCCGTTTACAACTCCCTGTAATTCCGAATTGGAGCGCAGCTCTTGAGGAGGAGGAGGGGATGGTACGGAGAGGAGGAGGGTACGCCCCTCCTTCCTCCTTCGTCCTCATCTCCTTCTCGTCCTCCCACCTCCTCCTCTCATTCTCTTCCACTCCTCCTCCCTTCCTCCTCCCTCTCCCTCCCTCCTCCCTTGTGACGTGTCACTCGTGAGCCTCGTGACATCACTCGTTAAAGGCGCGGTGCAACGGTTTCAATGTTGAAAGAATTGCCAGTTTGCATTTTTTATATTGTTTATCGAAGCCCAAGTGACCAAAAACGCGTCACCTTTCCCGAAAAACTTCCATTCTGCTGCTTAATCGCAAGGCAAAAAACGAATTATTTGCCGATCTGCAGCCGCCTGTGGTGGCTACGGGAACTAAAATGACAGCGTCTCTGGGGGTACGCGGAAGTTAACAAACCCTCTCCCCCTACGCTGCAACACTCGCCATCAGCCCCGTGGCGAACCGTCCTTTGTGTCCATCGCACGCCGCGACCTTCGACGAGGCTAATCCTTTGAAAGTCGACAATCGCGGAGGAAGCGGCTGGGGTCTCTGAAGAGAGGGCCCAAGGAAAAACCACGTGAACCCCCAGAGTACGTCACTCGAAAGTCGGCGTGGAGAGTTCAGGCACTTCGACCTTCGATTTGTTTTATTTTTTTTTTTAAATAAGAAATAGCGCTCGCAAGAAAATGCGGTTTTCGGTTTTTCGTTTCATAGGTGACGCAGATTAATTTCCGCAGTTAATTGGCCAAAGTCTGAAAATCGTTGCACTGCCCCTTTAAAGCCTCGTGACCTTCACGAGTGAAAATCACGTGAACGTACTTACCTTCACGTGACATTCACTGTGAAGGTCGTGACCTTCGTCGTGATCTTCACAGGTGACCTGCGTGACGCCACTCGTGACCTAGTGACCCTCATGACATCACTCGTGGCTCTCGTGACATCACACGTGACGTCACGTGTGACTTCACTATGGGAAACGTCCCATAATGGAACGCGAGGTTACGCCGACGGTGGCGGTGACGGCGACGCCGCTCAAGCCGGAATCGGGCGCATAAGATCTGCGCACTAAAAATTATTAATGACATGACAGCACAGTTGTCCTTAACGGGGTTGCCGCTCTCATCGACCAATTGAAGTATGGGAGTGTTGCTTTTTGGCGATATTAGATTTCCAAACTTTGTGCGATTGTTCTGAACAATGACTCCTAAGTCGTAAATACAATATTGACTTTCTGATGATTTGATTAGACGAGTATATTCCTTAAGGCAAGTGTAGTATTTGTCCAAAGAACTTGAGCAGCTGGTCGTTTTTGCTCACCGAAAGAAGCGTGTTTTCTTATTTTCGTGGAATTTAAGTGTTTTATTATAACAGGGTTGACAGCAATCACCTGGAATCCGTACACACGATAAAATGCCTGAATAAGATCGTTGAGTTATTACGGGCGTATGAGAAATGAAAAGTAGGGTTGCGGAATATTTTTGCAAAATATCAAAATTGTTTATATTGTTTTCTGGATACGTGTACGAAAAAAGTAAGGTGAAAGTAATTTGTAACGTAACGAGTAAAGTAATCTGTTACTTTTCAGCGAAAGTACTTTGTAACGGTAATCCATTGCATTTGATGCTCGTTAATTTGTAATTGTAATCCATTACATTTTTTAGGTGATGAGCACAAATCTGATTGATTGGTTCGATTCCCTCGTGTTTTCGGTTGCGTGTCGACTTAAAGGAGTACTCTGACGATTTTACAGCTACGCCCACTAACTATAGACCGACACGCTGTTTCCAAACAAATCCGCGATTCCTCACACCAGGTATGGGCACTGCGTGAGCGCAGAAACCAGATTCACGTGAGGTAAAGCTTCTGCGCAATCGCCGTGGCGACAACAGAGCCACAGCAGACGTGAAGTCAGAGCCGCGTGTTGGTCTAAATTTAGCGAGTAAACTGAATTGGTGCGTGGGTCAGTGACGATCCATGATGCAACACTGTGCATTCAGTTTCCCCGCTAAATTTAGCGATAAAACTGATGTTTTGTTCGCATTGAATTTTTGTAGCGCATTATCGCCTAAGGCAATAATACGCCTTGTACATGAACTATTGCCGAAAAGGGTTAAGGAGAAGAAAGAGCTGTATTAGCATATGAGAAGATGAAACTATGATCATGAATTCAGAGACCTAAAATAAAATCACAGTCGGTGTAGAAGGCCGATTGCTTTGAGAAAATTAGAAAAAAAAAACACAGGAGTGTGGAATAACGAAAATAATCCCTGGAGAAGAGTAACAAGAGGGACAAAGGACAAATACAAAACTCCAAACACAGCTAGGTGACTGGTGCGCGACCGAAATAATCCGCCTGGTCCGGGTATCGAACCCGGGTCCTCTCCATTACAAGGTGGAGCGCTCTACCAACTGGGCTAACCATGGGTTAGACTTCAGTAGAGCCAACAGGTTTTATCAGCCGCCACTAGTCTAAGAGTTTTTTTTTTGGCAAGTAAAATCATGAGATGTAATTGGGTATGCGCCTTGAGAGGACGGAGGCTTGGGCGAGTTGCGTGTTCATGCTTAGGTGAAACAGGGCACAAGCAAAGCAAATTGTTTTGTGTATGTTTATAAAGCCGGAAGTTAGTCCGCCTCAGTGGGCGTCTGGTGTCTCAGCTGTAGATGAGGAAATTAGCCAGTGCAACATAGCCTATATCCTGCGGTCTTTAACGTGTATTACGCAATAATGATACACGGCCGCACACCGGTACGATGCTTATCCAGATCGAAACGGGCAGGGGTGGGGATTGAACCCAGGATCCCTGGGCTCTGCAGCGCGAGCTTTTGCTTCACGTGCTCCGAGCTGGTGTGTGCTAGCCCACGCGGCCACGATTCCCCCTCCAGCGCACAAGGTTTACACACAGAAGAAAGTTACGCAAAAAACACAGGTACACTGTCCCCACCCCTACCCGTTTCGATCTGAATGAGCATCGTACCGGCGTGCGGTCGTGTATCACTACCGCGTGATGCACGTTAAAGACCCCAGGCTAGCGGTTGTACCGCACTGGCTAAATTGCTCATCGACAGCTGAGACACCAGACGCCCACTGAGGCAGACTAACTTCCGGCTGTATAGACATACACATAACAATTTTACACGTACACTGCGCTGAGTAACAACTCAGATTTATATTTCTTCTTTCTATGATCATCTTCTTCTCTTCGTTAAAAGAAACATTGAAGAAAATTAGGCGGTGAGGATTTAGGTGTAAAAGTTAAGGCAGAATATATAATAATAATAAAAATAACAAGAAATACTACGCTTAAAATAAACAAACTAAAATTTAAAAAAAAAACTCTCGTTCCTTTCATCTTGTCGCAAGATAGATTTCTTTCTGTGATATCGCTAGAGAGGGTGCGTTAACACAGAAAGAAGTGAACTATATTGAGATACGATGAGAGGAACGACGTTTTTATCTTATTTTTGTTTGTTTATTTTAAGCTAAGCATTTTTATTTTTTATGTTTTATTCTTTATCAACTTTTACACTTAAATCCTCACAGTATATTTTTCTCTAATGTTTTGTTTTACCGGAGGGAGGAAGAGGAAGATCAGAGGAAGAAGAGAAACAAACCTGAGCTGTTAGTCAGCACAGTGTACGTTTGTTGTTTTCTTTGTGTGCCTGTCTTCTGAATGTAAATCTTGTGTGCTGTTTGACCCAAGTATGCTTCTTGTATAGCTGCAAAAAATGGTTACGGCGCTGTGGGCCATACGCATTGCATTCAAGTAAAGTATGATGTATGGTTCGATGGCTATGGCAATGCTCACATTCCGGGGCATCTTCGCCAGACAAAAGATACCCGTGCGTTAGTCGCGTATGGCCAATTCTCAGACGGCAGAGAACTGCATCGTAAAAACGTTCGCAATGGCGTGGACTTTCGCATTCCTTCACTAAAGGCTTCACCGTATGTAACTTGTTGTTTACTTCGCGATCCCATACCTGTTGCCATTCCTGCATTACGGAACGCTTCACCGTCTTACAATAATATTTTCGCGATATCTCTGGTGTCCACAAAGTGTGTGACGGCAGAGCGAGCAGCCTGGTCTGCCTCCTCGTTACCCGTTTTCAATTGAACTTTATATTTCACAAAATACGGTATCTATATAAATTAAAAATCGTAAATATCCCGAAGACGTTAAATGATTCGCCAGAAGGAGATTCCAGCGGAACATTAAGATGCTTCGTAGCATTTTATTTTGTGATAAATATATATTTTGTAAATTTGTATTTGTCTTGTTTCCCAGATTAAGTGACAATAATTAATTTGCGATTAAGATTGGGAATGATATATTAGGAAGTTTATTTTAAATCGTAAAATACATTTTGTGGCGATACGTCAGACTCACAACACTAGACAATTGATGTAATGTAGTTTCTTTGAATATCCCACGACATGTTCTAAAAAAGCGTACCTTAAGTTTTAAATTCTGGTACCCCTTCAAATCTTGAAGAGTTAAAAATAATAAAATTACATATATTACAATGTTTTCCTTTGGATGGTACAAAACTGCTTTGAACTTATTTTCATTCATTTTTAAACCACTAAAGCTACTCTATGTGTCTAGTCTTTCTAACGTAATGTTTGAATTTTCTACGTGTTGTGAGGGGAGGGGGGGGAGGGGGGGGGCTATCTCCATTTGAAATCATTCTCGTGTCGTCTACGTAGAGAATACATTTTTTTTTGGATTTGCTGATATTCTCGATATCGTTTATATAAATATTTAACAAAAATGGACCCATAATGTTTCCATGCGGAGCACCTGATTTAATTGGTTGTATATAAGATACTCGACTGCGTCGACATACCGCTTTCGAGAGGACAGGCGTGAATTGATGAGAAGTAACACTTGGCCTCGAAAACCGTATGTTTCAAGTTTCTTGATGAAAATAATATCATCGAGAACACCTTCGTGACATCTATGCATGAACCGAGAGTTAGCCTAACGTCTTCGAAACTGTTAAGAATATTTTGTTTTTGAGTTAGAAGGTTAGAAGTGCTAGTTCAATTGAATGTTGTTTACGAAAACCAAAAAGAGATGGAGTGATTATGTTATGATTATTAGCATATTTAGTCATTCGTGAGAGGAAGATTGTTTTCGAGACTTTTAGAAAAAAAAAAAACTGGCAAAATTGAACTTAGCCAATAATTATCAAGATCGTTTTTATCGCCCTTTTTATATATGACTGGAACTCTCGTCAGCTGCATACTCTATAGAAATATATGCTGTCAGCAAACAAAGAATAAATATGTGTGTCTAACAGAAGGTATGAGATCAATAACTTATTTAACGGGTTTATCTAAATAAACCGTGGTCACAGCTTTTGCTGTTATTCAATGAAATAAATATATTACTGCACCGTCGCTACCACTTCCTCGTAATTTTGGCTGAGCGCATTTTTTTTCCATTCTACAAAAAATATATCTTTACATTATAACAAAATTAAACCGAGCTCGCTCGTTTTGTAGTCAGATATAAACGAAAACTGCCCGGCAATTCGTACATGTATTTTCGAGAGAACCGCTATGCAGAAAAAACGATATCAGTGCCCCTAGTGCTGAACTCTGTCTCCAAGGTGCGGCGTGGGGAGACTCGGGAGTTCCTCGTGCCGGGGGTGCCGTGCGCAGTTTGTCATGTGGCGCTCTTTAATCGACCTGGGCGGAGCCTCGGGGAAGGGCCGTAAGCCCCTTAAAGATTGATTCACCCGCGCTGCTGATGATAATGGCTGCGCAAAGCCGTCTTCGAGGCTTCGAACGTCCAGCCGCCGGCAGCCGCCTGGCCAGCACCGCGCAGGCCTACACTCGATGGCACCCCTGCCTATCATACTCCAGCATACTTAGAACAAAAAAAAAAAATGTAGAATTCTAAACTGCATTAAAAGGGGCGAAGCAACAATGTCTGTGCTTTGACTAAATATCACTTAGAATTTTTCCGTGATATTAATAACATATGAAACGCGAATTGTATCCACGCATTGGCAACGCAGAAAAAGTCGTAAAAAACGATCATCGTTCACCCCCTCAACTCACGGCCAAAACAAGTGGCCACGTAGTCTGAAAGACGAATAAATACAACGATGTTTACCATAGATGAGCGTCTTGGGTCGGAAAGCAAAGGACACACGCTGAATTTCACACATTGCTAAGGTTCGGCTGTTCCCGTCATCGCTTCGAATGGGCACACCCGGATGTACGTCGGGGCAATGAGGGGAATGAGCCAGAATCGATTGATCACGCACTGCCTGTGTCCACTGAATGAGCCGCATATAATTATCGTCACCACTGGGATCGCGAAGCTTCGTGACGACCAAATTAAAACTTCCTTTTTATTTTAGTCTCGCAAAACTTGATTCAGAATTTGGGGGTTTCGGATAATTGTTGCTATCAACAAACCGGGAAGGGGGGCGCAAAACGTAACACGGACGCCAACTCAGAACAAAGTGAGGCTTCTTTCGGAAATACCGAACGTAGCGATCTCTTCATAAAGCCATATTTTAGAAATCCACGATCGGCTTTCTGTTCGTTGTATCAGAAAACGACAAACCTCTATGAAGGCTTCCCGACGCCAGACTCGAAATGCTATACGACCGTAAATCTAGTATCACACTCTTTCCACCGAAATAACGCCCCGAAGCAAAATGGCAGCGAAAGCGGCCAGAACAACAACATTAGGTGCAGGAAACGTTGGGCGATATTCTTTGGTGGGAAATCGGGCAAGGCGTTGTCAAGCGCCGTCTTTTGCCCATTAAGCGCTGCGCTCGCTTATCATCGTCATTCCGTCGGCTGCCGACATCCTGGACGAACAGCGAAAGCACGCCAGTAATTTTCTTCATCTCGCTATCAAAAAGAAACACGCAGTCGGTTTCTTCCGGGCGCACACGACATGCCGCCGCCGCGCTCGTTCTCTTTGTCAGCTCTAGTGAGATGGGAATAGGAGACAAGACGGCGGCGAAGACTGCCGAGCGAAGCTGCCCGCCCAAGCCTGGCTTGCTTGCCCGCCTGCTCGAACCCGTTTCATCGTTTGATTTCTATTCTTCTTTCCGCCCTCAATTTTCTTCTCTGCCGCTGCTGTATCACTCCAGTTTTCGAGAAAGATATCCGTCAGGGGAAGGCGGACTCAGTCGAAGAGTGTACGTCCCTTATCTGGGCTCCTCGATCAAGAATCCCCGCGGGAGGGATCAGCTCGCGAAAGTTTCACTAAATCCCTTCCTCCCGTTCAATATAGCGTTATCTTCTGGCTGGTTGTTGCTCTATTTTGGCTTTCTTTCCTTTCGATTGCCTGGCTCCTCTTCCCAAATCCAATCCATAGCAGCTTTGATCCCAGAAGGCGCTTTGCTCATTGCGTTTTCTAACCCCTTTAACAGTTCGAGTCCGCTGTAAACACGACGCTTCTCGTAAATCAGAGCCTTCCTTGCCTAGAGTCGTCTTCTTTTCTTGTTTCTTTCGAGACCTGCTCGAGTGTGAACTTGCCTTTCGCGACGATTTCTTACCCCCCCCCTGGCCGCTCTAAACAAGGTCTACGTAGCTTGGTTCGCATTTGTTCGGAGCGTCACAGTTCGGATCACTGTAGGAGTTTTCGGGAACGGCGCTCATGCCTTCAGTCATGACTTGTTCACACTTTTTCTAGTCTTTCTTTTCTGTTCTGTCACTAGAAAGCTTTGGCTGCAAAATCCGTGGCGGCGTACTTTGCACTTTTCATCCTTCATTAAACAAATTTAGACGATGGATGGTTTAAGCAAAAATTTCTGTCTCGTTATCTAAGTTTGGGTCAGTTTGTTCTTCGAAAAGTTCAATGATACTCGGGAATTCTTATACATATTTCTTTGTTCTCGTTTTAGGGGTGCTTCATTCAGACTACAGTAATTTATTTTGAGTTGCTCTTTTTTGTAAAATTTATATTGGGCCTCGGATGAATCGAGTTAAATCGTTGGCTTGGTGTGTAAGCCAGAGAAAACTAGTTCCCGTACTGTTCGGTTTTAAATCATAGAAAGTGCAATGTCTACTTCTTCTTCCCATTCAAATAATTTGTATATACTAACATTAGGCATTTAATTATAAAATGATCGATTGAAGACGAGAATACGATCACCATATTTTTTTCAAAAGATGTGTCAGGTTTGAAGCATTTCTTGATTATTCTATTCATGTTTATTTTACTGGGAAATCTCGACATAACGTCGCCCTTGCGAATGATGTAAATCATAGTACCGCAAATGACTTGACAATTATGCAAAATCTTACTGCGAATCTCTCTGTTAATCAATTGTATATTTTAATATAAAGCTTATGGGCTTGAGGATGGCTTTTGACAGGGTGTTTGGCTGCAGACTAGCCGAAGGGAATGCCGTCGCGTTTAATAGTAGAAATGAAAACGGGGCGTTTGGCTGAGATATTTAGTCTGCGTACACGAACCATGCCTGCACGTAATCCGTTGCAAGTAACAATATTACGAGGGGCGTTCATAAAGTTCGCATTATCGGCACGAAAAAAATTAAAAACGGAACAAAACAGGCATCAACATGAGCGCGCGTCCCTCTACTTTCCGCACAGTATAAACATCGCATGCTATAGTACCTCGGAACGCCGCTAGGGAGTCGAAACAAAAATGGCACCGCCCGTCGGTGCCAAGCACATGCAGCGATCCGTTTTTTTTTTTTTTTTTTTTTTCATTTGAAGGGAAGCAATGCCAAGGATATTCATTCCAATCTGGGAGCGTTGTTCGGGGACAACGCCCCAGTTTATGACACTTTTGTTAAATGGCGCAGACACTTCCAGTGTGGCCAAATAAGACGAAAGCATTTCAAGGACGGCGACCATGTGATTGCTGAACTGGAGCGATTCCTGAACACTCAAAACGAGGAGTTCTATAACAATGGCCTCCGGCATGTGGTGCATCGCTGGAGAAAGTGGGTAACTTTTGGTGGCGAACATGTAGAGAAAGTCTCAACTTCTACTCGAGTTTGACTGCTGAATCTATATTCCTTCGTGAGAATAATACGAACTTTATCAACGCCCCTCGTATTTGTAATACCTTGAATGTAGCAGTAATTTCGTAACAAAATACGTGGATATATTACAGAGTAGTTTTAAAGTAACTGCATTACATATCTATGTAACGACTGTGTTGTAAATGGTTGGATCTTTTATTCACAAACCGCTCCACCCAACCCCAAGAAGAAAATGTGTTGAATCTGTCGATGTCGACAAGAGTCCCGCAGTCCCGGTCGCGTATATACATTTCGCCGCGAGCACAGAGCCGCGAGGAGGAAAAAGAGAGACTGAGTGGAGGAAAGGGGGAAAAAGGCCGCCGTGATTGGCCCTTGTAGTCACGTGGTACGCGCCCGGCTGTTCTGGCCGTCACCCCCCGCAAGCCTCGCCCGCGAGCAGACGCCGCCGGCGCCTTTGGGCTGCTGTGGCTGCCACGCCGGCCCCGCCGAAGTCAAAGGTACGCTGCGAGTGTGTAATCCACAAAACTGAAAACTGAACACGTGACTACAAGGGCCAATCACGGCGGCCTCTCTTCCCCTTTCCTCTTCTCTCTCTCTCTTTTTCCTCCTCGCGGTTCTGTGCTCTCGGCGAAATGTATATACGCGTCCCGGTCATTGAGCAGCGACATTTTCAGTTCCACAAAGACTTTTTTTTTGTAGACCCTGACAACAAAGTAACAAGGTTCAAATGAGTCTTTATTCTAATTATTTCCGCTATTTCATTTGCTAATGTAAAATGTTCTGTATATGATAGTTCTTTGTATTCATTTCAATAAAACTGTATGCTCAATGGCTGTTGATGGGATTGAAGGCCAGCCAAGCTTTTTTTGATGCGTTTTCCTTTTTGCTCTACCACCTTATTTTATACAGATATATAGATTAATATTAAGATTGGTATTATTATTATTATATAGGCCAAACGTGCACTTACATTGCATTGTTTTAACCGACGGTGTAATTTTTCCTTAGGGGTGTTCTGGTGTTTTTATATTTGGATTACTTATATTTATATTGAAAACTTTTTATTCTCTTACTTACAAACGTCTCAACCGAGGCTCGACCTGTTCAGAACCAAAAGAAAAAAAATATCTAATGTAAAAGACTTAATTTTCACTAAGATTTAATTTCGCGATTTTCGCGATTCGCCTACAATTCGAGAAAAATGGGTTCCGCAATCAATTCCGGTAAACTATAAACATATTGGAATCTATTTGAGATCGCACCGCGTCGCGAAGGTTAGAACCCGTGAATTATTCCGAAACTTCAGCTCTCACCTAAATCGCGAAATACTGAGCCCGCGAAAAATAAGTCGTTTAGAGTAGATCGAAACAATATTTATTATTTAATTTTCATAAGTAACTACCCTGTTTTACTAACTTCGTTGCTGCCATTTGAAAATATTTGCCGGCATATCTAGATGTACACAAATCAATTCTTATTTAATGTTTGGCCAGTTGTATGACGACTTCTACGGTTACCCACTGTATCAGGCACCGGCTGCAACGATGAAATGTTCCTCTTTTTGTCAGGTTAAAAAGCACTTCCATCTCTTCGCTGGAGGAGCAAAATGCAGCGCATCAATCATTCGTCAGGCGCAATAAGGGGCTCCCGTTCAATGGCTCAGTTGAAGCAGTGTTCAGCGTAACAGTCGACATCTTCACAACGAAATGAGGCAAGATATGTCTGACGAGACTTTCCAGAGTCAGCTGCTGGTCAAAATACCCAAGGTCAATAATTGGGACTTGTGGCAACAAGAAACACTCAAATAAGACTCTTCCCTTTGTTTCTTACAAGAAGGAAGTACTATTGGAAGTAACGCCACGAAAGCAAAGAAATTACTTTTTGGTGTAACTGTCGCTGACTTTTATAATTGTACTTATAATAATTAGAATTTAGCCTCGAGTAATTGTAATTGTAATTCCTTGTTCTTTTAATCTGTACAAGTCTGACTCAAACCATATCTGACAATTGGAGCCAATATTTCAGCAAACTAGCTGATAGATCTAACGAAATGTTTTACAGACAAACTACCTTAACATCATCCACCCTGAGACAGAGAAGTAAAAAAGATAGCAAATTGCTAAGCAACTGTGTTCCACGCGTAAAACGTTCTCGCGTAACAAATGTTTAGCAAAACTGAGTTTCTAGACGTCAGACGCCCAAGTTCACGGCGCTGTTCATCAAATAGTATCGCGCGTATCATGCGTGCACTCGATAATTGTTCGTCGAATGAAGCGATACTACAGCTAATCAGGATGATAAATCTTCGCCTAGCCGTCTGGTCACATGACCTCCCTGTTCACCAATCAGCTTCGAGAACCAAACCAATCAGTGACAAGACTCGCGTTTACATTTTTATTCGGGCTTCAATAAATGCCGAATACCAAAGAACGTTTCACGTTAATGTGAACCTGTCTCGCTTCTTCTGCCAAACCCGAGAATCAAAAAATGGTTCGTGCGTGCAATATCTGTGTGTTATGTTCAGTTATGCTTGTTAAAATGAATATTTGGGTTGTTTTTGAAGCACTGTACGTACGACACACTCGTTAGCTCTCCGGGTTGTTCAACTCCACCTAAATAAGAAAGCCTTAGTGCTTTCCTGCGTCACTATCCCCACGGTCAAGAAACCACAGGGCTTGAACGCGACGCCGATTCCCAGCGACTTTGCCGTGCCGTGTCGCTGTTATCGATGTGATTGTACCGTGAATTAACGCAGGACTGCTTATTTTTTTCTCTACCTATGTTATACTATTCTTATATTTATGATATGCCTATTGCCTCCAGCATTCTGCCTTCGTGCGTTTCACTTCCCTGCGAATACGCCTAACAGGCCCTTAGAAATAAATAATGATAATGATACAATAACATATCTCATCAAGTGTGGCACATGAACTGTTTCAGCAAAGTTGAATTAATTCTGCTGAGAGACTCGACTGTGTTTTATAGACATGTATGCAATTATCTTTGAATGCTATGGGTAACCCTTTACAGAACGCCGGTTAACTGTCCCGGCATTTTAGACAGAGCATATAAATATTGCGTTGGTCGCGGAAGTATGGGAATTCAAAACAAAATGAATTCATAGCGAAAAATATATTATTTTGCAAAACCAATTAATACGAGATACATGTTATGGATAACTTTCCGATAAACAAAAAACACACATTTAAGAAGACCACATGAAGAAACGGCAGTAGTGTGCGGAGTGGCCCACATAGATACTGCTATTTATTAAGCTGTGTGGTGAATATACACACCAAGACACCATACCTCACTCACTAAGCGTCGGTAATCCTTAGAGATAAGTTTGAATCACCTTAGGTGCTGTAGTATTTCTGCTTGCCATAGCGATTCTTCGCAGTTCTTCATTGTTCAACAGTGCAAGACTCAGCAGCTCGCGTGCCCTTACGCTTTAATTAGGTGGCTCATGCCTCCCTCTGAAATGTGATAGAACTGTCGAGTTTAGATATTTAGATGTTAGAGATTTGTCTTTTTAGTGGAATATTGGGTATCATTTTTGTGAAATATAAAATACACGCAGAACACACCCAATGAAAACTAGGTGTAATCATTACACACAAAAACGTACACTTCAGAAATCAATTTAAAGTTTTCATTTATTTATTATATTCAGAGAGTCTGGCTCCATTGAGAAGATGTAGAAGTGGATAAACATATTACAATCATTAAAAACTGAAATTCGGCACATTCGTCAAACAATATTATTGGTTTATTTTTCTGTAAGATTTAGCGGTGCAAGGCCCATGTTTTACCAAAGAACCAAAATTATAAGTAATGGTAGGTTTAAAAAGATTAGATTCTCTAACGGGGAATGTCTACCCCAGAAGGTGGTTGTAATCTGGGATATGTAGGTAAAGGAAATACGAATGAATCGTCGGCATGACAGAATTCAACATTGCGTTAATGTTTAAACCGAGAGTATTCGCTCAAGTAGTATCCCTTCTACAATGCAGTATCATGTACATCATAAGGACTTGGGGTTGAAAGTTGTTCATTTCGAGTTTTTTGTTTGTTTTATGAATAAGCACGGTGTTTCGTAACAGGCGTTTTTCCTTAACGAAGAATGTGGCTACGCCACAAAACAGAGGGGTCACAGAGTTTGCCCAGTGGCCACATACGTGCCGTTTAGTAAGCGTACTCGTGTAAAAAGAGATTGTTATGAATATTCCAATTTCCAACGAAAACAAACAAACCAATTGGCGACCTTCAATGGCATGACTCTCCACATTTGCACATTGTCAGAAAAGGGTAGTTTCTATTTATATTTTTAATTAAAGGGTTTAAAAATTTAGGTTTTATATACACTATTACACAATGTAATGCACACATTTCATCGAACGTTGCTTTGACCTGTAAGTTCTATCAATGCTTTAAGATTTGTTGAGAGCTGACAATCGATATACCACAAATAAAAATGTGATTACAATAACCCAAAACATGCTCCTGAAACTGCGTAAGCACGTATGTTCAAGTTACACACGAGGGAAATACGCAACCCATAACGTACAACAGCTCAGACCGTGCGAAATACCGGCGAAAAGCAAAGAAACAAAAGGAGCGCCCACGTTCAATAGGGGTCGCGCTCTAATGGAGCCGTTTCCGTAATCGTGCTTGGAGCTCACCTGCGCGGGCGGCTTCCTGCAATCAGGGCTAAGAGGGGCGTTTGCCTTCCCCGCGCTTCCAAGGAGGCTGCGCTCACGACTGCGACGGCTTTTCCGCTCAAATCGACAAGAGGCGGCTCGCTTCGAGCTGGTATATTTGCGACGAGTTTTTAATGCGGCTTCCGCAGCTCAAACACGTCTTCATAATTTCTAACCTAGGGCTCTTTTGCCCTTACACGCAGAATGTGTTTAGGGCTAAGGTGTAATAAAAAAATGTCGCAAAGAAGTATGGCTCTCAAAGCAATGCTCATTCCTTACCCAAGAAATCAGCGACTGCAACAGTCTTCGATCCTGCGTTGTCACTATCGTTGACCCGGATGGCATATTCTCGACTATAAAAGTACTTACTTCTTGTCAAGCTTCGTTCTTCAACATTTAATTATTGCATAAATTCAGTGAGTTTGTCCTGAGTGTATCATCTTTTATTGTTTTATTTTTAATGTTTATATTTGGCTTTTTTAAACCTTGTGACTCCCATGTGTGATGTCCATTGGGTCTTTCAGGTGAAATAAATGAAATGAAATAAAAAGTGCAACACCATGAATTTAGAGCGAAGAGTTCCTGACTAGGCTTAGCGGGGAATTTTAATTAGTGTACAAAATTACCGCAATTCAGGTTTTCCCCCTAAATTTAGAGGGAAACATTAAAACGGTGCGAAGTCTAGTATAAATATACGTATATAATAAGTATTACTAAACTTTGGGGACTTCGTCCCGCTAAACTTACGGAGCGGAGCGTAAAGTGACCCCTGAGCTTCGAACAAATTATAAATAAAGGCTCATCGCAGCTCAAGACACGTTGCACACTCAGTGTTTTCCATATTTCTTTCTAACATTAAGATACGTTTAATGGTTCTATCAGTACCGATGTTCAAGTAGAGGAATATAATTGGCTCGTGGAATAAGGGATCAGCACGTACAAATGCGTCAAGTCTGAATCGAAGCATTCGTTACGAAGTCGACGTTACCTGCGGCGTGAGCACCGCAGGTGCGGCAGCCGAAAATCTTGCGGGTCGGCCGAATATTGCCTATGTTGCCTTCCGGCATGTTAAACCGAATGTTGGGCCCTTGATTCAGGCAATGGCGACACTAAAAGATGCTGACTCCGCACGAGAATCGCGACAACTTTGTACGGAAAACTGTTTGCGTCGTGTCGAAGTGCGTGGCGTACATAGGTCTTGGGGAGAACGGATTTTACCAGCGCCGCCCAATGACAACCACTCACCAGGTAGTTTCGCTTTGGTTCTTATGACTGGACTAAGTTGCTCGGGCGCTGGCGCTTGACCTACGTCCAACTGCCGCAGCACCAACTCGTGCACGCTGGATTCCAGCTGGGGCGTCATGCTTACGTTGATTTGAAATGGGCCGCATGGGCTTCAATCTTTGTGTAACGGTCTCAGCGTGTCGGTTGTTCATGACCCTCTTTCATAACGATCCTTCATGACCGTTTCCTCATTAAATGCCGTCAATAAAAAAACAGTTACACAACATTATTTAGGAAGCTCTAGACGGTGTTTACACTTTGAGAACCTTTTCTTCAGTGACTCTCTCAGCGTGGCGTGCATCGTCTGAGACAGCCAGCATTTCCAGTCCGTATTTGTGAGCCCTTTCAAGGACTGAGACTGCACTCAGGGACGTCCAAAAGTCGATGGATGATATCGATGGGGGCACAACGAGCAAGGCTCTGTCAACTCAAAATCTGCTTTACAGCGAAAGCTGTTATGGGCTCTTCTCACCAATGGAAATTGCGATTGTTGGTGGTGTTGTAGTTCACTTAGTAGGGTGTAGTTTACCATCGTCCATGTAGTCAATTGATTGAAAAAGATTGTCCGCCACCCGCGGGATTCAATCCTCGGACCACTGCATATGATGCGAAAGGGACGCGTTTCCACCACTGATCTTTTTTGTAGTAGGCTGGATCACGAATCGGGAGCCCGACGGTAGCACCACCGGCGGCCATTCAATCACACCAGGCAATATATTGCAAGTTTATAAAGAGAATTAAAACAATTATATTTTTGAAGCTTTGATAATGTTTCTAGTTAAGAAAATAGGCGGATTTGCCGTAATAGTACGACACAATTTGCAGTCGTCACTATCTTCTCAGGAGGTTATTAAGTTACACAAGGAGCTTGCAAACTTCTGACGTCTGCTACCATCAACGGAATTCGTCTGCTCGACTCTTCTGAATCGTTGACGTCCTGTTTCAAAACCAGCATTTTCGCTTAAAACCACTGGCATCAAGACCAAAGTTCTTTATGCATTTTTTTTTTCATAGAGGCCACCTGTGTGTGTGTTTAGAGGCCACTTGTGTGTTTGTTTCTGTTTTTTTTTTTTGTGTGTGCGCTTTGACGCGACTGTTAGGATTTTTCGGGACATATCTCTCTCAAGGTCACTGCGATGTTCCGCAGTGTCCCTTTGTTAAGTCCTCGTCTCATGTGGGGTTGTTTTGTATCTTTTGTGCGTGTCCCATCCGGTTCGAAATGTGTGCAACAAAGGAGTTTATCTGTAGAGTGTTGATGGGAAAGAGTTCCGTGGGTACTTAAAGGCTGTTTGAGAAATAAACCAGTTAGCTGAGTTTGAGACGTTCTCTGTGTCTGTTCCTTCTACTGAAAGTTCTTCCGTTTTCATCCACCGCAGTCTCAGGTGTAATACAACATGATTACTTTAGCGAGCAGGAGTATATTTCTCAGCAGACATTTTCACGCTTCATTTTAAAATAAAAATGATGCCTCAAACGCAATTTGATTCACTTCTTAAGTAAATATATCAAAGTAAGCATGGCATTAAACCAGACTTTTCTGGCTGCTTTGATGACGGTGTGGCTCCCCTGTGTGCAGATGGGACCCATGGAGGAAATCAACGAAGGATTGAAAAGTATTTTTGCCCAAAACATCAGCGTATGAATTATTGACATCACACCTAAAACAATTCTCACCATTCATAAAAAAACTTCGACGAAGCTTGGTCGTCATGTATATAGTAGAAATGCAAGTAATCTAACTTTTCCACGTCTTTCAGATAGGGTGCAATGGATTTGCTGGCGTCTAGCAACGGCCGCCGGTAGTGCCCCTCGACCCCAGTAAAAATAAACCTCAATCCCCGACCCAGCCTACCACAATAGACATCAGTGGCTACCACTGAGCTACGCCACATTTTGACTCAATGTCTATCTGTTTAGGGCGATGCCACTCTTTGTGGATACGCCTAAGCGTGCAATAGGCATAGAATTTCTGGAGTGTCTTTCCGTACCCATTCGCCTAGGCTCCAGTGTCATTATTTTCATCCGATGAGAGCGCGAAAAGAGATTCGACTAGTTCGGACTAGTTACTGAAGAACGACCGGAGTGAGGACGACTTCAGCTTCCATCTGGTTTTGTATAAGTGTCAATGAGCAGGTGCTAACTTCGACTGAAACTGCTAGAACCAGCTAAGGCATTTTGGAGATGTTTTAACAAAATTCACGATGTCTGTGAACAAGCTAACGAAATTCCGATGCCCATCAATTTCCATCCACAGTCTTGCAACACTAGATTCGGTGTACGCAAGGCTGTGTACGCGCAGAGTTTTCGGTTCAGTATCTTGCACTAGGACTTGAAGCCCACCGCTTTTGCAGGAAACATTCGCAGCTCCATCAGAGCATAGCCCATGGAAGTTCTTGATTCGAAGTTTGAATCGCCAAAGCACATTTTTTAAACCAGAAAAAAGAGTAGGTGCTCTGGTGTCCATGCTAATATAAAATACAACGAATACCTTCTCCACTTTAAGCTTTTCTTTAGCTTACCTAAGAAATAATATTACTTGTTCCTGCGATTGCAGCTTTCTGTTATTTATTAATGATATCACGCATCGAATTACATCGAGTATCAGGTTGTATGCTGACGACTGCGTTTTATACAGGAAAGTGTCCGGCGACAACGACGTTAAAATCCTACAGGGTGATTTAAATAGGATAACAGAGTGGTATGATAAATGGAAGATGAATCTTAATGTATCCAAATATATAGACCTTTTTCGTGTACTCTCGTCCCCAGCCGCCTAATAGGCATATCCGGTATGGGCAACGAAAAAATAATAAAACGTTTCAACCTGCAAATGGTAAAAAAAAATAGAGAGGAGGCAAAACGAGAATGAGTGACGGTTACGCTTATATCCTAAATGCTGTCTATTGGCGTGGCGACGGCAAAACAACGTTTTCGCCCATACTGGAAGTGACGTCAATTCAAGATGGCGGCGCCCTGTGAAAAAGGTCTATACATGTTCGATTCACAATAAAACGTAAAATTGTCTCTGCAGATTTTAAACTAAACAATCATCCTTTAGAACTTAGTACTGAGACAACATATCTCGATGTTCACCTAACTGCTGAATTAAGATGAAATAGTCACGTGAAGCAGTTGTGATCTAAGGCCAGCGGCATGCTGCGTTCTTTGCGTCGCAATTTTATCAAAGTTTCAGCTCACTTGAAAGAAACCCTCTACTTTTGTTACGTCCTCCCAATTCTGGACTATGGCTGTATTATTTGGGACCGTTTCACGCAAATACGCATAAACCAAATTGAAAGAATTCAGTATCAGGCTGCGAGATATGCGCTAAATGACTATAAGTTTCACAATACTGTCTCCCAAATAAAGCTCTAGCTCGGATGGAAACCTTTAGAACTAAGACAAAAGTGTCTTCGTCTCAGGTTTATGTATAATCGATATTACGGTAGCATCTGGATAGATAAATTAAGATACCTATTGGCACCTTATTACGTTTCTCTTCGGACTGGCAATAAGAAAAAGATCCGAAAACTTTTCACACGTACTGACGTTCTAAAATATTCATTTTTCCTTCAAACAATTAGTGACTGGAACGTGCTGCCCGACGCACTGGTAGAGCTTCCTAACGTTCAATCCTTTTTTGAATAAATCATGTTATTGTAGTCTGTGTTGACGGTTTACTCTGCTCGGCCTGTGCTTGCTCTTGACCGTGTTCGCATATTATTTTAGTATATATTGGCATGTTTCTCCTGTATGAATTGGTATATTGTTTGTTTGTTCCGCTATATGTCCGCTTTTGTATAATTATATCCGTCCCCCTACTGTAATGCCCACCGGGCGATGTAGGTACCAAAAAAAAAACGTTGTATCGAAGTTTTCTCACCAATGACCGCATAAATCTCTCCGTCGTGCACTTCCTTTATTAAGGAACGAAGAATGCTGTGGGTTATTAGCTCCAGCATTTCGTTCTGTACATCTTGGGAGGTCCAATTATAGCCTGCTCTGTTTAGCCATGCTGCTTGCCCCTGGTACACCAACGTCTTGCAACCGTAACAGCTGCTTCAAGTTGCCCTCGTCATAATCGTGACCGCGCAGTGCGAGACCTTGGAACGCTAAAAAACGAACAGAGGACTATAATGTCAAAAAATCTTTAAGCCTTTCCTTCATATGCTAAATTGAAACTCTGAGAGCACAGAGGCTACATTTAGTTCTCTGCTTGTAGCTGTCAGTGCCATGAAAGCCGCGCTATGAAGATCCAAATTTTCATACGTTGTAAACCTTCCCAATGCTTTTTTCCAGTTCTGAAAATTACTTTCAACGAAAGTGGTATGCGCATCTTTGTCTCGCACTGTACATGGCAGCGCAAACTTTTTCTCACTAGCTGTTCCGCAGGTGGCCCAATACACCTTACCGCTCTGTGCGTTGTAAGAAAGGTGAACTTCCAACACTTCAAGAAGCCTCGTCTACCGTTGCTTTTAGTGGATGCCGGTCGAGCACGTTCATGGCGAACACGAGAACTTTGCTTGCCAACTGAAGTCACATTCACGATCGTTGAAGGTGGTTCCAAAACATTGTCCACGATCGGTGTTGAGGGACTCGCATCCCTGGATGTACCGAACACAGCAGGAGCGCAGGTCTTGCCATTGTGAGGAGAAATGCCGGCAGCGAGATCTTGAGTATGTGTTCTGGATGATTCAACTGACAACCGCGGTCTTTTAATGAGATAGCTGTCCATTGTTGCACGTCCGGGACGTAAATTAATATTGAAACAATTAAGTGTGGTGGATAACAATTGAGGGCTGGGGTGCTAAACTAATGATGAAATCCCGAACAATTTTGGGGGCATATAAGTATAATTCTTAGAGAGCTTAAACACAAATTCTGGAACACTTTAAGAACCCAGATATCTGATCCACAAGGTTTTGGAGCGTATAAATACGCATCATAAAGAAATTTGCGATCGCCACGACAGGCGCAGGCCGGCAGGGAACGTATGAGTAGCCACTTGCCGCTCCTGGTTTCAGTAAGAAAAAACCACAATCCTGCGTGTTTCTGCTGTGGATATGCTATCCAAAGACACAAATATTAAAAAAAAATCGTCTATCCTCGGCTGAGCTGCAGTTGATTTCACTGTTTTCGTACATTGTCTGAGTAGAACATTACAATAAAAATGCAACCGTAGAAAAACAACAGAATGTAGCGTCATAAGCCGCATTTGTATCCGAAAGAAACAAGCACCCGAACTTGAATTGCGCGTGAATTAATTTTTATATGAATGCCGACGCGGCTTGGCAGTTACTTTGCGTTCATTATTCTTTATTTTATGGCACTCACGAAGGATATATTACGACCGAGAAAAAATGTGTGTAAATTTTTATATCTATCGTATAACATAAAACAGACACACATATACTGGGATAAAGTGGAAAGTTGGGCTAGTTGGTAGTTATGCATAATGATAAAACAGCGGGAAAAAATAAAAAAGTAAGAGGCACACCGAATAAAACAGAGCGATGACTCGCAACTGGATTCAAATATAGTTGCAAGTCAGCGCTCTTTTCTATCTGATGTTGTCCATTACTTGAACAGCACTCTGGCGATCCGACACTCAAAATCGACAAGCTCAGACTTCTTGAGTTTTTTCTTCACAGTCTCTACCACTCTTTCTGCGGCTCCGTTGGATGCTGGATGGTATAGAGGGATAACTATTGGCCTCACCCTGTTACGATTCTGGAACGAGTTGCACTGTGCGCTTGTGAATGCTGGACCATTATCACTCACTATCACATCCGGCAACCCATGACTTGCGAAGGTGGACATCAGGCGTTTCACCGTAGCCTCTGCCAACGGTGACGGCACGCGGACTACTTTCACCTTCTTAGAGAACGCGTCCACCAACACCAAGAAGTACACACCTTGAAAAGGTCCCCCAAAATCCACATGGAGAAGTGACCACGGACGCTCCGGGAATGGCCACACTGTCTGCTGCACTGCCCGTGGAGCCTTCCTGATGCACTTGGCAGACCTCACATGCGTCCAATCTGGCCGGGATGTCATTATTGATGCCCGGCCACCACACGTGACTTCGGCCCAGCAGCTCCATTTTCTCCACCCCCGGGTGACTCTCGCGTAACAGATCCAACACTGCTGCTCGCAGCGACGCTGGAACCACCACACGGTTCTCCGGCAGCACACAGCCGTCAATCACCGACAATTCTTCCTTGCGGATTGCAAATGGCCGCCACTCCGCTCTGGATGATGGATGGCCCGCAGTCCACAACGCCGTACGTAACGAAGCCAGCACTGGGTCTCAGCCAGTCGCCTCCTCCACTACTGCGGCAGACAGAACCATTGGGTATAACCCCTGGAGCATGAATACATCCAGGACTCTTGACTTCTCCAACAGTTTGACTGGTAGTGGCAGTCGACTCGGGACATCTGCATTACCCAAACTGGCACCAGACCTGTAGGACAGCTTGTAATGGTAGCCACTCAGTGTCATTGCCCACCGCAGCACCCGCGGTCAACTCAGCGGCGGAATGCTGCAATCGGGCCCAATCAGACCCAACAATGGCTTGTGGTCTGTAAACACTTCGAATAACCTTCCCCAGACATACTGGTGGAATTTCAGCTCCCTGAACATTACTGACAGTGTCTGCAGCTGTTAACATCCTTGAAAGAAACGCCACAGGTCGCTCTGCACCATTTTGCATTTGATCTGCCAACACTGCTCCAAAATCGTACGGCGACGCATCCCAACAAAATAGCAACGGCAACTTGGCATCGTATTAAATCCACACATCAGCAAACGTCCGCAACTTCCTACTGGTTTTAAATGTTGCCGCTTGCTCACAACCCCACTTCCAAGATGTTTCTATATTGAGTATACTGGTGCGGCGGATGCAGCACCGGTGACAAGTTTGGCAAAAACCTTCGGTAGTAGTTGAGAAGTTTCAAGTAACTTTGTAGTTCACGTAGATCCGTTGGCTGAAGTGCTTGAAGAATCCGCTGCGTCTCTTACTTTTACATCTTTTTGCGCTGTTTTATCACAATGTATAACACATAAACTGCACAACACAGTTAACGAAAAGACGACATCGGCACATTTTTTTCTTTTGTTAACAAACATAGAACTAAAGTACATCACTTTATAGAGGGGCATAACTTTAGTATGCTAGATTAGCGGTTTTTCGTTAGTAGTAGTCTTGATTAAAGTATTTTAGTTTTAAGAGAAAAACAGGAAAAACGGGCGATTGTTTGATCGTGTTAACTATGTTGTGCTCTGTAGCCAATCAAAGTATAGTTCGGCGAAAGTTGTGAGCCTGATTTATGTATTTATTGACAGTGCCTACGAACAGTAAGAAGCCTAACACGGTAGTTAGTGCATTATATAATTATACCAAAACCAGAGAGTTTAGGTAAAATCATGTAACCCAACGCATGATTTGTTAATCTGCGGCTCCTCTGTTGTGCTCGTCAGTGTATGACGAGGTACACACGATGGGTTAGAATGCACTTCAATTGAAACTATAGTTTTTAGATAAAGACGCTCAAGTTACGTAAACAGTGAATCACTTCAACTCGAATGGGACTTCATGATCATGCGTGCGCCTTTTCCGAATAAATTCACAGTTACTCCCGCATAATGAGGATAGCCAATCCCGATATGCTTGAGTTGGGAATTTCCATTTTGCTTTTAAAATGCCCATGAAAAGTATTGCCAATATCCCGTTTGGTCATAACTATATTAGTCGTTGTGAAAGGACATAAGAAATTTAATACTTTGAAATGGTATGCAACATTTCTTTATGATGAATTGATATATGTAGTTAATATTTTCCACACAATGTTAATGCAATGGTACAAGGGTGTATGGCACGACTCTAACCTTTTAATGGACTGACTAAAATAAAAAGTACTGCAGGAGACCCAACGTATGTTGGTTTTCCTGCAGAATTCTTATGGGCAGTCCAGCGGAGTGCACAGCACGGTCATGACTTCTCCGTTTTGACCCCCAGGAAACGAAGCTGGGATAATCTGCAACCACATCGTCATCGCAGCCACAGCAAGGCAGCGCATGGGCCGACAACAGTCCACTATCAAGAACGACGTCACCTCGCCGCCCAACAACATCTACCAGGCAGCGCACACACACGACATATGGGCGGCGCCAGGCGAAGGAAGGACGCAGTCCAGCGGAGTGCACAGCACGGTCATAACTTCTCCGTTTTGACCCCCCAGGTGGGTGCAGGCTTTAGCCTAGCAGTTTGTTGTACTTGTTACTCCGCTGGACTGCTTTGGCTTTGCACTGTCGTTATGTACAACGCGGGAGAGTCAGACGAATGTTTGGCATGCTTAACATCACTCGCAGCAGACAGCCAAGCGCTAAAATGCTCAGAGTGTGATAACACCTACCACATCGGGAAGTGAGCAGGCATCACAAAAACAAAGTTAAAAGCCATGAAACCAGAGGGACTCCCATCTTGGAACTGTGCCACCTGGACAGTGCATTCTCAACGGCAAGCTTCCCAATAAGATAGCCAGGAAACAGCAATGGCAAGCAAAACTGACGAACAAAAACACACAGCTATGATGGAGCAGATATTGGAAACAAACCAGAAGCTAGGGGAAGTCCTATCTAGAATCGAGAAAATCGAACAGAAGCTAAACTCCAGTTTCTTAAGCATGACACCACGATTGAAAAGCTCGATACGCAAGAAAAAACTATTCAAGAGATAGAAACCTCGATAACCGTGCTTTCCAAGCAATATGATGACCATATAAAAAAGTAGACTCATGGACACGTGTCACGACCGAACTAAAAGAAATGACAAATGAGATCGAACAGCTCGGGCATGAAAGAAATGCATGGATCATGAACGGGCAGTTGAAATGCGGAACAATACTCCCGAAGAAAAAAACATAAAAATTCATGAAATTACAGAGCACGATCGCGAAGACCTGACACCAGTCATAAAGAACCTAGCAACAATACTGAACTTATCTGTACCTCAGCCCGGTAAGATTGAGTCTATGCACTGACTTAAAGCGAAAGATGGTAAGATACGTCCTATCCTTATACTCTTTAATGACAGATCGAAACGAGTCAGATGGGCCTCTAAACTTACAGCATTGAAGGACGAACACGTGTACATGAACGAGAACTTGACCAGGCTACAGCGATGGTTGTTTTGGAATGCAAAGGATTGTGTGAGGGAAATGAGTTACAAATACGTCTGGATGAAGAATGGGAAACGTTTTGTGAGAAAGAGGGACGGAGCGGATGAAATTCGAATTGATGACGAAAGTGACCTGAACAAAATTCAATAATGTATTTCGATACATTTGAAGAGTGGGATAACCATACCAAAAAAGTTCTAACAGAAGATGGAAAAAAGAAAGAAGACCAGATCCTACATATCGTTTAAATAAATGTTCGAAGCCTTAAGAAGCACAGTGATGAACTGAATGTTTACAGAGCAGATGCACTGGTTGATATCGATGTGCTTATACTTACCAAAATGAATGTTGAGGTGAACGAACCGCTGCACTTCCCCATACATGGGTACCATGAAATGTCTGTACGGCGCAAAGGCAGGAAAGAAGGGGGGATACTGGTATACGTTACAAATAGCTGGCTTTTCGACCGTATTGAGGTATCTTTGCAGCATGTCGAAGCTCTTGCGATGAATATACCTAAAGGCGCTATATCGTTCACTATATGTGCCCTTTATAGACCACCCAGTGGAAAACTACATTTATTCTACGAAGAATTTGATAAACTGATAAACAGATTTACCAACAACGATTATATATAGTTATAGCGGGCGAATTAAACATTTACGTTTCGAGTCAAGATAAATACGGAGTCTCGGTATACCTGAACATATTGTCCAGTTACGGCAGTGGTCTCAGACACGTTTAAGTGTGGGGGCAAGATAGCCCACACCAAAAAGGTCAAGGGCCAATGTAAGACGGGAAGGGGGGGGGGGGAGGGCGTTCAAAAGATTTCAAAAAGAGACCTCGAGCTTTATGCTTTTGGTAAACTCGCAGTTTTTCCTGCGACATCGTTAGATTTTATTTGTTTATACGACTACTTTGGGTCCTGACCTGATGTGATAACAAGAAATAAAATGACACCGCCCCGCCAACCTGCTGGCATTTTTAATAGAGCCAGAGGACAAGTATACCGTCGTTCTCGTTGCTCAAGTCACTCATGAACTAACCAAGCTCAATATATGTCTCTAAAAACAATCAGTTAATTTGGCAGTTCTTGCTTTCCTGACGATTTTTATTACAACACTCTGAACAATGGCTCGTCTTTCAATTGGGATATATTTTAAAGGCTAGAATTCCGAGCTTGTCACTTTATATCTTCGGCAGTTGCTCCTGCTGATCGAGAGTTCACGCGGCCGAAATGCATCCTTTAACAAACAGATCGCGCTTGCAGCCTAGTAGCGGAATTGTTGTACATTACAAAAAGCTGGGAAGCAAAAACAAAAGCAAAGAGAGGGCAAATGAACACAAATAAGTAGAAACTATGTGAATACGTTAAAAGAGCAGAGCTACTTTCCGAGCGAAAATGGATCGACGAGATGAGATCACTATGGTGCATGCCATTTCCAGTGCTCGAGACATGGGAAGCGGGACACGCAGCCCGGTTGCCTGCGGGCCGCGTCCCAGCGAGTTGCGGGCCGCATGCGGCCCGTGGGCCGCATGTTTGAGACCCCTGAGTTACGGGCTAGAAAATGTGATCAATGGTTACATTAGAGAAGAGCACCTTGCGGATAAAATTACAAAAAGTATCATTGATTTTATAATAGCCCGAACAAGCAATTTATTTTTTATATGTGTCATAATTAAACAAAACGTAGCAGATGAATTCTTCGTCGCTCTACGGATACTTAAGGAAAACTGTACATAACAGATGGAAGAAAGCCAATACAAAAAAACTATTGACAACAAAAAAGTGGACTACAATATAAAAAAGTACACTGGAACTCTCCCTTACATCTTGAACATATAGCTCTTTATGAAGCGGTGGTCGAGAAACTTGGGAGCATATACGAAAGTTCAAAAAAGACGATCAAATTAAGAAAAAGAAATCGCAGCAACAAGTGGATTGATAATGAAATAGTTGAGTTAAGGTTTGAGAAAAATAAAATATTGAACAAATGTAGGCAAAATCCGCAAGATAAATCACTGAAGGAAGAGTATAGGCGAATAAGGAACAGGGTAACTCCAAAAATAAGGCTATCCAAAAAGAATTTCCGTACAGCACAGCTCAAACAGTGCGGGAAGAGCATCAGGAAAACGTGGAATACGGTTAATCAAATCATAGGCAAACCCCCCAAGGATAACGCGGACGAATATCTAAAGAAAAATTTGCAACAACCAATTTCGATATACTAAGTGATACCTTCAATCGCGCTTTTGTTAAGCAGGTGAAAGACCTACGTAAGCACGCAAACAAATCTACCACAAAACCTAATTTACGGAGCCGCACACAAAACTCCGCGTACATGCCGCAAGTAAAAGAAGCAGATCTACAGCATATAATTAGCAATATAGTAACAACAAAACCGGCAGGATACGACCAAATAAGGCCCAGAGATCTGCTGCGTTCATTTTAACAGTTTATAGAATGTTCTTTTGGCAATATTAAACAGGATTTTTGAAACCGGAGATATACCTAATAAGATGAAGGTGTCGATAGTGCGGCCAATTTATAAAAAAAAAGGAACAAAAAAGATGTTTCCAATTACAGGCCCATTGGGTTGTTGTCAGCCATTCATCAGATAATGGAAAGATTTATTTTAAAAACTATTGACCTTGTTCTGCGACAAATTCTCGTTAATAAATAACTGTCAGTATGGGTTCCGGAAAAATAAAAATACGTCACTATTACTCGAAGACGTAGCGGATTTTATTAATGAGAAGATAGACTAGAATCAAATTGTACTTGCCTTGTTTTTAGACTTAACTAAAGCGTTTGATACAATAGATCATGATACTCTACTAGATAAACTAGAATGTCTGGGATCCAGAGGACCGTTCCTTAGATTTTTTTTAAAAATTACTTTACCAGCCGAACATAAAAAGTAAGAATTAGCAATAGTATAAGTGATACCACCAACCTCATCTGCGGTGTACCTCAAGGATCGGTATTAGGCCCAATGCTATTTAATATATACATGAATAACCTCGCTTCTTTGCCTTTAATATCAAATATATATCATATGCAGACGATACCGCTTTAGTTCTAGCACACGAAAATTATCATACTGCGGCGTCCGCTTTACAGGAGGACATCAGACAAATAATGAACTGGTCTGTAAAGAACTTCATTTTTGTAAATGAGAATAAGACTAGTTTAATGTGCTTCAAAACCCATCAAAAGCGTATTGACCTCACAGAACCCATCTTTTTACATTCAGCGGAATGCAGGAATTGTTGCTGTTCACCACTAGCACACGCAACAGCAACTAAATACCTAGGAATTTACTTTGACGAACATTTGTCTTGGAATTTGCATACAGATAACCTAATAAAGCAGTTGAGGATGATTTCATCTTACCTATACAGACTTCGTAGTCACGCGGACATCACATTATGGAAAACAGTTTACCAAATGTTAGGTGAATCAAAATTGAGGTATGGAATAACGATCTACGCATTCTGTTCGAACACCAAAAAGCAAAAAGTCGATAACGTCACAAAAGGAATGGTAAAGAACGTCACTTATAGACCCCGGCTCGAGCACATCCCATTCGAAGAACAGCTTACCAAACTTAATCTTCTGGCGATAGGTAATCTTAAGAAATATAGAATCATCACGTCAAACTACTTCACGACTGATTACAAAACAAAGTCAAACAGACAAAGACAGCTTAGAAAGACCGAGAAATATAATATTCTGAGAGTATATACGAATTATGAATCACGATAAAGAAACTATTATGTTCCAAATCTCTTCAATCAACTTCCTGGCAATTTGCAGGAAATCCAGTCGTTACGTACATTAAAAACAAATATTGAAATGGTGTCAAGGCAGGTCGATTTGAATTTGGAAGTGTGCCCTTATGTTTTATCCATGATCTCGCCTTGTCACTCATGTCAAGCAATTTTTGTCGCTTCTTTGCTAATTACTGATTCATGGCCGCTGCTTGTGTTGGCTTTTGTTGTAATGACTTTGCTGTTGAACATTTAGTTTCTAATATTTCCTCGTTGCTTTTGCGTTTCATTATCGGCTTAGTATATGGCGGATTCACGAGAAATGTCTACGGTATCTTTTTAACATATTTATTTATATTTCATGATCCTTTTCGCTCGGATAGAAATTTTCCGTGTTGAGCGTTACTTGTCGCTTTTCGTTTTCGCTACTGCAGCCTGCAGTGTTTCTTCTTTTTACGCGGCATGAATGTAACGGAGCATTTGTACAATTGGACTGCCCTTTCTCACACACAAGCATACATGTGCTTAAGTGAGACGGTTTTGAAAAGTGTATTTTGGAAGAAAACCTGAAATAAAACTTATTATGAAGTGTAAACTGGTATATGTATACCTGCTGTTTTTTTGTTTAGTTGGGCCAACTTTGTCAACTTCTACAAAAAAGAAGAGCTGCATTGGGACACCTTTAATTTTGTTATAATATTACTCTTCTTGGCGGCCACTAGTAACAAGTTTGTTCGTTCAATTAGAAAACAAATTAACAGAAACGTTTCATTAACTTTTTTAAATATTGAGTTTACAGGGCATAATGCATTTACGAAATTGAGGCCCAACTTCCATTTGCCCCAAGCGAACGCTGAAATTAGCACAGAAAAACTCGCTACATGTGCCACCGGCCAAATTATTCAACTATGATGTCGCTCTTTTCCCATTGAGTTACAATTTGAAACATCGTGCGGAGGTGACAAAATTTGTCCTGTAGCGCCCGCGGCGATTTTTTTTTTTTTTGTGTGTGTGTGCTTATTTCAGTGTTCGGTAAAGAGCGCAGGAAGATTGGGCTTCAATTTTGTAAATGCAATATGCCGTCTAAAGTCAGTCATTAAAAATTTGATTAGAATGTCAATTAAATATCTAGGTTAATTAGCTACCTAACTGCACAAATAACCTCGTTCCCATTGACAGCCAAGTTCAGTAAACTAATGACAAAATTAAAAGCGCTCTAATGCAACGGTTCATTGTTATTTTTCTTGTGGAAATTTTGGCCCGGCTAAAGAAAAAAAAAACACCTGGTTGTTTTTGTTGCTGGTTGGCACATATGTCGGGTTTAGTTGCTGGTAGGCCCAGATGATGAGAACTTTAGCTATGTTTGGCTAAATGTCTTATCATCTGGGCCAACGAGAAACTCCGGTGCACCTGTACATAACCAGTCCGGAGTTTACATGCACAAGGATTACTTGTAAATATTTTAAGCAACATATTACGCGCGCATAAGGAACTTTTTCAGTTTGTATAGGACATTTTGACATAAACTGAGTTTTATAATATATGTTTGCTTTTGGTTAAAGCTTCTTTTTTCGCACACTGGCATCCGTAACATAAAAAGCAACTACATCCAGCCACCTGCAATCACGTTAAATATAATTTCAAAAACATTGAAAAAAAACATGCACTCAATTGTTTCTAGTTTTAACCTCGTTTCATATACATATTTTAGGAGTTCGTCCAAGGATGTCGAAGACAGTTATTATGGTTGTGACAGATTAACAGATTTGGAAGTGTTTTGGAAACATAAAAAAATCTGTTCGAAAACTAGATTAATCTTAGGTTCGAAGAAAACCTAAGACGCTAGTTGCCTCAATTGGTTACCTCGCAGTTTTCGCATCCAACATATTTTAAATAAAATAACATTACAGCATATGCCCTGCATGAAGGGACCACAGATCATCTAAGATTATTGGGGAATGGGGTTTGCAGAATGACAAAACACTCACCAATGTTGAACTTGGTCAGAGCAATGCTGAAATGGTGGCAGGCCAGTTACAGAGCGCCTTGAAATTTTCAGGAGACCGCGTGTCGTACTGTGGAGTGATACAAGTGTAAGAGATGCAGACCTGGCATAGTCTGTTATACGCTTTGACGCTATTCCTTTTTCTCCCTTTTTCTTCGATGAACGTCGTTTGTAAGGGTATATCTGAACTTCTATTTATGTGTGTATCCGTAAAGCGTCTCGACGGGCGTGTTCTAATACAACGTGTCTGCTGGATAAATGGTTAGTGGTTGCTAGATCCTCCTCATGTGACACCTCGTCGCAGGCTTTTCATTTTCTAAAATATTACTGGCCAATGAAAGACGCGTATCAGTTTTTTTTTTTTCTCGGCACTCTTTAGTCGGGCCATAATGACACCCATTTGGAGACGGTTACCGCATCAATGTCACCGTTTTCCCTGGGCTAACATACCTCAACTTTGTTGTAAAACGCTTCAAGCTGTTGTTAAAGCAGTGCTTGTAAATATTGTTCGCCAAGGTGAGCTGGCGGTGTAGTCTAGAAGGATGCACAGTTTCTCTAACCTAATCGGTTTTGAACTACCAGCTCCTCTTTCGTCTAGCCGCACATTGCTCTTGAGCGCCAGCTCACAACGGGCAGCCACGAGATGTCCGAGCTGAATGGCGCTGCCCTTATACTAAATCAGCCGGGTGACCGCCAGAAGAAGGAAGGAGAAATCTCACAGATTTTTGTGCACGCTTTCCTCCCCCAAACGGGTCCGGCTTAGCCGTGTAGCCTGGCGTGACTGTGGTTCCATTCCTCGCGCGGTGTCTCCATAATCTTCGGCTCACGAGAACAAAGACGCCCCCGCTGTCCGGTGGGTTCAGCGTTTTCTGCGCACCGCCAGCCGAATATAATCGGTTCTTTTACAAGCAGCTTTTAGCTTTTCGACGTGGCCCACCAGAAAGCCACTCGTCTTCCCTCTGATCGCGGGCGTCGGACGAACTTTGGCGAAAAGGATAGCAGCGCGTCTTTTTACTCGAAAAGGAAATGGGCGAGGCCTCTCGGAGGCACAGTTGGTGCTTACGATTCGAGAACGTCAATTGGTCTTTCGTTTAGGGGCGCGTCTGCGCGCTGTCCTGGTTTCCATTTTATAATCGCTTGGTCCTGATTTATCCCGCGACTCCAATATTTTATAGTTTCGGAGTCCCTTCCCATTCGTTTTCACATACGCCACAGATTCCCGGAATTTCCCTCGAAAGTTCACTTTCGGCCGGTAACCTTGCCTCTAACGATGTGATCAATCATTTGATTTAGTAATGGCTGCTGGTTGGATAGTTCTACTAGCATGCCCGGGCACCTTTATTTAGTTCGCTCGAAAAAAAGTGGAGGAAATAAATGCACCAACGTAAATTAAGAAACTAAAAAATATCAGAAAAGGAAACCGTACAACGTCCTGCTGAATATTGCCCTCCCAATTTGCCTTTTTTTTTTTTTTCAAAGCGGCGCCTCTTCGGTCGTGGCGTATTTCGCAATGCTGCTATCCGGCATCTCGTACATTTTGCTTTCATGTTTCTGCTTTCTTTGTGGCGGCATGCTCGATGAACGAATTATATTGGCGAGTGAGCGTGAACCCTTAGGTATAAATAGGTTCTCGGCGCTGGACATATAATCCGCAACAGCAAAAAAACAATATAGATAGCCTTCGCGCAGTATGGAAGAGACATCACTGAAATTAACTTGAGCGTCAAGCGGTTATGAAACATTGTTCCTATTTTCGCTAGACGTGTGTAAAATGAATCCTTGAGATTCTTAAAGTATAATAGACGAAATACGCATTCGTCTTATGCGCCACGCGCTAGCAATCGCAAAAGAAATAGGATAAAACTGAGGAGGGTTTGCTCCCTCAACTTGCACTCAAGGCGTACCGCAATGTACAGTACTCGGTCAAGCCCAGGACAAATTAGCAAGTAAACTTTTCCCGTTTTCGGATCACACTGCAATTTCATATGCCCAGAAGGATTGCGGAGTGGCCGTGATGATGATAGCGGCAGACATCCATAAATGTACCGGTAGAAAGCCATACAATTGCAAATGTGCTCAAAAAGCAAATGATATACTTTACAGACGCGAGAAAAAGACGAATAACTGAATTACCAATCAAGATGCACGGAACAAATTGCCACAACCTGCTCGTGCGAAAGCGCTAAAGTAGGAAGAAAATAGAAGATACCTCGGAATATATGTACAATGACAACAACTGTACCTTTGTATGCTACTATGAATTTATTCATTTCCCTTTTTTGCTTCTTTTGGATAATCTGCTGTCTGCCAATTCACATATTGTCCGTTGTCTCAATGTTCCTATTTCGTTCTTTTTGTGAAATTGTTTGGGAATCGCCCGCTGTAAGGGGTCCAGGACGTCCGTCAAGCTGACGCAGAAGCTTTTTGACTTGGTCGCCCGTTTCACTGTTGAAACAAATTAAAGGTTCAATATGTATTTATTTATTTAAATAAAACCTTACTGTAGAATGTTTCTGCAAAAAAGTTAAGAGCGCTGAGGGATCCTATGTATCACGTCCAAAATCGAGTCCCACACTCTGTACTTCGAATGATGTGTGATCCCCATCTTCGCGCACTGCACCGTTGTGCATATGTGCTACGGGCACTACACCAAAGAAACCTAGACTGATATATTAGGAATAATTAGGAATGTAGGTTATTAACGTGAATTCCAAGATCCTGAATTTACGGCGCATATATCAACGAAGAATTAGGAATGTCTTCAGCGATAAATTAGTGTATGAAATGACGATAAAACATTTGGACGTAAACTATGTAAATGTAGGCGGTGCAAATTTGGGCATTAATTGTCACAAAAAAAGAAAACCCCTATCACCGCCGTGCTCGTCAATGAAAAGGGAGAGAGAGATTACACCTCTCACTTCATTTCTCAACCGTTATTATTAAAAATATATATATCAACGGTTACGTCTGAGCAAGCTTGGAACGTCACGTTTGAAAGGAGGGAAAGTAAGTACCTGAGCTGGTTTGGAAACATCATAATTGAAACCCTGAGACTGGGACAAATAAAATAAACAACAAGCGAACACAGATTGTTTGTCCTGCTGTCCGTTATTTCATCTGTCCAAGTCTCAGTCTCAGATTTGGCTCGTGATAGTCGCCACACGTTGTGTCAGGTGTTGCCCAGCATGATACATTTGTCATAGCACTGTATTCACCACTTCAGTTTGCGAAGGTCTTCAAATGAAATTTGAACGACTTGCGATGCAGTCGCCACATATCGTACTTCTTGTATTATCGGCCCATGCTTGCCGTGTATGAGTCCACAGAAAGCACAGAGTGCCATGATTTTTCCGAACATAAAGAATGACTGCGTACATACCTACGTTTCATTTTTTGAGCAACCAATGCGTAGTTCTGCGTAAATATATGCAGCATGGTAAAGCAATGACCGAGTTTTTTTCTTTTTCTCCAACGGGCACAAGGCTGCTTCTTGGAGAAATAGCGTTGCGACCAAACAAAAATAAGTTTGAATCATTTCTAGATTCAAAATATATAGAGGCTATAAGAAAGTACAATAGGCCTAACAATCAAAGGACGGACTTGCCAAAAGGCGGATCAGACAGCTGCCTAAGGCGGCAAAATTTGTAGGCGGCAAATTTTGGAGAGTAACTAGAGTATAGAGACGACCCTTCGCAAGCTATCCATATGCGCACAGCACGTGAAAACCAGCACAGTGCTTTCTGTGTGCAGGAATATCCGCAACGACAAAATAAAGGAAGTAAACGCATACACATTCGGTTGACTACAGAGAACATTTCACTGTTTTAATATCAAACCTCATGGAGGAGAGGAAAGAGCGACGAATTTCACTCGATCGCCTTCTCTCTGCACCGATCTCGGAAGGAACGCTGCAGGACGGCAAACGCTGTTGGACCTGAATATCGAAAACAGGCAACGTGAAATCAAACAGAAAAGAAACGAAAGCGAACAAGGACAGGTGCTTAAAATCAGCAAGCTTTAGATCAACCAAAACCAGGAATGTTTAACCATGACAACAAATTGCAAATCTTTACTCCACTCTCAAGGTGAGCAAACTTTTGACAGAACAAAGTGAGTGTCACAGCATCACGTTGACGGCGTGTAAATCACTATTTCTAATCGGTTACATAACTACACTACATTACACTACATAACTACACTGTTACAGTAAATAAAATGACCAAGTGTTTGTAATGAGATAGATTTTGACGACGTCCTGCCCGAGTTTCAGCGAGTCTGTAAAAAGTTAAAAGTGGTAACAAAAATTAGAAAGATCCCAAACGTGAACAACCTGAACGACAGTCAGTGCCGGGGATCCCGGAACCGGGGGGAGCAACGGGGGCTTGAGCACCCGCTGCCATTTTCCAGGGGGTGCTGGGCAGTACGCTGAGCCCCCGTGCGTTTGGCTCAAGGCCTACTGAACAATGCCTGCACGCCTCCCCCTCCCCTCTGTGTTCTCATTGTTGCACAGCTCCACGTGGTTCTGTTTTTGTTACGGCTTGTTATTCACCAAATCACGGCTAAACCTTCGCACACAAAATTCCAGAAAAAATAAATAATAATCAAGTAAAGCAAAGTGTCAGTAGCCGTGGACGACGCCGCACCTCCAAGAAAATGGGGAGAAACAAATGCCGGCACCTGCGGCCTGCATAGCACAGTCAGGGAGTTCTCCTCTCTTCCCCTGCTTGGTCATTGTCCTGGGGCCATTTCATACGGCACTCGCGGGTTGGCCATGCGGGGGAACGCGCAGCGCACTGTTTTTGTCCACCCAGCCAGCCGGCTTCTTCGTTTTGCTTCTATTTTGAGCCGCGACGTTTCGCAAATACCTTGAAGATTTCTTCTAGCTTTTTTTTTTCTTCTTACGGCTGCGCATTGTTTTTTTTTTTGTAGTTGTTGTTTTGGCGGTCTGAGCAACCGGGACTCCAGGAGACCCGAAGCACGAGGCGGGGAGATGGTCTGCGCGAGTCGAAAGCCCTTCTTGAACGAGGTACTTCCTACAGATGTAGCAAGCTGGGGAAATAAAGTATCACAGCTACCAAAGGAAGAGGAGGACTTATCAGTCGACACAATTAGCCAAGGGAGAGATCCCACTGCGGTCTGCGTTGAAGCGCCGCTATCACGGTGGTCGTCAGAGACATCAAAGAATCGCGGCATTCTCGCCTGTATTTCTGTGTCTGGTTTTTTAAACAGCATTTGGTTCTTGTTGAGCCAGCCTGCTATGTTTAGGCGGGTACCCTATTATACACCCACACGGTTTTACACAGTCTTGGGCAGTAGGCTAGTTACTAGTAACGCGTTACCGGTGACTAACTACTTTTTGAGTAACTTGTAGCTGTAACTCGTTACTGCTTAGTGAAAATAACTTGTAACTGTAACAGGGGTACTATTTTTCGAAAGTAACTGTAAAGAGTAACGTTGTTACAGTTACTTCTGAGATTTATGTGCAAAAATATTGCAAACACAACCACCAAATCGTCTCGCAACTGATGAGAGAGCCCAAAGTCCTGATACGAGAAGGGCACGGCAAAAACTGCTGCAAAAACCATCTGGAGCTCGAGAGAAAAAAAAATAAAAATAAACTAAATTTTGGGGTGTCCCTGCTTCGCAGCGCACGCAGATGTAACAAAGCGCGGCATCTCTAAAGTGTTTCTCCTTCCTTCGTCCGGCGAAGGAAGCAAATGCTTTTCGCGGAGGACAGTTCTTAGTGATTGTCGCGCCAAACGCCCGCAGGCTTACGGGACAACCGATTTTCTGAACCTCGTCTTTTGCCGCCAAGCATACGGTTCCTTCCCCTCTAGTTTGAATCGTCCAGATGCACTCTTGTGGGGTCTCAACTTTAGACCCATTTGCTTTCTCCTCCCTTTTTTTTTTGCAACCCAATTACCGGCCTTGCCTCCTGTCGCCCACTTGTGGTACCTCATTGCTCTGCTTCTCGGGTCCCGCCACTTGAGAAAGAGTATTCGCTCGAACCGTCTGTGCCGCTCTGCTAGTTTGTGTGATTTCATAAAATTGAAAGACCGCCGTTAGCCGGTACCAGAGGCACTTGTCATCACTTGATTTGCGGATATTCACGTCGTGGGCTTTCCGGGTGGTCTCTTCTAGTTGGGGTGGTGAGATGGAGGAGCGCAAACGTGTCCGATCTGGTTAGGAAGTGGCGGAGAAAAGATCGCAAATGCCGTTTGAAATTCTACACGCTGTCACCGTTTTTACCTTGATCAGTGCTTCTTTTGCACCGCTGCCGAGTTCAGCGGTTTTGACGAAGGAATGTTGCTGCTACATAGAGAAGCTTCGTGTTTCATGAAAGGTTGTGCGCTTGCAGTAGAAAACGATTCGATTGACGAGTGGACTAGAGTGGAACATCTACGAAGCTGATTGCAAGGTACGACTTATATTGTTATTGACTTCACATATGCACGATGTTTGTTGCTTCTGTCCCACTTCACCTCACCAAAAAAAGTTCGAAATTAGAAATGACCGATGGTATAAACTCGCCACCATGATTGGATATACCCGAGATCTAGACGCGTGCTGTTGTATTCGTGTATACCTTATGGTGGTCGCGCTTAATTTTAAAGTTCATTATGGATCTTTAAAAAACTAAAGTCGCCTGTTATTTTTGTCAAATAACCATAAATGCTTTATGATATAGTGGATTTACCCATACAGGGAGCAATTCATGGTAAAAATTGAATTGAAGGATCAAACATGTCAATATTGGCTATTAGGAAAATCCTAGTTTCTGAAAAACTCGGATTCACTACCGTGAACAACACAATGTGTTACGAAAAATCTATGTTAAATTAAATGCATATTATAGAATGATGAAGGTTACTTTTATTTTTTTTTATATTTTTAAATCTTTGTTGTAATACAACGACAAACTAACGGCGTTACTTTAGCGAAGTAAATGTAACTGTAACAATTTTCTCTTTAAATTTTGCAAGTGTAACCGTAGCAGGGTTACCTTTTTCCCTGAGTAACTATAACTGTAACACTTTTACATTCTAGCAGTAACGTGCCCATGACTGGTTTTACCCTCTTTTCAAAGACGACCATAAAAACAGCAAACATGCTGAAATAAAAAGGGCATCGCCAGTGGAGGTTTACCACCGAATGACGGCGTCCACCGGTGGTAAACCTTTTTGAGATTTTGAAGAATGCATTGTTTTAACTTTTTAGAGGAACGAAGATGCGCCAAGAAATTTCACATGAATGCGTCCACGATTAAAATACACTTTTGTTGAAAATGTGAGCTTTCTACGGGAGGCGACCGATTTTCCAGTGCAGTTTACATCGACACCGTAGATCGATGCCGCCGTATAGCTAGTATTGAATCAGATTGTGTCAATATCTCATTGCTTCGTGACAGGAATTTTGGATGAATGAATGGACACGCGGTGTAGATAGTGATAATAAACCATCTATAAACAGTAAAATCTTGTTTCTTTTTTTCAATTTTATTGTTTGCGCTTTTCTTTCCTTCCTCTCCCGCCCCCCCCCCCCCCCCCCCCCGTAAAATACTCTTCCGGGGTCGCTGGTCAGTGCCAGGCTAAGAGCAAAGGGCGACGGAAACCAAGGCAAGAGGAGAGCAAGCAGACGGAATGATCGAAAGGAGAGGAGGTCTCCCCTTCTCCAGTCCAGCGTCCCATCTGCTTCCTCCTCTCCAGCCTTTGTTTCCCTCGCCCTTTGTTTCAGAGTGCAGCTCTTAGGCACCTGTTTACCGTATAACGGGGTCGGCGTCGCCGTCAATGCCGGCGTAACCTCGCGCGTTGCATTGTGGGACGTAACAGACCTATACACCCACTCAATTTCCCGCTAAATTTAGCGAGGAAACTGAATTGGTGTGTAGGTCTATGACGTTCCCTAATGCAACACTGCGCATTCAGTTTCCCGGTAAACCTGACGTCGCATGACCTCAACACCAATTCAGTTTCCCAGCTAAATTTAGCGGAGAAGGGAATTGGTGTTAATGCCACGTGATGTCAATATTCCTGCTAAATCTAGTGAAGAAACTGAATTTGTGCATAGGTGACATGACACGAAGTCATGTGACATCATTTTCTCGCTATATTTAGCGGGGGAACCAAATTGGTGTTTAGGTCACTTGGCATCAATTTTTCAGCTAAATTTAGCTGGAAAAGCTTGAGAGGAGGGGATTGCATGGAGGAGGAGGGTAGAATAGAAGGAGGAGGAAGAGGTGAGGAGGAGGAGACGAGGAGAAGAGAGAGGAAGAGATGAGGGGGAGGAGAAATTGAGGAGGAGGAAAGGAGGGGAGGGTACGGAGAAGGTGGGGCATACCTTCCCCTCCTTGTCCTCAAGAAATGTGCTCTAATTTTCTGCTAAAGATATTTGTGAACATCTTTCATTTTTAGAGCGCAGCTCTTAGGCGCCCGTTTCCAGCTTGATCGGCGTCGCTGTCGCCGTCGGCGCAACCGCGCGTTGCCGTATGGAACGTTTCCCATAATGACGTCTCACGTGACATCACGTATGACGTCACTCGTGACCATCGTGACGTCACGAGGGTCACGAAAGTCACGAGTGGAATCACGAAGGTCACTCGTGAAGGTCACGACCTTAACAGTGACCTTCACAAGGCCTTCACGAGTGACGTCACGAGGTTCACTAGGGTCACGAGGGACGTCACAAGTGACGTCATTAAGGTCACTCGCGAAGGTCACGACGAGGGTCACAAACTTCACAGTGACCTCCACAAGGGTCATTAAGGTCACCAGTGACGTCACAAGGGTCATGAGTGACGTAACGAGGGGGGAGGGAGGAAGGAGGAGGAAGGGAGGAGAAGGAGAGGAGCGGGAGGAGGAGGAGTAGGGGTGGAGGAGTGAAGGAGGAGAGGGTATGGAGGAGGAAGAGGGGCACACCCTCCTCTCCGTACCCTCCCCTCCTCGCCATCCACAAGACTTGAGCTCTAATTCGGCATTACAGGGAATTGTAACCGTTTTATTTTTTTTAGCTCGGCCTTTCAGCTAACACTTCGGTTGAGTTTTTGAGATACCAAGAAACTGCACGCGTTTTTGCCCGAACGTTGACGGTGCTCTTCATATATTTCACTGCAAGCCAGTAGGGAACTGCAGCTCCAAGCGACCTCCTTATCCTTGAGGTGCGTCAAAAATTACATGCACTGGGTTATTACGGAGCCAAAAATAGACTCCCTTACACTGCTCACCAGTTACAAATGAGTCGAAATTTCGCCACTCGTTTGCGTTCGTTCGTCCATAACGCGGTAGACTTGTGTGCTTACAAGAAAGCGAGGAGGCGACCTCCTCTTTGCGGTTCCCAAACGAGTATACGTAGGTAGTGGCATCGCGAAAGTTGTTTTCAGTGATCCCCTCTAAAATTCTCCTGGACAACGGACTGTTAATATATTTGCGCATGTATGATGTCCATGATCGGGAGGGGGGGGAGGGGGCGGCACTTTTAAAGGCTTCCCAGTCCGGCAGATTGATAAGTTCACCTCGGCTAAAGATTGATTGCCGGTGTCTATTCTTTGAACGATTGCGTACGCAAAGCCAGCATCCCGAAAGGCGAGAAACCAAAGCGCCAGGGAAGGGGGGAGGGGGGGGGGGGGGGGCTAGAGTTTGCTTCGGACGGCAGCTCTGCCCCCCGTGGAGCAGCTCGGGGGGGGGGGGGGGGGGAGGGGCAGGTGCCCAATTGCACCGCCGTAGTTGACCCTTATGACGACGACGACAACGCCAACAGCTCAGCAAATACCGTTCCAAGCGTGCGCTACTACAGCCCATGCTTTAGTGGCGCCCTCTCGTGCCGTCGATACGAAGTGCGGTAGCCGTGAGCGCTCGCTGACCTCACTACCCCTCTCCTAGTTCCCTTTACCGTATCTAGGGTCTGCTAGAACGGGGAGGTGAGCCGTCCGGTGGCTGTAAGTTTGTCGAAATTTGCGGGCACGCCGTTGAGTGCGCTGTACTGCAAGGGCGGTTATCAGACGACTGACACAAGCCTGGCCATCCCAGGAGATATGCTGCGGCCGCCAGCAAGGTCGTTCCGGGCTGAGGGGGGGGGGGGGGGGGTATTCTAAGAAATGTGAGGTTTGTTTGAACGTAGAGTTACAGCAGAAGGTCTTGTTGTGTCATAAGTGTGTAAATAGGTATCTGCAAAGATTGTAGAAAAAGTAGAAAAGAGAAATGTTTTTCTTTGTTTTTGTTTGTTATGTTGGTTGGTGACCACCTTGGTGACCTTGGTTGGTTTGATAAGACGTCATAGAATAAACTTATTACCTGAGTTTGAGACGTCGTCTAGCTGACTTTTTTCACTGTCGCTTCTACATTTGGTTATTTCAGAATATTTTCATACTCAGTCTTAGGTGTTTTAACATAATTTAAAAAAAAATAAAAAGTCACCCCAGCACACGCAAAGCCAGCCTCGCAAAACGCTATCTGACCGGCAGCGTGGCACCGCTGTGACTCGAGCGCCACCCCAGGCCCCTGCAACAGAATCGGGCCACTTAACACCCAGCTCAACGTTGCCCAGCTCCTACCTATGGAGGTGCCGATGCGGTCGGCACACCTCCCAGTTCTAGTACACCCTATTGTCAGACAGATGTCGCGAAAATCTTAACAAGGTCCACTGTCACCTAAACAAGCGTAAAAAATACAAGGAGGAGGAAGTAAACAGACAGACTTGTCTGTTTACTTCCTCGTCCTTGCATTTTTTGCGCTTATTTAGGTGATCATGAACCAACTGGCACAAATTGCTACCTTAGTCCACTGTCAATCGACTTTTCAAGTTCCATTAACGTGACGGGTTTCTCTATCTGTTCTCCTAAATTGGCTGAGAATTTCGGCAATGAAGGCAAACAACATATCCTGATATTTTCTTTCTTGGGCGCACAGTAACTGAAAAGCGTTTTATAATATTCTACGAAAACGCGTTCGATGCGTTCTTCATCGCGTGACAGTACCACCTGATTCAAAACCTCACTAACTTTATTTTGACTCGCGTATTTTTTTTTCTGCCCCTAACGCCATTTTCTTCGGCAACTCTCCGAGCTATAACCACTTCTGCCGTCGTCGCACCCACAACCTACTCTAGTCAAAACCTGCCCATAGAATGCCTCTCTATGCGAGACGCTGTCGCCAATGAAGTTCCTTGCTTTTCCGTTGGGGGCGCTCGGCATAGGCTTTTGCTAAGGCCCCTTGGTACAGGCGTTTTTATGAGTAGTGCCAAACATTGCTATGGAAAGGCGCAGCAAAACACATGCCACGAGTGAATGCTCCACCGCCATTCACTTCCAAGGGTCGCTCATTTCATAGCTGCTAAGGTGTACTAGAAGGGGAGGTATCAAAAGCGCGGCCCTTTCTCGTAGGGCGGTACGCTCTTTCCGCATGTTGATGCCACTGGGGTACATTTGGAGCTGTACCTAGGGGTGCCGTGTGCGGTCGAGTTGCGCCGTGGTAGGCCAAACTAGAACACCTTATCTCTTCCAGAACCCTTCGAAAACACCATCCGTGGCTTCTGAAGCTGGTAGGCTTAATGTCGCATCGGTGTTCATTCGGTTTTATCTTGGTGGTTATAGTCACAAAATCCTTCCAGTGAGTCCAGAGTATCGAAACTTGCAAGCTCCGCGCTGTGGCAGTCAGATTCATCCATATCCATGTCGCCATTTTAAATCCTTGCATTGTACACTGTCAAATAACTGTACACACACCTCGTCGGTGGCGTTGTCGAAAAGTGTTTCAGGTAGGTATATTGTGCAGTGAATAGCCGCCTTAAATCATTTGAGAGATCATTTACAATGCAGTCTACTTTCACTCGTGTAATCAATACTCCGTCGTTCACGTTAAAGACCCCCAGGTTAGTAGTCATGCCACACTGGTAAAATACCTCATTTTGCGATTTGTCATCAATCTCCGTCTAATCATCCAAAACTACGAATGATTTACTCGAGAAGGATGGTCTCTGCCAAGTTCCCATTGCAGTGGGGAACGTTATCGCCTAAAGCTTAGGCGCTTATTTCTGTCATTACATTATGCCGCTGGTCATTTTTTGTTTACGCTTTCTGAGGATTCAGAAGAGTGTCATATGAATACAGAAGCATTTCATTGAGGTATTTTACCAGGACAGGAACAGGATAGGTTGAAACATAGTATCAAGCCCTAGTGATAGCTTGACAATTAGACGCGATTAAAGTAGCGCGAACTGGACAGGGACGAAAAAAATGTCACACACACGACAGGACTGGCGCTTTCAGTCATGTCTAATACGAACCAACTAGCCCAATCAAAATCTTGACAATTGCTTTGCTGCCAAGACGAAGCTTGTAGCAAAGTTCAGCAATAATTTCCCAATGACAATTATTAATCCAAAAGGCCGTCGATACTATCTCTGGAAATGGTATGCCGACATAGCAGGTGCGCTCCAAAACACTACAATGTTTGTTAGAACAAGTCCACTGCACCCCACACGTGTGGTATTTGCAAGTGCACCTGCTATGTGAGTGACGGGAGGACAGGAAAACTGTAAATGGTGAATGCAGCAATATGGAACTGACGGTGAGTTAAGAGAATTGTTTGATATGAAATAAATGACTTTCTAAACCGCAAACACCAACGATGTTTGTGTCATCACTCATTCTACCTGAGCAGCAAGATGCATCTCATTAACTCGGGGCATCAAGTGACATACCTATCTAAGACCGTGCAGTCAAGGCTTCATTCATGTCATTTGTACCACAAAAAAGTAAAACAGCAATTAAAAAAAAAACTCTAATGACAACCTCCTGAGTGTTCATTTACGCAAGACTGTTTGCTTAAATAGCGTTATGAGTCACCTGACTTTCGCGCAGCGAATTTCGCATGCGAAGCTGCTCCTTGCTGTTGTGTTGGTGACTAGCATTGTCATATTGCCGCGCGCGCAGCTGGCCAGGTAGGCAGCGCGCGCGTGGCCTAAGGGTTATCGCGCCTGACTCCCACGCGAAAGGCCAGGGTTCGATTCCTGGCCGTGCCTACACATTTTGTTGACGCCGTGATGTTCTAGTAAATTCGAGAACCGCCTTGCTAATTCGAGGTTAGAATGTTCTACGTCCCGAACCTTCTACGCCGAATGTTCCGGAAGTCCACGCGTGTACAAAAGGGGCTCCGCCTGGCAAGCCAAGTCAGTTTTCGCCCCAGCGTTCGACTCTGCTGTCACGCCGATCTCGACGCCCGCGACGCTTTGTTCTCTTCTGTTGTTATAGTTTTTCCTCTTTATTTTTGGGCACAAGTTCGCCCCATTAAACGTTTAGTTTCTTCAGTTATTCGCCGCCTCATCATTTGTCCTTCGTGACATTTTGGTGGAGGTGCGGGGTACATTTGCGTTCTATGCCCGTGGACCGTACCCCTCCGAAAACACGCCGGCCAAGTGACGTTCTCAGCCCCGGGAGACTACCCTTCGCAGAAGACCAGACGAAGGCCCGGTCAAGTCGGCGTAACCAAGGCCTACCGCCGGAACTCGGACCTCTGCCGCTGAAATCTAAGAAGAAGACCGCGACGATGACCGCTCCGCCCGTCGTTGTCCTGCCCGTCGCCCCCCGATCGCCGACGCCTTTCCATGGAGAAATCTATGGAGACGTCGAGGACTGGCTCCTTCACTATGAGCGAGTGGCCCGCCATAACAGATGGACGCCGGAGCAGTGCCTTCAGAACGTCTACTTTACTCTGGAAGGCATGGCATGCACCTGGTTCGAGAACCACGAAGCGTCGATTTCGTCGTGGGAAGAATTCCAGGCCGAGCTACGACGCACCTTTGCCAACCAGCAGCGACGACAGCGTGCCGAAGAACTCCTGCGAGCGAGAACCCAAGGGCCGACCGAGAGCGTTACAAGCTTCGTCGAAGACGTTCTCCACCTGACGAATCGCGCCGACCCTCAAGCCACCGACGAAAAGAAGCTACGGATCCTGATGCGAGGCGTTAAGGATGACATCTTCGGTGGTCTTGTCCGCAACCCTCCAGCCACCGTCGAAGATTTCGTCAAGGAAGCCACGAGCATGGAACGTGCCCTCCTCGCAAGAGCCAGCCACTACCATCGGCACTCGAGCATCGCTGCCTCTTCTGCATTGGGCCACGACATCAGTCCTAGCATCCCCGGCATTCGCGACATCATCCGTGAAGTCGTCCGGGAAGAGCTTCGCAAGATGCTCCCCACTGCGGATAGCCCGTCCTCACTAACACTCGCCGAGGTTGTCCGAGAGGAGGTTCACCGAGCCGTCCAGCCCGAAATTTCCACCAACACGACGACGCCAGAGGAACCAACGTTGAGCTACGCTGCCATGGCCCGACGACCGCCGCAAGCTAACCACCAGGCCACGGCACCACCCCGACGAGACCCTCCAATGCCGCAGTATCTGCCGCGTCAGGAAGGACAGACCCAGTACGTCCGTCCGGAGCAACCCTCGCCGAGGAAGACCGACGTGTGGCGGACGGCCGACAGGCGACCGCTGTGCTACCACTGCGGTGAGGCCGACCACGTCTACCGGAGGTGCCCCTATCGTCAAATGGGCCTGCGAGGGTTTGCGCCGAATGACCCTCGCCCAAGGTACGGCGAACACCCTCGTGACATTGAGGAATACCTCCGACGACCCCTGTCCCCGGTTCCGACTCGACCCCGAGGTTCCCGTTCGCCCTCGCCACGACGTGCGCTCTCGCCCTTCCGCCGCTCTCGTCGTGACAGCCTGTCCCCCCTATCTCGTCGGGAAAACTAAGTGCGGCAACGCCTGGAGGTGGCGTTGCCGAAGACGACCGTAGTAAAGAGCCTCCAAGAACGCCGGAGCGCTCCCACTCTCCCGACGCTACGCATCACAACGACGTCCCTGCATCGGTGTCCAACAACCTAAACGTTATTATCGACGGCCACGACGCATCGGCACTCGTGGACACCGGAGCAGACTACTCAGTCTTGAGTGGGAGGCTCTCTCGCCACCTTCGAAAAGTGACAACGCCGTGGGAAGGCCCTCAAATACGAACCGCCGGTGGGCACCTCATCACACCAGTCGGGCGATGCACTGCTCGCGTCGAGATCCACGGTGAGACGTGCCCTGTGAAGTTTGTCATTCTGCAAAACTGTTCGAGGGACGTTATCCTCGGAATGGACTTCCTCTGCGAGTATGGCGCTGTCATCGACCTCGGAGCAAACCGGTTGACACTACGAAAACCTGTTTCACCACCGGAGGGTCCCAAAACGACGTCATCTGCGGTCCGAGTCCTCGCAAGCCACGTGAACTTACCACCGCGGTCGAGTGTTTTCGTGCCCGTCGGGAGCACCGAAGCTTTCTGCGGCGAATTTCTGCTCGAGGGGAGCCTCCAGTTGCTTCTAGGAAGAGGAATAGGCGTCGCAAGAGGTGTAGCTGAACTTGAGGATGGCCGCACTGTGGTCCTCGTGACGAACTTTCGAAACGAAGCGCAACACCTCACGAAAGGTGCAGCCGTTGGCCACGTCGAGGAACTCCGAAACTCCGCCGAAATCGCCGCCATTACTGACAAATCCTCGCCACCTCAGCAAGACAGCACGTCGCCAGCGCAGCTCGACATTGACCCTAAGCTTCCGGGCCCGAAACGACGTCAGCTGATGAACCTCCTCACCGAATACCGCGACTGCTTTGCGACGTCGTCGAAGGTGCGCCAAACCGCCGTTGCGAAGCACCGCATCGTTACCGAGGACGACGCGCGCCCTGTGCATCGATTGCCATACAGAGTCTCCGTTAAAGAAAGGCAGGTGATTCAGGAGCAAGTCCAAGAGATGCTGAACGACGACATAATCCAACCTTCAAGCAGTCCATGGGCCTCTCCAGTTGTACTGGTTAAGAAGAAGGACGGGACGCTTAGGTTCTACGTGGACTACCGGCAGCTGAACGCAGTGACGAAGAAGGACGTATATCCACTCCCCCGCATCGACGACACGTTAGACCGGCTGCGCCACTCTCGATACTTTTCATCGATGGACCTGAAGAGCGGCTACTGGCAGATCGAAGTCGACGAACGGGACCGAGAGAAGACAGCCTTCGTCACACCGGATGGACTGTACGAGTTCAAGGTGATGCCCTTCGGACTATGCACGGCGCCAGCAACTTTCCAGCGTGTCATGGACACCGTACTGGCAGGACTGAAGTGGCAAAGCTGTCTCGTCTACCTCGACGACGTCGTAGTGTTTTCCGGCGACTTCGACGAGCACTTGCGACGACTCCGAGCGGTTCTCCAAGCCATACGGACCGCCGGACTTACCCTCAAGCCGTCAAAGTGTCGGTTCGCCTATGACGAACTGGAGTTCCTAGGTCACGTGGTTAGTAACGCAGGCATCCGCCCAGACCCAGAGAAGACTCGCGCCGTCGCAGCATTTCCAGCACCAAGAGACAAGAAGGCCGTGCGCAGGTTTCTTGGACTATGTGCCTACTATCGGCGCTTCGTTCGGGATTTTGCAAGGATTTCCGCACCGCTCACAAACCTCACGAAGGACGCCTAGAAGTTCGAATGGGCCGAGGAGCAGCAGCAGGCATTCGACGAGCTGAAGCGACGACTGCAGACTCCTCCTGTCCTTGGACATTTCGACCAGGATGCGGAAACCGAGATTCACACGGACGCAAGTAACGCAGGACTTGGCGCGGTACTGGTTCAAGTGCAAGATGGAACCGAGCGAGTCATCGCCTACGCAAGTCGGACATTGTCCAAGGCGGAGAGAAATTACTCCACGACTGAGAAAGAATGCCTTGCGGTCGTCTGGGCAATCACGAAGTTTCGTCCGTACTTATACGGGAGCCCGTTCCGCGTAGTCACGGACCACCACTCGCTCTGCTGGCTTGCGAACCTCAAGGACCCGTCAGGACGCCTCGCTCGATGGAGTCTCCGACTGCAAGAGTTCAACATGACCGTGGTCTACAAGTCAGGCCGCAAGCACAGCGACGCCGACTGCCTGTCCAGAGCTCCCGTCGAAACACCTTCCGGCAGCAGTGACGACGATGACGAGGAGTGTTTCCTGGGCGCAGTGAACACCGATGACATTGCCCGACGTCAACGAGGCGATCCTGAGCTGCGCGCACTGATAGAGCACCTGGAAGGGCGCGGAAGTGCCATACCACGTGTTTTTTCACGTGCGCTGTCGACATTTGCCATTCGACAAGGTGTACTCTACAAAGAGAACTTCGGAAACAACAACTCACCGTGGCTGCTGGTAATCCCGACCGACCTTCGGGAGGAGATCTTTCAGGCCTGCCACGACGACCCGACGTCTGGACACCTAGGTTACAGCCGGACATTGGCCCGTATTCGTGAAAAGTATTACTGGCCCAAGCTCCCAAAAACCGTCCACCTATACACACGGTCATGCCATGAATGTCAGCGACGCAAGAAACCCCCCACAAGACCGGCCGGACTCCTGCAGCCAATTTCTCCACCAACAGCACCCTTCCAGCAGATCGGAATGGATCTACTTGGACCTTTTCCGCCGTCGACGTCGGGAAATCGCTGGATCATCGTCGCCACAGATTATCTCACGCGGTACGCCGAAACGAAAGCCCTTCCTTCCGGAACTGCTGTGGAGGTTGCCAAGTTTTTCATTGAATCCATCGTCCTCCGGCACGGCGCTCCCGAAGTCCTGATCTCAGACCGTGGATCCTCGTTCATGGCCCAGCTGACACAAGAAGTCCTTCGTCTCAGCCAGACCAGCCATCGTCGCACCACGGCGTACCACCCGCAGACCAACGGGCTGACGGAAAGACTCAACAAGACCATCGCCGACATGATCTCCATGTACGTCGACGTGGAGCACAAAACATGGGACGAGGTGTTGCCGTACGTCACTTTTGCCTACAACACGGCCGTGCAAGAGACCACCGGGGTTACCCCCTTTGAACTAGTTCATGGTCGCAAAGTGACGACAATGCTAGGACGCGATGTTACCCCACGAAACGACTGTCGATGGAAGCGACGACGCCCAGGTGGTTGCCCAACGGGCAGAAGAAGTCCGTCAGCTCGCCAGACTCCGTATCCAAGCCCAACAACGTATCGACACTGGCCGCTACAACCTTCGTCGCCGGGACGTCCACTTTCAACCCGGAGACCGGGTGTGGGTGTGGACACCGATCCGCCGCCGTGGTCTCAGCGAAAAACTCCTGAAGCGCTACTTTGGACCTTACAAAGTGCTTCGTCGACTCGGGGATCTGACCTACGAGGTGATGCCCGACGGAACACGGACTTCATCACGCCGCCCTCCACGACCAGAAGTCGTCCACGTCGTGCGCATGAAGCCATACTACGCTCGATAGGACTGTGGACCATAAGTGTTCCAAATGACTCTTTAGTTTACCCTTCTTTTTTGTTTGCTTTGTTTTGATTTGTGCTGCATCGGGGCGATGCTCTTTTTAGAGGGGGGAGTAATGCCGCGCGCGCAGCTGGCCAGGTAGGCAGCGCGCGCGTGGCCTAAGGGTTATCGCGCCTGACTCCCACGCGAAAGGCCAGGGTTCGATTCCTGGCCGTGCCTACACATTTTGTTGACGCCGTGATGTTCTAGTAAATTCGAGAACCGCCTTGCTAATTCGAGGTTAGAATGTTCTACGTCCCGAACCTTCTACGCCGAATGTTCCGGAAGTCCACGCGTGTACAAAAGGGGCTCCGCCTGGCAAGCCAAGTCAGTTTTCGCCCCAGCGTTCGACTCTGCTGTCACGCCGATCTCGACGCCCGCGACGCTTTGTTCTCTTCTGTTGTTATAGTTTTTCCACTTTATTTTTGGGCACAAGTTCGCCCCATTAAACGTTTAGTTTCTTCAGTTATTCGCCGCCTCATCATTTGTCCTTCGTGACAATATCGCTGTGTCATGTACCCGCCCCATGCATGAGCGCGCTATGTTGTCGCTTGGCGCTCTGGCGACAAGACCGGAGCGTTGCTGCTGTGTCTGTTCACTTCATCGTTGTTCGTTCGTGACGATTGACCACGTTGTCAATAAAGCAGTAAGCCCTGCTGCCCCGGCGTCTGTCCGTCCTTTCGACAATATAACACGTACATTTTTGTACACTTCGTATGAATCGAAGCACATTGAATGAAATGGACTGCAAGATAATTTTTATTCAGAAGAAGGCGTCCCTCCGAGCATTCTTCGTGCCGAGGCAACGAGCAAAACGTGGAGAAGACCGGTGAATCGCACTCACCTCACAAGGCTTGCTTCCTGCGGTGGGCTTGGAATTCTTTCGTTTTATAATGAAAAGCCAAACACTCCTCCACTTCAAATTAACGTTCTTGCCTGACGGAAAACGGAAGAATGTTTTGCCGTTCTCTGACTTGCATAAGCACCCGAAGGCACAGCAAGCAGGCGGGAGTCGCGAAATACGGAATATTAAGATATGGCTCCTTGAAAATTCGGGCGCAATGGCGCTAAGTGGCTAAGAAGCGACCCGGAGCATTGGAGCAGAAGCTGGCTGATCCCAACCCTATTGAAAATATTTCTAAAGGGCCCGTCAGCCTTGAAGGATTATGGGACCGCACAGGCCATCAAAACCATTCAAAAATACCATACAGAAAAACCCTTAAGGGATACCCCATAGAAAAACCCTTTAGCCCCACAGCCCTTCAACCTGTCAGACCCTTTAGCCCGTCAACCCTTTAGACGCCCAAATGACTGTGAACCATACACAAAAATGCAGTTCAAAACATTATTGAAAATTTATTGCAGACATTTAGTTTTACATGCATATTATAACTCAAAAAGGCGATAAAAAGCAGCGTTTGTTCAAACCCGGCGCAAGGAGCTGTAGACGGAAGAGATCATATCAAATATGGACAACTGACTTCTTTATCACAAAGAAAAATATCTTTCAAAGTACTCACAATGCTGCTGGGTATATTCCTGATGTACGGTAGTTCAGCTAATAAAACCGAGCAGGTGCACCTCACGGACACATACACAGTCTCAGTAAGCACGTTTAGCGAAAACCACGAACTCGCAAGCAGCACCCGCCACCGGTGCGAAATCCTGAGCACAGTCACAGTTTCGTCCATGATGACGTCGCGCCGGCGTCTTCGGCGTATTTTTCGCTCGCTGGATGCTTCTGAGGTCGAACGGACGAAGAGGCGCAAGGAACAAGTCCGGACAGCGGCCGTCATCCACCGTCTCAGGACCCACTTTGCCATAATCCCGGTGCGCAGGCACAACATGCGGTGGGACGCTGACCCCGCTTGCCAGGCTTTGCAGCGAGTAAGCCGACACCGGCCACCATCTCCTTGAATGCGCTGAACACGATGGCGCTCGAGCGGTGCTGAAGGCGGCCAACGCCGAACTGGAGTTCACCTGCGTAACCAAGGAAGAAACTGCACGGCTCAAAACAGATGAAGGGGCGAGCTCTCAAAGCCATGCTCACCTTTCTGGAGGAAACAGGTCCGTTCCAGATATCCACAGCGGTAAGAAGCAAACCACCCACGAGTGGAAAGAAAATGGCTATAGCGGCATCCTGGCCTCCTCACACCACCCCCTCCCGCCGGCCGCTGGCCAGGCACCAGGCAGCCCTGCACCCTCTCCCTCATCGCCGGGCGGAGGGAGGCGCAGTTTGGCTTGCTTTTTGGGGACCGTCGCCCATGGAGGAACCAGTTCCCGGAACGAGTCGCTCCCGTGCGCGTCCCTATTCCTGGAAGACGCACGGATTTCTCCTCGAGCGGACAGGACTGCGTTCGCCTCAAAACGCCGCTCGGCCAACACTACTCGGCCGGCGCCTCGTCAATTCTCCACATGAGGCGGTCGCCCTCAGTGGCCTCCTTGGCGACCGAACAGCCGGGCAGTGACAGACAGGTCCAGGAGCCCACTCGTATTTGATAGAAGAGCAGTAATAAAAATAGGACCGTACACACATACGATCGGCATTCTCCAAATACTGTAAACGACTAAATTTTCGCGAGGACCTAATTTTCGCGAATTTTGCGAATCGCTTACATTTCGCGACAAATACGTCCCGCGAACAATTCGGGCAATTCGGGCTTACATTCGCGAAAATTAGAACCCGCGAATAATTTCAAATTTTCAGCTTTGGCCCGATTCGCGAACATTTGAGCCCGCGAAATTAAGTCGTTTACAGTACTTATTTTTTTCCCGTCGCGTACAATAAGCAGCTATGTTCTAATTCTCCGAAATGTGTTTTCTCCACCTAAGCCGTTGCCCACAGACATCTCAAGAAGCCTGAAGGTTTTCCCGACCCCATTAGAAAAGTTCTTGACAGGCTTTCAGACATTTCAAGGCATTGTAAAGGGCACTTCAGACATTTCAGGAGAGCCTCTGACGGGGCTAGCGAACCCACCAGGAAATATTGGTGCCCCCTTCAAACATCTCAGAATTTCCGGAAGTCCCCTTCACACCCTTTAAAAAAATCCTGAAGTCCCATCAGAGCGATTTTCAATAGGGAATATGGCGGCTTACAGTGGCGATTAGAAACATTGATAATAATAGTGATGGCACACGTCTCAAGTGACCACTGACGCCCACTGATGCCGCAGGAAATCAAAACATACTCGGCTAAGGTAGGACTGTTGTCGGCAAAGCATAAAGAAATGAAATGCAATACTCTGATACGGTATTCAGTGAACCTAATAATCGTACACCATGCCTTAAAAAAAAAAAGAAGGCGGCGCGGGGTTTTTGTGCCAGGGTGCGATGGAGGATACAATTCGTGGGGGTACAGACTATCTCTTTTTCGAGCACCGACAAACCTCGACGCGTTTTAGAAGTGGGCCCGCGCTATCCCCAGGGCGGACAAGCCTCTCGAAGAAAACTCCGCCGTATCCGAAAGGCATTTGTACGACAGGTGGGCACATCTGTGCAGCGCCTCGCTCTAATAGATTGTAAACCGCTGCAATTGCTTAAAAAAAAAAAAGCGAGACGTTGATAGCATTCACAAAAAAATAATACTCAAAATATTAGGTAGGCCGATATAACCGAGAGCTGCAAAACACATACGCAATAGCACCCACCGCGCTTTCGCTCGATGCGTTTCCCGAGACGTTTACAGCGCCCATCTCCAAGACGCCGTTATGCGGCATCCGATCTCTCCGGGACTAAATTCTCCTTGACCCCTCCGTTTCACGTGAACCGACCTAAACTCGCTGTTGACAGATAGTTTTATGCAGACGCTTTTTTGTATCCCGAGAGTTTGCTATCCGCACACCTGAGAAACAAGCCTATATCTTCGTATCACCACCACATGCTGTGTCGGTGCTTGGAGGCACTGAAAAATTATTTTACTGTTTTGAAATACGTAAGAAGAACAATATAATTGTAAGAGATCCGTAGGAACGGTCATGATTGATAAGTTGATTGCATACACTGTGCCAAAGACGCTTATATTGGCGAGTGATGCTTCCAGTACGATGATGCTCCGTTGTGATCTTGGCGCGACTGGTTTAGAATGACCCTCTGGAAGCTTCGAGGATTTGAATGAACTGAGATGACGATTTCCATGGCAACGTAGAAAGATTAGCCAATCGCCTTGCGAAGTTTTGGTGGTCTGTATGCTGGTACAAACCACCACGGAAGGCAATGGCGCTACATTCCCAGGATACAGTGACTTTAACCGGGACCAAGCCTCGGCCTCGAACACACCCCCGTGCCGCGATGCCATATGCTCCTAAGGGCAGCTTGAGAGACGGGCCTCGTGCTCTGTCGCATTTGACGCTACTTCTCTTGAGCGGCCTTTGGAAGCTAATGGTGGCGCAGCAGTCAAATGAGGGCCATTGGAAGCGAATGGCGGTGGAGCAACCGCTCGTGGCACGTGTCTTGCACGTTTTCACAACAATGGTTGCTGGCGCTTGTAAGCCTGAATTTTACCAATAGACTTTAGCTTTTCCGTGGACCCAACAGCAAAAACGCGGTTTACGCTATTTCTAGCGCACGTTCTGCACGGGGCGCGGCTGGGGATATCTATAGGGAGTATTCACTGGCGGCCATAGCTGTGTGCTCGGCTGCGGAGCACGTGCTGAAAGCGAGCTTCCACAGTTCTTTCGCCACGTGCATTCCGCACCACCGAGATTGCCGGTCTTGGCAGCCTATTAATGGGAGCTCGTTCTGAGCATGCGCTCTAAACAGTGACCTCAAATATGGCGGCCAGTGAATACCTCCTATAGAGCCACTAAATGAGCTGCGCTTAGAGTGTCGGCACTCCGTTCCCCTACATTCTTTTGGGCGCCGCCATTTTGGTTCGTATGCAGAGCAGACGCAACTGCCGATCTTCATGATTCAAAAGTGTGACTTCCTCAGCATTTGATTCGGTGTCAGGAAGGCCATGTAATATTGCTTTGCTTTGTCGCGAACTGTTTAAACATTTGTGGAAGCGGAAAAGCGTTTCCAGTGATCTCAGATAAAGCATCAGATAACTGGCAACCAGGATTTTAAGACACAATATGGCCAAGTGTCGTTACTCTCAAGCGTAGCTTAATTTGTAACACTAGCCACTAAATGAGCAGCGCTTCGAGTATCGGCCCTACGTTCCCCGACATTGTTGTGGGCGCCACCATATTGGAGCTTGTGCAGAGCAGACGCAACTGCCGATCGTCATGATTCAAAAGTGCGACTTCGTCAGCATTAGATTCGGTTTTAGCAAGCTCATGAAATGTTGCTTTGCTTTGTCGCGAACTGTTTAAACAATTGTGGAGGACGGGAAAGCGTTCCCTGTGATTTCAGATAAAGGTTCAGATAACTGGCAACAATGATTTTTAGCCACAATATGGCCAAGTGTCGTTAATCTGAATCGTAGCTTGTATTGTGGCACTAGTGATATCGATTCCTCGGGGTGGTGTCCAGAGACTAGCCTATACACCTTTATCATACGCTACTCGACTTAGCACAGCGTAGCCCAGCGCGCGTTAGCGTAGATCACGACAAAATAGAGCATACTCCATTAGACAAAAATCGTAAGGTTTTTGTAGGGAAACAATCGTAAGGTTCCATTAGAGTTGTCGACGAGCGCAGACCGGCGAAAATGGCTATTCTCGAAGCCCTCGCGAGAGTGTAATCCTCGTGCGCTGAAGCTTGGGACAAACTGTGGCGCCCTCCTTTCTAAAAGTACAAGCCCACCTAGTTAGGCCTCACACCACTTCGGCCGACTTCGCCGAGCTCTTTTGTGTAGTGCATGAAGAACGAAAAAAGACCATTCGACGTCCGAAATTGGCTAAAAACAGCGCCGCAAGACAAAACAGCGCCGCAAGACAAAACAGCGCCGCAAGACAAGGGTACGCGTCTCTTTTCTCTGTGTGGTGACGTCAAAACATCTAATGATCCGACGTTTTTGTTTTTTTTTCACTGCTTTTTTCGTTTTTTTTTTTCACTTCTTTTTTCGTTTTTTATTGAAACGCGTGAAACGGCGTTTTTTTTTTTTTTTTTTTTTTTTTTCACACGCTCTTAGCGTCTCAGTTTTGATCTGCGCTTCGGCAGCGTTGGGATTTTTTGTTGTTTCTTTGCATTTTCCATGTGGTCTCGCGTTCCGCACCAGAGCAGGCAGGGTTCTACATGTGAGACTGCTTGGGACGCACAAGTTTGTTCTACCCAAAACTAGACTCTACTGTAAACAAGTCCCTACAGGTACCCTTTCGCAGCGCCCCGTGGGCAACGCAGGCGACCTTTCTATATTGGGGCCAGTCGGAGTGTGCGAGACGCTCATTTCCGCGATTTGAACCTGTCCGTCATTTTCCTTTGTCGTGGTCTGTTTTCGTGTTCCTGTGTTGCTGGGCAAAGTTGACATTCGTACGCTCAACTGGGCGAGTGTGTGCGTGGAAGGGGACTGCTCCGAGAGTGCGCGACTCCCGAGGAACGTTAGGCATATAGGCCTAACGAGCCGTGTTGGTGGGGTGCATAGAGTTATTAGCATGTAGGTTAGAGGTTCAACTGGCGCAAATTTCAACGCGACTTTTGTGAGTAAAATTGAAGCAGACAGACACCAGTCTAACTTTGGGGTGCTCCTGCGCTTTCCAGTGGAAAAACGCGCTTGAAGTCTTTTCTTCGCCGAAAAATAACATGTATAACTTTAGTTATTTCGGTTGTACCGAATGGTATGTACCTTTATTATCATTCTAAATGTCTAAATTCTGCAGTTACATTTTTTTTTTTTTTTTTCACAAGTGAACGATGTTAAACTTCGCTATATTTCAGTCCCAGAGCTCTATTCCATATCAGGTATGTAAAAACGAGCGACGATTCTAAGCAAAATAACTAGCCAAAAGAATGTAAAGGGTTTTTAAAATTCGCCAGCATTCTGGTGATGCTTACTTATTGATAATATGCCCGTCATGTCACTATATGAAAATGAATCCGTCGTGCATTTTTACGAGCGGTTAAAAAACATTCGAAACTTAAAGAATAATGTTCGGGGGCTATGAAAGGTGTGACTGTAAAATACTTTCTATGCCGGGCAGCTTTTATCGGGCTCTTTTTTCTCTTGCGTCTCTCTATTTTCAAAGATGTCAAGCACGTGGGAGATGTTTTCAACGCAGAACAATCATCTTCGCACATATTCATGAGCAGAAAGAATAAAACAGTACTTATTTGTTCCGTATTCAAACCATTATAAGTGGCCTTCAATTTATTTTGATCGTCTACAAGCAGACGGAGATACTGATGTAGTATTACTCAGGGCTGGGCAGTATCGCGATACAAATGTATCGCGATAGTATCTTAGAGATACTTTCAAGTATCTGTATCTGTGTATCGTGATGCATTTGGAAAATGTGTTTGTATCTCAGTAGTGAAATACATTCACAATGTATCGCTTGTATCGCGATACTTTGCCAGACTTAGGTTTCTCGTTAATATTGTTGCCCTTGTTGCCCTTTTTAAGATAAATCTAAAGGATAAAAACATGTGTTTAGTGCAAAGCGATTCAGAATTTATAACATAAACCCGCCCAATAACGTAATCTAACTCAGTCACCGACATAAAAAAAAACTGTGGTTTAAAGAAGGTTACTTGCATGAATACCAAAATCAGCTGCACTCGCAAAGCCCTTCACTTTTTCTCATTTAGCAGAGCGAACGCTGCAAAGGAGCTGAGTGGAGAAAACGTACGACACTGCTGTCCAATCTCCCCAAGCTAGGGGTTACTCAAAAGCATATAAGACAACGATTTGAGATGCGCCCTCACGGCAAAACAGGGCTTATTTCGGACAGACGCCTTTTGTCAAGGATGACATGCAGTCTTTACGTTTCAGTAACTATGTGGTTCAACGGGGGTGACATTTGTTTTTAGCGGCATTAATGATAAATAAGGAGTTCAAGGCAAGGGGTAGTGCATAAAATGGCACAAAAAGAGGAGAACAAGCATAAAGTACGATTCGCATTCGCCACAAACTACGCCCTCCCCACGTATACCACCATTCGGGAACAAATTTATTTCTATAAGTATCTGTGTGTATCTGTATTGCGGAAAACTTTATCGCCGTTTCTGCTGAAGTGTCTCAGGAATATCCCGTTGCGTAAAAGACAAGTGTATCTCAGTATCTGTATTTTGGCCTTAAAACACATGTATCTCAGTATTTCTATTCCCGAATACTTTTTGGTGTATCTCTGCCCAGCCCTGGTATTACTATGTCGTTTTTGCCGTCTCTCTTGGTTCTCCACATGTCTTTTGTTCATTTGGCACATATTTCCCCATGCTGGAAAGTGCCGACGCCGTGTTTGCGGTAACAGTTTCCGACAGTGCACATAAATACACGTACGAAGCCGTTTTAGCACCGTTTTAATGCTATGATTTTAAAATGAAAACGGCGTAACTGACCACTTATTCTTCTGTGTGACTGAGAAATGTTCCAATACGCCAAGTACGTGCCAATTATTGCCGATGTTTCCTCTTATAATCGAGCGCCAGGAGAAAATAGACTCGATTTTTTCCATAGAAATGCATTACCGGAAGCCAATTTCCGACTGCTTGCTGCCTGCTTCAATTTTCGACAGCACACTAGCGCCATTTGACCTTCTAGCGTACATTATAACAACTCTTTGGTGGAGTCCCAGCAGGAGCTGGAAGCTCAATGACGCGCAAAAGGTCGGGTTATTTAGAATTAGGGATGACGTAATGTGTGTACTATATATCTTCATGTGTTAGTCATACGCACCGGCAGCCGTTTCCAATCGAAATATCAAGCGCCGACGAATTCACGGGAACGACGGACTAAGTAAAAAATCTAAACTCTTTAGACGGCCATAAATTTTTCACTGGAATGTCTCAGCTTGTAAACGATGCTAGCGGTGCGCGATGAAAATGAGAATGAATGATATATGCGGAGCGTAGGTTCATCCGCTTCTTGTTTGTTTTTTTTTTTTTTTTGCACGGGCTAGGGTGACGTCAGACCGCGGAGCTTTGATTGGTTCTGTTTGAACGATAGTGGGTAGACCTCAAGGCAGCTTGGTTTCAGGTCTACCCACTATCCTTTAAACCGAGCCAATCAGAGCTCAGCGTTCTGACGTAAGCTGCCTTAAGGTGTACCCATTATCCTTCAAACAGGACCATTCAAAGTTCGACGTTCTGCGTCACCACAACCCCCGCAAAAGAAGCAGACAAACATGCGCTCCGCATATTGTTCGTGCGGGGTTTGTAATGCGCGGTGTATGTTTTTTTTATGCAACGTGAAAGTCTGCGATGATGATAACACACTGCCAATCTGTCCGAAAGAGGTCGCTGTGGAATATCGAGTGTATCGATTTCATCGAAGCATCCCGGCGGAATCATAGGTGTCGCTGGGCACAACTCCGGTCATAGCCTCCTCTATACTGAAAAAGCCTGGCAGATCGCCACGAGACGCGGCCGCCGAAAGTGAAAAGGTAGAGCGGCAGACAACGAATGAGATGAGAGGCATGTAACGGGCGCCCCGCTGCGGCGAGACGCCGAAACACACTTCCCCCGAGCGATGGAATGTCCGCTCGTGCTCCTCGCGTTTCTCGCGCTACCGCTTCTTTTCGCGTCAGGTTTGAAAACCACGTTTCGGTTCCCCGCCGCTGCAACATCTATGCACTGATTACATGCTCCCTCAGAAACGCTATGAGCTACCAGATCATCACGCTCCAAATCTGCGACCGGGCACTCTATGACTCCGTCGTCGAACTGCCAGGCTTTGTGAGTATAGAGGAGGCTATGCTGCGGTGAACATGCCAAGCGGTTAACTTCATTGTAAGCGATAGTGTGATTTTTCGTTTAAGGGGACACTGACAGTGTATTTATGCTCGCCAACGTTTTTATTTGTACTGTACATATGAAAGCCCAACTACCTAGAAAACCATTCGCGGCTCGAAATTCGTTTTCTTTCCGACCGAAAAGAGCCGATCAAGAACTGGCCGGTTTGAGTCGCGTTCACTTTCTTCTGCGTGGCCACGTGCTGTTTTTTATGCTTATAGACACAACCACCAAATGCAATCAAAGTCGTAGGTCATCAAAAGCACGCGCACAATATTAAAAAAAAAGAAATATAATACCTATTTTTTATGGCTGATAAAAAGCTGCAATTGCGTTTTTTTGGGGAAAAAAGTGCCACACCCACGTGACTTCCGCTACCTCTCTCGTCCTCTATATATCTTCTTCCTCCCCAGTCCAGTTTCGGTTTCGTTTTTCGATCAGGTGCGTTATTTGACTTTATAAAAAATATACGTGACGCTGTTGAAAAATATTGATTGGGTAGTCTTCTGACACCATAATAAATCGCCTGGCAAAAAAAAGAATTGTTCTGGGAGGTATCAGTGTCCCTTTAAGAGCGCAGCTATTAGGCGCCCGTTTCAACGTTTCGCGGTGTTACCGTCGGCGTCGGCACAACGGCCACGTTCAATTTAGCGGGAAATCGAATTGGTGTTGAGGTCACCTGACCTCAATTTTCCCGCTAAATCCAGCGAATAAACTGAATTTGTTCATGGTTTACGTGACACGAAGTCATGTGACGTCATTTTCCCCGGTAAAATTCGCGGGGAATTTTAATAGGTGTTGAGGTCGCGTGGCGTCAATTTTCCAGCTAAAATTAGCGGGGAAACTCTAAGTGGAGGGGAGGATATAGAAGAGGAGGAGGGGAGGAGAGGAGGAGGAGGAGGAAGAGGGGAGAGAATGAGATAGAGGAGAGGTTAAGGAGGAGGAAAGCAGGAGGGGAGGCTATAATTATTAGCGAGAGATATATTCCTTGGAATGTTTAGCAACAATATTGAAGACAAATATTGGTGCGAAAGCAGCATCATATTTGAAACATTGTTCCTGGACGCGGTGTCCACTGACCAACCAACTTCTTTCAAATGTTAGCATGCGGTAGTGTGTGTGTGTGTCATCTGTGCCTTAATTTACTGGGTGTGTTAAATATACAAGGTGTTTCACGAAAAATGAACAAATTCGATATTGCAAAAACTACAGGTCGCAACAAAAAAAGGCTTGTGTTGTTTTGGTCCTGAGCAAGGGGCCTATTTATAAAAATTGTTAAAGTCCGAGATAATTAGATTGTTAATTATTTTTGCGTAATTAACTGCAATCGGAGTGCATCTCGGCCCCGACGGCACCGCGCCCTGTGGAGAAATAGTGCAACCAACCTCTGCTGCGCTGTCCTTACGCAACGCATCAGAGGCTGGTTGCAATATTTCTCCACGGGGCGCGGTGCCGTCTGGGCCGAGATGCGCTCCGATTGCAAACCGAAACTTAAAATCCCGTCGAATTTGTGCGGTTTTTCAGAAAGCCTTAAAATGCTTCGCGTGCCTTCCATCGTTCTGCAATTAGTTGCTTTAGTGTTCTTCGATGATGCTGAGCAATTTTCTATGTAAAACCATGCCCTTAAACACAATATTAAAAAAGTTAATTATACAAAAAAATAACAATCTAATTATCCCGGACTCTAAGCACAATATTAAAAAAGTTAATTATACAAAAAAATAACAATCTAATTATCCCGGACTCGAATCATTTTCCTAGATAGGCCCCTGGCCCAGGACCAAAACGACACAAGCCTTTTTGTTGCGGCGCGTAGCTTTCGCAATGTCGAATTTGCCCACCTTTCGTGAAACTCCCTGTATATTACCTGTGAAAATGTAAATCTAAGTCGCGTGGAATGAATCTATCGCAACGATAATAATATTTTGCCATTTTAATTTGACGTTGACTAGCGCCACCTTGGTGTTATGAAAGTTAATGTCAGTTTCTACCTAAAGGTAGTGAAAATACTAGGTTGGTTAGTAACTGTTACTAGGTATTTGACCTGCAGTAACCGTTACGAGCTTGACCCATGGCTACTAGGGACTTAGTAACATACGTGACATGCAGTCACTAGCTTTTACTTAGTAAATACTACTAATCCTTTCTTAAAAGTGTATGCTTGCGAGATTTTTCCTCCGAGCAGCCGAGCCAGTCCAATAGTAATGGGCGGGGTCATTGTTCTGTGGGCGGGGCTTAGAGCGGGTTGTGACCTCCCCCTAAATTGCGTCTTAAGGGGGCCATGAAATGATTTTGTTACCTTTACTAAATATCAGTTAGAATCACTCCCTGACGTTAATAACCTGATATAACTCCTGTAATATTGAGAGTTATATTGAGTTAATAACCTAATATAACTCCTGGAATAGCCTTCAAGTGAAGGTTGACAGTATTGTTAAATAAAAATAAACATGGCTTAGTTCTTCTTTCTAGACACTTACAATCGTCAAACAAATTCCAGCATTCTGAGCTTCGTTCATCCGCTCAACTTGGAGCTAGAACAAGCGACCACTTGGCCTGGTGCCTATCCTATGCTGGCCAACGTTAATCATAACCACGTGCTAAAACTGACAAAATAATAAAAAAAACACGCGCGTTGAGCTCTAGGCATTATAAGTGTTCGGCTATTCTCATCACCGCAGTGGTAAGACACGACACACTAGCTCAGTGTCTGCTGAGGCATTGATTGTTACGAGCCAAAGTCGACTGTTCACAGAGTTCTCGGGTTCAATCCACGAGGCGCGCTCTATTTCGTCAGGCGGGTCGTTTCAATCCCCCGATTATGTAATCAAGCTTTGCAAAGTCAAGACTGAAAGAAGTGTCCCTTTTTATGCTTCCAATTTCACCATGACAAAGAAGCTTCTGAATCAGTGACGGTCTGTGCGAGTATACTTGGGCCAGACTAGGACCTGTACGCCTCCGTAAAGTCATTAGCATTCCAACCCGATATCGTTTCATGACCTCTTAACAACGTAAATATTGCGCGAAAAAAAATGTTTTGTGAATTATTAAGAAAAAACACAAAAAACGTGTCCTATTAAAGCTGTCTAAAAACATTCTTTCTTCATTTTAGCGTTTCTTAAAAGGACGACCAACAAGCAAAAAGCAGGAAACTTTCCCGCCATTTCTCCTTTCCATTCGAGAAAGGGTTAGACCCCCCTCCTTTCTGCGGGGAGTAGCTCAGATACCCCCTTCTGTGTGAAGAGGAGGAAAGAGGAGAGCAAGAAACGGAGAGAAGGAAACTGGGAACCGGTTTTCTGCACGACAGAAGACGATTTTGGAGGTCGGCCTTTAACGTGAAATACAGGAATGAACCGTCAAGTTGTTAGGACCCGTCGAACCGCGCTCATTTCATTTTCGCTTCCAAACGGCCGTCTGCACGTGTATTTGACCATCATAACGTTCAACCGATAACGGCCCGTAGACCACTCCACCGTCAAGACGATAATTTTGATAGAGCGTAACTGTAGGCGTCCAAAGACTTGTAAGCTTGAAAGGTGTTTGGGGTGAATCGGCTCGGTGTAACCAGTTAATACACAGATATATTTACTGCGGCTATCGTCTACGTGGTATTCCTGATTCCCATGATGCGATTCTGCTTGCGATTATCAGCCTTGACGTCGAGCACCATGGCTTCCGTCTACGCTTTTTTTCGTGCCCGAGCGATTTCCAAGCTGAAATTAGCGTGCAGAATCGCACCGGAAAAATCAGTCGTTAGCGTCCATTTTATGGCGTCCACGAGAAATAGATCGCCGTACGTCACATCATTCCCGCAAAGTTTTACAGACTAAGAAGCCTCGTTCATATTGCGAAAGCCCCTAAAATAGACAGACATAAGTAGGAAATATGGTCAAAGTGCAGGCGGGATGGTGCGTACTATTCATGATGTTTAAACCTGGGAAGGAAACTTTTTTTTTTCAAGTTTTGTGCCCAGTCCGCGTTTAAACATAATATTAATAATAATAATCAATCAATCGATCAATCAATCAATCAGTTATTATTTTAATTTCTAAGAACAACATCTTAGGTCTTAGTGCTGGCACACTGGTGAGAAACAAAAGAAACTATGCAAGGAGAAACACCAGAGCTGTGGTGGAGCGGAGTCCACCTGTCTGACACTAGAACAGACAGAAATATGAAGACATTTCAAGCAGTAGGAACAAGTCGAAGAACAACGCAGAAGCTACTCTAAAGCTTGCATATTCTGAACAAATTGTAAATGACTTCCTCATTTAAATCGAGGGTTACCAGAACAAATGCCCAGTTGACATCCGTAAAATAATGGTTCATTTCACTGTAGTCACCTGTAGAGAAATTATACCAGGTGTGAGGAAGGCATCCTTTAGGCGTGGCACGAATTGGTTATTATAACAATAATAAAATTACTACTGCTATCACTACTACTACTGCAGCTACTGCTACTACTAATAATAATAGTTATAGTAGAAGTAAACGTAATAATAATATTAACTGTGTTTTATAACCATCAACGTAACATCAATGGAAAAAACCAAGGAAAAAGGTGTCACAAAACAGCTTGACGACCTCTTGGCAGCCTTTACAAACACACAGCTCGCAAACAAACCAAACAAGCAAAACAGGTGGAGAACAGAAATAGTAACATTAGTTTTGATAGCTTCATACAATCCAAAGGAAGTTCGGAGAGTGAGATGCTTTTCACTAACACTGACGCCAACAGTATCGCATTCCAATGATGCTGCCGATGGGGGATGACGCTCATCTTTCCCACACTCCATCGGGCATGTGCGGCCAGATGGGGCGCGGGTATGTTTGTTAACAAACAATTCGTTTGTTTACAATCATGAGTTTTTGTATAAGAGCCTGTAGCCTGCAATTTTGTCTCCCGATAATGCCGACTGTAGAATCCACTCTTGCACCGCTCGTTGAATCGATTTCATTTTGAACTGATAATAGAGCTCCTGTTGAAAGCGTTCGATATGTGCCAATGTGTTATCGTCGATGGAAAAGAAGCATCCCCGGATTGAGCAAAGACTTTCAGCGGAGAACAAACAGCCATCGAGAGGCACCACAGTTGTGAAACAGTCAATATGCCATTTAGTTTGTAACTCGAACTACGGGAAAGCGGACAGCGCGTTTTTCACACTCAATGAAAGCAACCCCCATCTGATCTCCCCCCCCCCCCCCAGTCCCCCCACTCGCAAGCCACGCCACATTTACAAAAATGCGCAGCCCTGGAATGCAAAACGGAGTATGGCGCAATGCTGCGAAGAAAAAAACTGAAAGCGAGGGGGGGGGGGGGGGGGGCGGAGGTAGGTGGAGGTTATATGTTGTTTTTTTTATTATTTTAACGCACAAACATAGAAATATAATGAAAGAGAAACCGATCTGGTACGGCCGCGGTCCTGGAAGGCCCGGCGCCCAGGAAAAGGGTCTGCTGCGCTGCTAAACAATTCTGGCAGATGAGAAATGAGAGGCCCGAAGCGTCGACGGTTTCGAGCGGCGCCTCTGAAATTACCCGCCCCCAAGATTTGTCATCCACGCTCCGAAGAGGCTCCGGCCCCGCTGAAAAATGGAGATCCGCGGGTGATGAGTGGCGCCGTCCGGCGGCGACTCACACGCCCGCCTCTTCGCCACATCTTGCGCTGCAAGGAAATCGGGGAGCGCCATGAGCCTGGGAGGAAGCAGCGGGTTATCCTCCGAGAGAGCGAGGCCACGGTCCTTATGTCAGCTGTCGGAGGCCTCGTACTCAGTGAGGGACCCAGCCGAACGCCGCCCAATCCGTTGGCCTCCGCTGCCTGACGTAGTGCGTCCGGCACTTCGGCCTGGCGCTCCGCAAAGGGGGACCCAGAAGAAACCAAAATTTATTTTTGCATTTATACTTAAAAGTTTGAATTTAAGTCACATTCACAGTAGTCCCAGCCCGATGCAATGCACTCGTAAATATGTTTATGTAAGAAACTCCATCAACAAGGTTGTCAAAAGGATCTCACGCCGGCATTGCGTGCGAAAAATACCGAGAATGCAGAGCTCTGGTCAAATATCTTATCGATCGTGACAGAGAGGTCTACTATTTCTTTGTTCAGCAGAACGTGACTCGGCGCCCTGAAAAGTTCTGGCACTTCGGGGACGGTCGCACTGGACATAAACGCAGCGGACATAATATCACCTTGTTAGACAATACAGAGCATATTTCTGATCCCGATGATGTATGTAATCTCTTCGCCACTCATCTTTCATCTTTCTATTTATCGTTTAAAAATCAACTTCTGTGTGGCACCCCTCCACAATTATGTAGTAATTTCGCACCACCTGTCTTTACGCTTGACGACGTTTTAGTTGTCATTAAGAAGCGTACCGTAAATAAGTCTAGTGTTTAGGACGGTGTGACAACTTTCCTTGTAAAAGACTGTGCAGATAATTTTGCTCCTTTGCTCGTTCACATATTTGCATTGTCCTTCAAACAATCTGTATTCTGGAGCGCTCGGAAGAAAGATGTTTTGATTAAGTTACTGAAATCAAGAAACCCTACTTCTCTGGCTAATTGCAGGACCATTTTTTTTTGTTACATGCATTTTCGAAAAATTTTGAAAACGTTGTTTACATGCGTATGTCCATCATCTTCGGAAGTGTCATAGTTCAGAATCATCATGGCTTTATGAGCGGCCGTTCCGTTCCAACTAACCTTGTCCCTCTCCTGAGTGACGTGGCATCGAGGGTTTGCTGACGAGAACAAACTGATACAGTCTATTTTGATTGCAGTTTGGCCTTTTATCGCGTTAGTCACGAAATAATATTAAGCAAATTACCAAGTGTCTGGTACTGTTCGTGGTTTTGTAGCTATCTTCGAGACAGACCAAACTGCGTTTCCCACGGGGGAGACAGGTCGCAACTTTTTCGGTTCCTTCTGGAGTGCCGTAGGGTTCAAATCTAGGTCCTTTGCATTTTAACGTGTTTGTAAACAAAATTCCTCAGGTGATACAGCACTCCACCCTGTCCCAGTTTGCTGATGATATGAAGCTACATCGCAAAGTGCAATGTTTTCATGACTGTGCCTTGTTGCCAACAGACATTGATGATACGTGTACATGGTGTGCAGATAATCAAATCAACTTAAATTTTCGAAAACCGCAAGTCATATTGCTCACATAAAAAACCCTGCCTCTTCTATTTGACTACTAAGACAACGCTCTTATTAAACGTGTGTCGGTTATGCGGGATCTTGGCGTTATGCCAGATACAAAACTTAACCTGAAGAGTCATGTTGTAATGATCCTGTTAGCCTCTTTTAAAGTGTTGATCACTGTTACTCGCCTTGGTTCTGCGTTCCGAGATTCTTTATGTCTCTTTATATGGTACATACGCTTTATTTTGCATAAATTAGATTTCTCGTCAGTAGTCTAAAACAACCTCAGTGCGGCAGCTACAGCGACGTTAGAGCGTGTTAAGGCCCGTTCACACCCTTGCAACCCAGTTTGCGGGAATTCTGAGGTCAAATGTGCGTAATACCTATAAACAAGGCTCGTTTATAACGTTGACAAAAGTTTTTCGAGTCAAGAAAGAAAAGACAATGCGCGAGAGAAATTGAAAATACGCTGGACCGCCAAGTTTACACTGCTACCCGAAGTCGAAAAGATTGTCTGCCAAAGACGCCGGCTCTCGGCGCTGTATGCTCGTTCGTTGGCGGCCGTTGTCGTAGCGACCGCTTGCGCCATCTCTAGTCTCCCGTGCGAAACGGCGCCATGTTGTTTGAAGACCGGTGTCGTCGCTGCGTTTCCATAGGAGCTAAGCCCTTTTTTTTCTTTACTTTTTCCTCAGGTAAGTTCGCTCTATGCAAATTTTACAAAAAAAAAAAAAAATGCACCATCTGTGGGCAACGCTGCACAAAATCGGGGCGCGATATGTTAAGAAACCGAATTTTGCGGTCGATTTAAAGAAGCTGGCCTCTCCTTGAATCACCCAGTAATTTCAGGCATTGCAATATCGTCCATTACTAACCATTTGAATTCAAGGAACCGGAAACCTATATCAGCTGAGCTGCTAAGAGACGCACCATGTTAGTGAAATAATCGTTTAACAAATTGACCCTGTTCGATTAACTCAAGAAGAAATATCGCGAACACCTGCCGAGGACTGGATTGTATTCTTCAGAAGTAGAAGACGACAAGCAAGTTCAGAGTGGCGGAGCGAGCGCCGGAGGGGAGTTGTCTTGGCCTCCATTACCGTTTGCAGGAAAGTCCGAATGGCCTCTCGCATAGTACTCCGCGCCAAGCGGAGCTGCATTTCAGCTCATATTGGGCGCGATAGTGCATTGAGTTTATGCCTATTACATTGTTAACATTGTTTCAAATTGTTTTGGCGTTCCCTTGACTTGTTGAATAAGCGTATAGTAATATTCTTTTTCTTTTCCTAATCAGAGACACTTATTCATTCCTCAAACGTCGGAAGTGTCCTAAATAGTAATTGAAGCTTTTTTGGAATACTACGCACAATAATATAAAATATGAAAAATCCTGCCGTTTCTTTTCTGCAACACAAATAACTTTGCACAAAGCACGAGACATGATGATCAGAGGAACACACTCAAAACATTGCTCTATAGCTATACTACATTTGTAAACTCTCCTTCACATGTCGCGTGCAAGACCGGAGAGTTTTCGGACTTCCTTAATAAAATCTTTCCCTGCGGCACCCATACAAATTTCCAATTATTTTCCAGTTTCACTTGACAAGCTTTAATTAGAAGTATCTTATTTTCAGCGCAGATGTTTGTCAATATGCAGTGGATTGCTAGACTTATATACAAGGAGGCTGGAATTCAGTCGTGTTTTGGCCGCAGAGTGCAACCTGCACTGCAAGAAAAAAGATGGCCTGAGAGGACTAACAGCTGCATTTGACCCTCTGAATTTTGATTTTCTCCCCGATGAAACCAGCTTGTCTACGCTAGGTACCGTCTGCAAAAGCTGTGAACTAATAGAACTTGACCAGGACTAACCAAGAGGCGGGAGAGCAAAAGCAGCCATTAGTCCAGTTCAGACTGGTGTGCATCTGTATATTTTTGTCCCTGCAGTCAAATAAAATGGCCGCCGGGAAGACACAACCGATATTTCCCTCGTCACTGTGACATAAGTGAATATGCCCAGCACGGCTGAGAACATGGACGAAGAGTTCAAACACGGACGAAACTGATGAAGTTATAAGAAGGTCAGGGAATATGAGTGTGTTTTTTTTTCAAAATGTCAATGAATGTCTTCACTGTGCAACGATCGTTCAAGCATTACATGGCACACACATCTTCCCGTGGTGTGTGAATGCCAGTTAATGATTGTGTTGACTTCAAAGCTCTACGACTATCGCGTCAACGAGTCAACAATGATGTGTTGACATTCGACAAGTGCTATAAACCTAATTACGCCTTGCGCATATATATGCATATTTATCCAAACGCTAGCACCTTGGAATACTGACACTATTATTCATTGTCTCGAATCAAATAGCTTCGGGAGTCTGTAGAAGACGCGCATTCATCACCGTAGCGTCGATTCACACTAGTATTTGCGCCTTCAGATAACCAGCCTTTTTATGTAGTCCTCTGTCGAACTCAAAATCCGCAGTTGGTAAACGGTACGTTCTACTTAGCACAATCATCGACAGTATACTTTATTCCATGGCCGATTTCATGCCGCCGTGAATGTTTCACATAGTTCTTTCAGAACAAAAACGAAGACTAATTCGAGACACCAGCAACGTCAGTCATAATGTCTGTGGCCAAATAAATGCCATCTGAAAAAAAAAAAAGAAAAACACTTGAGAAACGTTGACAGTTTGGGGAAGATAAAGAATGTAAAAAAAAAAAACGAGGAAAAAAAAAAGCGCGTTTGCTTGGAAATAAAGAGCTCTGATTGGCTCTCGCTTCTGGTGTCACGTGCAACGTAGGTCATTCGACAAACGTGTCCTGGCGCGAGAAGGATGTCCAAAACGAGCTTCGTCGTATCCAATCTCGTCAGTCCAAACAGCTTTTAGCCGCCATTTTACTCTCTCGGAGTGGGATCGTGGGATCTGGTTTAGATTTGCAGTGCCGCAGCACTGCTAGAAGTGCGTCATCTATTGTTTTCTTTAAGTCACAAGTCAAGGGGGAATCGGTAAAGGTATGTTGAAGTGCTACGGTTTACTACATGTATTTATTATGTGTGGCGCGAGAAAGTGTTTTAATTTTGGGCGTGTTCTCGACCTAACAAAAAGCGGGTCATGCTGTATTCCTTTTGGCAACATGAATCCTGTTTTGGTCTGTGGCAAAGATGACGTGAGATTTAATCCAAAGCGGTTACTTCATACAAACAAGCGAGACGCCATTGCTACTGACGGCTTATTTTTTTGTGATTATTAGACCCTGACAGCGGCCGCTTGATCATTATGGGGTGTATTCACGCGCGGCGCGCAAGCGGTGCGTTCTGGCTAACTCGCCATCTTTGCATCCTTGACAGCTGACGGACGCACGGGCCGGGCCGCTCTACGCGGCGAATTCATTTCTGGTTCAGGTGGCACAAGGCTGTATGCAGAGCGAGTAATATATTTGTGATGGTCGGCTGCCCCGTAAAAAAAGATGAAAGAAGAAAGGAAGGCTGCAGATTCATGTTTTCTTTGTTAGCTTCCGAAAGGAATGAACACCCGAACGCAAAAATACTCGGCCGCTCTCCGTCAAAACGCGAAGGATCGTACGCATTAACAGGAAAATACGAAAACACAGATGTCGACAATACAGAGTAGGTTCAGGACACTTCGCCTCGGGCCGGTATAGTTTCTTGTTGTTTGATATTATTTGATTTAGAATTCCGCACCAGCGGGCTAGGCCTAATCTTTGCTAAAGATCAGCCAACCGCCATTAGCTGGCAGCAAATAGCGACAAAGTTTCTTCGAGTCGAAGCAACCCCCAACGTTTTTCGACACTGTCAGCTTACGGTGAAGGAAAGCTTCGGTATTTCGTGCGGAAAACAGGTGCTCATAAACGTTCTTTCGACGCCGATTTGACTCCGCTCCCGCGGGAAGTCACTCACATTGTAGTCGGCCTCGCCAGGTGATGCGGTTTGTTGGACACAATGAAACTTTGTCGACCCTTAGCTGAGACGCCTTGAACACTCTCGATAGATATCGAGATCTTTGAAATTTTGAATGTGTTTGGGATGGTTCTATGTCTATTACTTGCTGGTGATATAAAATCTAACCCGGGTCCCGAAGTCAATGAAATTGTCAACTAAAGTTTGGACTAATTAAAGTAACTATACGCCAAAGACGACCTGCGCGACAGCCGTCTCAATAAAATCAGCAGCAAACTTTCGCAATTGGATAAAGTTCTGAAATTAACCAAAGAAAATGAAGGCGGACTCAAAGTGCTAGAACTCACTGTTAGAACTCTGGAGAAATGTTTCGCCAAGAGAGCAACAATCCTTTCTGAATATGAAGATTACTCCTGTCGAAATAACCTAATAGTTTTTGGCCTACCAAAAAAAAACAATGAAACAAAAAGAAAACTCAAAACAGCTGTCATAAAAAATGTTCAACAAAACAAAACAAAAAAACATGCTGTAACCATCAAATTTATAGGGCGAATACATTGAATGGGAAGGCCCCAGGAGGGCAGAATTAGATCTGTTATATTATGGCTGTTTAGTTTTAATGAAAACCTGAAATCTTTTAGAAGTGCTTCACATAATTTAATAAATGCGGCAAAAAAAAAAAAATTATGTTCCGCTTGTGCTTTTGGCGCAATGTAAGTTGACCCAATTATGCCCGCGGATCCAAGAAAAAAGGAACGACGCGCGCTTGTGCACCGTCAATCATGCCAAAAAATTTGGGGGATTTAACGTGGGCGTGTTGTACAGAATACCGCTGACATGCAGTAGGGTGTAGATCGGCCAGACAGGACGGTGCGTAGATGAGAGGATGCGCGAGCATGACCTGTCTTTGCGTTCAACAACTGGAGGACACCTGCCTCTTTATCGCAGAGATTGTAAGTGCCAGCCCAACTTTCAAAATTCCACGATCGTGGGGAGGGCCGATGGAACAGGCGCGAGCGAAGTGCGACAAGCGTATGCTATAAAGAAAGAGGGCACCGAAGGCTGCGTCAGCCGGCCGTCAATTTTTCTGCATCAAAAAGAGAGTGATTTTATTGACACGTGATGATGAGTGACGTCACGTGATGATTCAGTGCATTTTTATCGGAGGTTGTTTGCTGTTTTTAAATAAATGTTCAGTTGAGAGCAAGCGCCCGTCCTGTTCGCCTTCCTTTTTTGTCCTTGTCTTTGTTAGCGCTTCTAGTTTTATAAGTCATAAACCAACTGGGCTGCGTCGCCACTTTAGTTCAAGCTGAAGGATACAGAGTTCTTTCTATAAAATTACTTTTCGTCAAGCACCTTGTCCAGGAGCAAGACATTGAGGAATGCAGTTAGAACAAATGAAGAACAATATTGAAGTGTTAAGTTGGTTCATGAGACATTTTTGTTAATAACACTGTCTACAATTGAGATGAAGGCACAAACTCAGGGGTTTTGGTTTTCAGCTGAAAGACCACCACACAGAATGACTGAATGACACAGGGACCAATATGAATCCTGTCAATCACCTGAAAAAGAACTTATAATTATTTTTGTCAACGCGGAAATTGTGGTAAACAGAGGACAACAGCTTCAGTCTGCATCGGTAAGTTATGATCCGCATGTGATTGTTACTATAGTGACATGGTTAAAAAACGATAAAAAGATGACGATACCGTTCCCCTCCTTCGTATACAGTATTTAGAAAAGACTGCCTATCCTGAGGAGGCGGTGTCGCCTTGTAAATTAAGAGTAATCTTTTATGTCTTCCACTACAGAAAAAATAGGATCATGAAATGGTATGTTGCAAGATCAATGTGTGGGGAAATGTCTTTCCTGATTATCGAAATATATTGACTACCCACAGCTTATCCGGAATTCTTAGAAAAAATCATACGATTATATAAGCTAACATAACAGTAACAAATACTTATTGTAGGCGATTTCGTCCTTCAGATGTTGACTTCGTGAAATCTAGTACCGGGCGTAAAAACGAGCAAAGACCATAGATAATGCTTGATATGATACTTGATTTCAATCTTACCGAGATAGTAGACGAACCACCAAGAATTACTAGCTCAAGTAATTCCCTTCGAGATTTCGTTTTTGTTAATATTGACATTTCTCTTTCCCGTGCTTCTGTCGAAGAAGATGTCTCAAACCATATGTTGGTGTATGTTCTTGTCCTCTAAAAGTAACTTGGGTTATGGTTAAGTTCGCCTTTGAGAGTGAAACGCGATAGCGTTATCGGACCCCGTTCGAGAAGCCTTCTCATTTAACCAGCGCTAGTTCCCACGCTGTGCAAGCGTGTGTGCGTCCCAAGCAGCACAACACGTCGGGTTGGGGATAGGGCGGCATTGGCCCGCCGGGATGCTGACACCGGCCAACACTGGAAACGCCCCAAGGGCCGACATCGGGCCGTACCCAATGCCGGAATCCGGCAAGTACCGGGAACTTATTGGGACACCGGGGCGTCGGGAATACCGGATGTTCCTAGTGAGCTGCCAACACAGAACCCCGGCATCTAACCAGTGGTACGGTAGGAAACCATCAGTGTACCAGAGTATTTCCGGGTCAGAGCCAGTCCAATTGCCGATCAGTGCCGACGTAATTGTAGATCAGTGCCAGCGTAATTACATACCATTGCCAGCGCAATTGCGGGTCAGCGCCAGCGTATTCGTCATTCTTTGTGGGCTACCCTGCATAGAACAACTAAAATTCTAGCTGTCTCAGGCTTTGTAGCCCCAGTATGACATTCTACAGCGTTAAAATTTGAAAGAGCTAGTTTTTCGGTAGATCAAATTCACTTAAACATGAAAATGCTAAAATGTTTTCAGTCAGAAGTATTTTATGGTTTTTCAGATCTTTTGTATGTGCTGACCGTATTTAAAAGGTTTTCCAGACTTGCACCGAAACAATTTAGTTTAGCATTCGCCAATTGTTAAGGAACACTTCTGTGTAAACCACTGAATTACTCCATGTATAAAGTACACTCATGACAGTTATGGTTACTTGTTGAAACGACATGTCCCATTTATCTGTCTCCCAGATGCATATGGTGGGTAGTCCAAGAAGAGAACATAAAAAAGTTGTTATCCCTGACGTTATTCTTTATTGTGATTTGTGCATCCATAGCAGCTAGCTCCTCATCCAAAAAGTGTCCCTTATCATCAGAGACGGTTGCAGCCCCCGGTGGAGTGTCCGTTTTTTTAGCTCTATTGGCGTGCCCCCTTCCCTATCGGGTGCACCCGACAGGAAGCGGCTCAGCCGATTGTCCACCGCGTTCACGCTGCACCCTGGAGTGTGACTTTGTGTGGCACCTGTAAAGAAAATAGTCAGATAACACAGATTAGTTGAGGGATAAGGGAAGCCAAGATCTTGCATACTAGCTACACACAAGGTTTTGTTCACACGCTGCAGTTTGTGATCGTCTCCTTTGCGTAAATAGAAGGTCTCTCACCTAGCCTGCAATCCGAAGGTGAAAGAGAGTACCACGGAGGGGGAAATTCTGGGTTTGGCTACCACGCTAAGGTGCAGATTCTGTGGAGGCATATAGCTGTTTTATGCAACATCCTATTTATCTGAAATGGCGGTGGGGGGGGGGGGGGGGGGGGGGAGGGGAGGGGGTGCAGAGAGATGAGTGGCTCAAAAGACAGAAAAACTTCCCTACCTGACACCCAACAGACCAAAGCCTTTAAATGGTGTTCGAACACCATTTAAAGGCTTTGGTCTGTACTGATAATGTGAGTATCATCATACTTCCAAAATGGAAACTAACCAGATAACGGGACAAGACAAGCAAAAACGTTTTTTCACAGTTACTTCAATGCGCTGCTTTTGAGTTGAAGGTTCTGAGAATGCCAACACTGGAGTTATTCATAATGGAGTATGCAAGACGAATTAATAAAAAAACGAAAGGAACTGAAATCTCGAATTTTGCATATTGCAAGAACTAATTGTCAAAATATTTAATAATTTTCGCTTGGATGTTGGGCTCCAATAGAGATACCATAAATTTAATACCTGGTAATGGATATGTATTGCCGATGAACACCTTGTACATCGTGGTGTCCTTGAATCTTGACTTCTCTCGGTAGCCCAGAAGGGAGAACCGCTCCTGGACGTGCTTTGATAACAGGCGCCACACCATCCCTCGCACAACCTTTGGCAGGGTCTTTCTGTCTCCTGGAGACAGGAGCTGCTCCTCCAAGAAAGACAAAGTGTGTTGTCAACATGTCAATAAGGTTATCAACACGCATATACAAAGGTATGAATATGTCTTAAGTAAGAGGGTCATCTTTATCTAAATCCAATATCCAAATCTAAATCCAATATCTAAATCTCATTCGTCAGTCACATTCGTTGCATAGTTGTTCAAATTGTGCAAACTTTTAGATGGGTCATCTTTACTTAATGTATAGTCAGCATCCGCTCGGCTATTTTAATTATGTATGTGGTTCTGAAAAGAGTGCATTCAAGATCCTACAAATCTTGAATTTGTTAAAGCTATGTCTGCCGGCTAGTCACCCTGCGCATTTCTCGCCTATTTTACGACTTTACGAAGACTGGAATTGAAAATGGCATAAGAAGCAGGACTTGACCAAAACCGTCTTCATAGTCCCACGAAATGGCGAGAGCAGCACAGCGTGACTAGTTTTCTTTTTCATAATTTTGTTTTTTGCTCACTCAGTCTTGGCACTGTAGGACAATGAACCAACTTTACGAGCTCAAGCCCGTCACGTGTAATAATCGCTTGTGTGACTACCGTACGTTTTCATGGAGACACAAATAGGCATGCACTCACACCCCCTGAATGAAGTGGCAGATGCAATCGCAGTTACTCTTTGACCTTGCAAAACTGATTTTCTTTCATAGGGTGACCTTCGGTTAGGATACGTCAACACCTCTTTTTGGAAATCTTGCAGGCCAAGCTTGCCTGCAAGACGAGGTAATCGTCTGGGGGAAAACAAGCAGTCAAGCAACAACGCAAAGAAATGCGAGGTACGCAAGGTCAACACGGCGCCGCCGTCGAGAAACTGAGCACGCACAAATAAAAACTGGAGCAAGAAAACAACACCGACTGCTTGTCCAAATAAAGGCAACGAAGGTGTCCTCCAGTCAAGCAGATGGTGTGGCAGTGCTTCGGTTCACACCAAGACGACCTGTCCGGCATCCGGTCAATTATGCAGGTCGTGTGGAAAACAAGGCCACTACGCTTCCTTTTGCCTGTCTTTTAAACATCAAGAGAGACCAAGTACTTCCACAGCAGCTCTCCCAGCTCGCCGCACAGCGGAAGTGGAAGAGGTGTACCTCGGCGAACTTAAAGACACTTCAGCTCATGACGCTTGGAGAATCACCCCTTCAGTGAACGGCATCTCGATCACATTCAAGGTCGATACGGGCGCCGACGTCCCAATCGCGAAGTAATGGGTCCTCTGCGAAAGCCAGAAAGAGCACTTTTTGGTCCTGGTCATCAGAAGCTTTCGACCGCTGGACACTTCCAAGCTTCTATTGAATGGGGCGGTCAACAAGTTCAAGAGGACGTATTCGTAGTTGAAGGCCTAGAGGAGGCTCTCCTCAAAAGGCCCGCCAACCGATCTCTCGGAGTTCTCCCACAGCTCCTCAACGTCAGTGGTGAGACAAGCCACACAGAGGACGTCTCCGATCTACTTGCCAAGTACCCTCAGCTGACTTCAGGGCTTGGACAGAGGAACGCCGAGTACAAGGTGGTTCTTCGACCAGACTCGAAGCCCTTTGCTCCTACGTTCCCAAGGAAGGTGCCACTCGCGATGCTACCACTCGTGAAGAATGAGCTTTCCAAGATGCTAAAGCTCAAAGTTAAAGAGCGCGTCACCAAGGCCACAGAGTGGTGCGCTCCGATGGTCGTCGCAGAAAAAGCAAATGGCTAACTGCGCATTGGCGTAGACTACACCAAGCTCAACAAGTACCTCGTCCGAGAGCGGGTAATCATGTCCACTGTAGACGAATGTCTGGCGAAGCTCTCCGGTGGCACAGTCTTCAGCAAACTCGACGCTTGAGCTGGATACTGGCAAGCACCTCTGGCAGAGGAATCGCAGAAATACACGACATTTCTGACGCCCTTCGGACGCTTCAAGTTTCTTCGCCTTCTCTTCGGAATCTGGACCGCACCAGAGTTTTTTCAGCGCGAAATGCTTAGCGTCCTTGAGGGAGTGAAAGGCCAAGCTTTCCTGCAAGACGATATAATCGTCTGGTGGAACAGACGGGTTGAGCACGACGCAAACCTAGTTAAAGTCTTCGAACGACTCAGCAAAGCCGGCATAACACTCAACATCAACAAGTGCGCCTTCCTACAGCAGACGGTCAAGTTCCTAGGCCACATCGTTTCCGGCGAAGGTGTGAAGTCTGATTCTGAAAAAGTCGATGCGATCACACAGATCACACCACCATCAGATGTAAAAGAACTGAGATCGTTCTTGGGGATGGCTAACCACCTTGCCAAGTTTTTGCCACACCTGGCACACACCACGAAGCCAATGCGCGATCTCCTCTGCGCCGACGCTGCGTGGCTCTGGGGACCCGACCAGCAGCGAAGCTTTGAAGCAGTGAAAGAAGCCCCAGCCAAAGCGCCAGTTCTGACGCACTACAATCCGAAGAAGCCACTCACAGTCTCAGCGCACGCATCATCTTACGGAATTGGTGCGGTCTTGCTACAAGAGAACGACGGCAAGCGGCTGCCCATTGCCTATGCATCGCGCTCTCTCACTGAGACAGAGCAACGCTACGCTCAAATCGAGAAAAAAGCGCGATTCTGAATGCGCCTCTTCCAGTACGACTACACCATAGGACACACTCCGGGAAAAGCGATGTACACAGCCGGCGTGCTCACACGCAAGCCCCTACCCGGCACAGCCCCTCGTACAAGGGAACTCAACACCAGAGAGTACGAGCTCCTCATGCTGGAACAGCTTCCAACCTCCCAGGAAATGCTCGATCGCATCAAGAACGAGCTAGAGACAGACCCGGTAACGAAGAGGGTAATCAGGTACACCCTCCGGACATGGCCGAAAAAAAGAATCGCTTTCTCAAGGAGTCCGCCAGTTCTACGAAGTCGCCGGCGAACTAGCCATAGTAGACGGACTGTTGTTCAAGGGCAATCGGCTCGTCATACCGGAAACCCTACGCTTCGAAATCCTGGAGAAGCTTCACACAGGTAACCAGGATGTGTCCAAATGCCGCGCCAGAGCACGAGAATCAGTCTGGTGGCCAGGCATTGGGCTCCACATCGACAGCTTAGTCCGAAAGTGCCCTGTTTGTCAAGAACACCGGAAACCAGGTCACGCTCCGTTTTTGGCGACTCCACTGCCAAACTACCCATGGGAAGTCGTCGGCATGGACCTTTTCGTCCACGAAGGCAGTAACTACTTGATTGCTGTCGATTACTATTCAAGGTTCTTCGAGCTGGAACCTCTGAGGCGGGCAACGACCAGAACATCATCGCCGTCCTCGAACCAATGTTTGCACGATATGGAGCGCCGAATTCGCCTCACGCGAAAAAACACTGCGAATTCGCCTCACGCGGATTCGCAGTGTTTCTGAAGGAATGGGGAATGACCCAATCAACGTCAAGCCCGTACTACCCACAGAGCAACGGGGAGGCCGAATGGACAGTCCAAACGGCTAAGCAACTCCTTGGGAAATCGACAGACATCCACAAGGCACTGCTGGCCCAGCGTGCGACCCCGGCAATCGAAGGTTAATTACGCGCCAGTGGAGATATTCATGGGACGAAGACTGCGCACAAACGTGCCAGTAAAACCAGAATCTCTCCAACCTCGCTGGGACACCACTGACTTTCGCTCCAGAAATGCCTTATACAAGGAGAAGATGCGCCAACACTATGACGAGCGCCGCAGAACACGTGAGCTCGACACCCTTCCACCTGGAACTGCGGTCAGAATTCTGACGGGAGCAGCGTCTTACGGCCAAATTCTAGGGCCAGCGCCTCAACCCTGTTCCTACGTGGTGCAGACGACGACCGGCACTACACGGCGAACAAGAGGACACCTGCAGCCGGGTGTCCACCTGAGTCGTCCACCTGACCGCTTTGGGGAAGTGTGAGTGTTGTTCTTCCAAAGTGGGGGAGGTGTCGGGAGATCATCATCATCGCCACCGCCGCCGGGTGACCCTGGACTCTGCCCACCGCTTCCGCGCGCGGACCCCCTCTCCACCAGATCGCGACCAGACACGGCACGACTAACACCTACCTGTATTGCTATGCTAGAATAAACCTACGCAGCTCAGTCAATCTTATCTTGACCACGACATAGAGTAAATAATGCATTGGTGAAAATGTGTCCTGCAATCATTTACAAATTAGTTTGGGCATACACATAATTGTGGCCACGCCCAATATCCTTTTCGAGCAGGCTATAAATTATTTTCAAGCATGTACCTTCATTTCTGTCTCAGATGCCAAAAGCAAAAATGAATTTAATGCCTTACATATACAAATATCTTGACTATAGCCTCAAGTCAGAACAGGAATGTGACTAAAAGAAGCCTAATATATACAACAGCATCTCCCGCTAAGCAAGCGTTAAACACAAAAAGTACGCAGGTGGGCTTTTGCGTTCTGCGCACACAGACCCATGGCGAGAGATGTTGCACGTGAGAGTTTAATTTCGGAGAATGAAACTGGAAGAGCTGCTGTAGGAAATCAGCATGATTTATGATTATTTGCAGGCTGACATATTGTAAGCACCCAAAGACAAATGTGCAGGGTGATTTCACTTCGTCCCACTGTGAAATGTTTTGCTTGGAAAACTTTCATAAAGCGGCAGCTGAAAAAGACCTAAGATGCCGTTCAATAAGGATGCACATGGAGGCTTGGAGTCTACATAACATTCGGATCGAGAAAACTGTTTAAACAATTACACCATCTTCCCGAGGGGAACCATGGGGTGATGCGGAGCATCGGGGTGGTGCTGACGCTTGCTTGCGCCAACCCACTAACTGACGGGACTGTTGCTTCCATCACACTTCATCGGAAGAACGGAGTGAAGTGGAGTCAACAGCGGTGAACTGATGTAGCACGAGTAACTTTGAAAGTCTAATCAGACCGCACGGTAAGGCGGCGCCAAATGCCCTAACAGCGCTTGCAGGTTTCCTTGTCGAGACCGGGCTGGCCGGCGAGATCTAGGCTGCAACGGACGCGAGCGGTCGGGAAATGCTAGCAGACGACAGCCGCGGAGTTGCGGGGAAAGCTCACCCCACTAGAAAGGCCTGGCCTGGCGCTGCGACCCGCGTGCCGAAAACTTTCCTCCTTTCCCTCCTCCGTGGAAACACGGTTTCGCCTCAGACCCCGCCCCGGTCACGTAATGGGGAACGCGCGCAGCGCGCTACCGCTCACACTTGAAGGAGAGGAGACTAGAGGAGGAGAGTTGCGCATGCGTAGTGTGAGTGCGGACTACGACGCCGACGCCGCGGGACATAGACCCGAGCAAGAGATGCTCCGCATCTAAAATGTAACGACGCACATGGCGCTTAATTTTTGGTGGCATCCGTCCAGCATTCCTCTCTGAGTGGCCGATGGCCACCGCCGATCGAGCACTGGCCGGTTTGAGTCGCGCTCACTCTCTTCTCCGAGGTCACGGGCCGTTTTCTAAGGTTTAGACACAACCACCAAATTTAATCGAAGCTTTGGGTCATTGAAAGCACGCACTAAATATTCAATATAAAAAAATAAAAATAAGAAACCCATTTTTGTCGCCTTTAAAATGCTGCAAAGATGTTGATTGAAAAAAAAAAATAAAGTGGCACAGACAACCGGAAGCATTCTGTGCGTTCAATGTGGTCACTTTGCACAAAATGCAAGGAGCATATAAATCGGGTAGCGTCAAATTCCCGAGGTGCCCGTAACTGTTACACCGGAATTCCAGACAGCCACTGGCCCCGATCCCGCTTATCTTTCGAAAACTTGTACAGACTCTGCCGCACAATGCCACTTTTGGATGCAGAACTTGTGAGGCAGCTCTCTACTCAACATCTTGGGGGCATTCTTTTTGGATCCGATCTGGGGAATTTACTACTCATTTCCAGCTCTTCAATGTTCAAAACTACTCATCTTGAAGTGCAGAACAACGAGCGGAACAAACATAACGGCAAAGCAATCGCACGGCAAACTGTACCCGCGTCGTCTGCTGCGCTGGGCCAAAAAAAAAAAAATATCGATGCCAGTTGGAACTCTGTGAAAGCAAGACTTTCGCAAAGCATGTGTGTAGCAGGTCTTTGCGACTGTTCGTTTTACAATTTTCGAATGCCCAGACTCAAAGTGCAGAATAGGCTTGCCGGCCCGAGGTTCGTAAGCCCAACATACATAGCCCGGACACACTGTTAAAGTTAAATTTAAGAATCTGGTATATCCGGCTTCAGGTAATTCCTGAGTTAAAACAAGTGGCGAAAGACAGTTAGAAAAGATGCCTAAAATATGAGTCATCGATGAACTGAAAGGAGAAGGTGTCGGTTTTAACAGGACTAAAAAAGTTCGCTGTCATTCCGTATATGCACGGCGTGGCCAATAACCTCCAACGTATCGCAGGCAGATGTGACGTGGACGTGTTGGTCTCCGCTCCTGACAAGCATTCAAGATTGTGTAGAGCCGTTAATCCCTCTGCTAGGGGGGCGAAGGCCTGCACTACGAAGTATCGCATTCGTTACGTCACCTGCGCTGAGGGAGTTGTGTATTCCCTTCCTCTGTCTTGCGACAGGCGTTATGATGTTCAAACGGGTCACTGTCTTAATGGCGGGCTAAAGGAGCATGCCTACAACGTCTCTTCGACGATTTCTGGTCACATTGGCATACATTGCCGTGACTGCAGATGCCAGCCTGTTTCAACTGTGTGAGATTGTTAAACGTCACCGGGACCAGCTGACACGGGAAATTCTAGAGGCTTTAGAAATAGAAAGATTAGGCCCCATGTGTGTCAGCAGTCCTTCTGTTGCCTTATCAAGAAAGGATATAAATTTTCTGGCCACTTGATTGTCGTGGTTTTAGCGCGTACTCTCTGTATGTCGTTTTAGAGGCGATACTGCGTTTCGTGTGCTTTTTGTTTTGTGTTTTTTAGGGTTATTCTCTTCTTCTTTTTTGTTCTCAGTTTGCGTGTATATACAGGGTGTCACAACAGAAAATTTACAGGGTCTTTTTCACCGCAAAAATAAACTAGGCATCGCCGAACGTTCATTCTCCGCCCAAAGGTGGCGCTAGAGGTCACAACCAGATGCCAAATTTTCAGCCCGATCCGATAACTTAATCACAAGTTATAAGTAATTTTCTGAAAATTTCAATGGGAAAATGGCGGCCGACGGAGTTTTCGAATACATGGGGCTCTATGGCACCAGAAACCGAAATCGGGCAAAAACGGGCTCCATTTTCCCATTGAAATTTTCAGAAAATCACTTATAACTTTTGTTTAAGTTATCGGATTGGGCTGAAACTTTGGCATCTGGTTGTGAGCTCTAGCGCTACCTTTGGGCGGAGAATGAGCGTTCGGCGATGCCTAGTTCATTTTTGTGGTGAAAAAACCCCTGTAAATTTTCTTTTGTGACACCCTATATTGCACTGTTACGTCCAATAAAATTTAGTTGCGAGTCAGCGCTCTGCCTATGTTTTCCTTCATCCCGTCCGTCGTCTTTTTGCGCAGTTTTTATTTTTTAAGTTTTTCACAATAAGTAAATTTTCCCGCTAAATTTAGCGCAAAAATTGAATTGACGTATAGGTCATATGGTGTCTATTTACCCAATCAGAGTAAGTCAACTGACGCTTCCCACTAAATTTAGCGGAAAATGCTCGAGCAGAAGAACGAAGTGACGGATGGACGGATACAATTTTAGAATTGTGGAGTCTTGTTCAAAAGCAATTTATGTTTGATTAGCTGTCGGCAAATCGACTCTGGACCATATTGTGAGGTATACTGCACTGCGAAGTTAAACTGAACACTTCAACACGCAAATTATGAGACGTGTTTACGTGATCAGCGTAACTTCGCAGCGCGGTATACGTAATATTGTCAAACCGACTTGCCCAAATTCACGCATTGTTAGTCAGGACAACACACACAATATGCTCGCCAGGATAAACAACTTCGCAATGTATCAACTGCATGACGTCGAGTTGGTTAGTTTATTTTACGCACCACTATTACGCTTTTATTCCTGATCAAAATGACTGGATATCACATAATAAAAAGCAGGAGTAACTCTTGAATAATTTATTACACGACAGCACTTAACTAAGATCCAGAAGTCGGATATTGAAATCTAGAGCCTACCATCAGGTTGGGACGCACAGATAGATTCCAGGATAGGAGGCACAAAGGTGTACCATCGCGAGGGTAGCTTCATATACCCAAACCAGCCTTTGTAGTACCAAGAAAATGCAAGCAAGGATGGACGAGTCGCGGCTCTTTCAAGCGAGACTCTAATTAGTAGGGCATAGCTGCGTTGTTTGTTGTTTGACAATCACTTAGCCAGAAGACGTGTTCTCATGGGACAGGCACATTAACAAAACCTTGCTAATAGAAATATCTCTGACTACTTATATGTTTCGACTACACATTTTTCAGGACTTTGTAATCGCTTTCATACACAGGTCGCTTTGCCACCGTCAATGTATCTCCAGAGATATCATCATCCTGCCCAGTCTCCTAAAACTTTGTTTTTATAATTCCCCGCGTTTTTGTGTAAAACACAAAAATCTATGAGTCACAGGAAATAATTAAGAATAACTCCGTTTTTTTTTATATTAGCGAGTTATTATACATAGGAGCGCTTTCGCGTGTCTGCGAAGAGTGAGCTGCTGGCGTATGCTGTCTCCCCAAGAGCACCAGACTCGCCATCGGATTTCCAAATGCACAGGGAAATGCGCGCCGCGTTTACCTCAACTAGTCTGTGTTAGTGTGCACGTATGTGTCATTTATTAGAAGAATCTGGACGCTCTTGTAAACTACTAGTCAAGAAGAAGAACCAAAGCGACGAACCACTTCTAGGTCAAATCGAAGGAACCGTTATCCCTAAACTGCGCCCCATAAAAGTGCCCGACCCCGTGCACGAGCCTCGACCCACGCGTCACGCCTCGTCTGCGGACGAGACAAAGGAACCTCGCGAAAAAGGACAAGCAGCAACCCAACTAGAAATGAACACGGGCTTCCGGTCCACTTGGCGATGATCGCACGCTGCAACGAGACCGTAACAAGCGGCGCCCTCTCTGGAGGCGATGTCGCAACACGCAGCAAACCGAGGGGCCTCGGGGAAAAAAAAGAGCAACGTCGAACGCCTGAACAGACAAGAACGGGGCACATCTTTTATGCATTCGGTGCACTGCAGATGGCGCGGGCGGCGGCCGCTTGACGGGGCGGGCTGCGCCGGGCTCGCTCGAGGGCCCTGCTGTCGCTCGTTGGGCGAGGAGGACCCCGTCGCTCACGCCTGGCGCGTTCGGTCGGAAGCCTGCTCGTATTTATGGACTTGTTCGCGTCCATTTGAGCGGGAGGAGCTCCATCTTTAGAGGGCGCTGTCCCCCGTGATCGCATAATGTGTGTTTAAAGGGAATCGTTGTGCAAACATATAATGGCAGACCTCTATTTATGGTCGCGTCCCGGCTGTGCGCACTCTCTGGACGGAAAGAAAAGCTCGAACGGTTTGCTGGATTTCGCTTTAGGTTTACAGTTTCCTTGTAGCTTACGCAGGCCGTACATAACCGATAACTGAGTTTATTGTTTTAGGCTTTTTTTAAATTTCTTTTTAGGATGTAACGCAACGTAAGGAGAGGCGCGAGTGCGCATAGAGTTGTTTTTCTTAGAGCACGGTTTTCACAAAGGGACATCAGGTGATCTATTTTTGTAAATGCGATAGCACTTCTCTCATGAGAGCTTCTCAGGTCTCGTGTCAGTTTTCATCTAAGGTGGCCCGTTGTATGCTGGAGAGGCGCTACGAAACAATGCCAGCTGCGACGCGGCAGCTCAACTTTAATATATTTTTCTCTCGCTTTAGAAAAATGTCATATCGATCAAACTTTCAGAAATTGAAGCCAATAAACTCTTCTTCTAAAGTCGACATTTGTCGCATATTTATCGAAGCACCTGAGTGTAAAATAAACGGTTGTTCAGGCGGAAAAACTGAGTTTTTCGCAGCTTAAGGTTTATTATTTTTTTGTGAAGTATTTTGTTGTACGGCTTGAACTTATTTCCATTTGTAATACATACATCCACCGAGCTTTCCACATAAAAAAATATAATATCAAGGCGCAAAGCGATCACTAAACACGAATTGAGACAAAATGCGATTTGTCTAATACGTTAACAATAAAAAACGCATATTCATTGTAACGTAGCCAGCTAAAAGCCGTTAAAATTTTGTAACATATATTGTGAAGCGTTCTGAGAAAGAAAAATAACTTTTGTTCAATCATAAACTTTCTACGCCCATTTCAGAACTTAAAACTACTCCATAAAGGGACAGTTTAATTACTTAAGTTTAATTACTCCATAAAATTGGCACAAGATTTCAATACAATAGTTGGACTTCCATCGGGTCGAGGTGTTTTCACCGATTTTATAATACCTAGTCATATTATTATACGCTGTGATCGAAGGCACGTTCATTTTAATGCTAATTTTATCAACAGTCGAAGGTAGGGATGCAGGTGCAAAAGTGGAGAACACAGAATTAAAGCATCGAATTGAAAGCGGCTGCCTTGACGCTATCGTTTGCCACGAGATTATCATCAAGAGCTGGGACGCCAGCCACATTCTTACGTTGTGATTCTGCATAATTCCAGAGCTATTCGGGACATTCGTAAAGTTTGTTGTCCAAGAAAACAAAATACTCCGATTCTGAAGTTTTTTTCGACATCTTTCTGAAGATATATATACTGGTTTAGGATCAGTGTATCGTGATCTTTTTTTATATTGTGCGAAAACACGATTATTCTTATTTATTGGCCACCTGATTTCCGAATTTAACCAAGGCTTATTTTGCTTACGCTTCCCGCTGATTATATTGGTTGAAACAAAAATGTCTACCAATTCCAGTATTTTATTTTTAAAGATATTCCACAAGCTATTCACATCAGTGGGCACACTGTGTGTGCACTTCAAAATCAGACAAAAATTCACGAGATCAAAACTCATACAATCGTAATCGCCTCTATTGAACATGTACGTCTTTTTACGTGGACATATGTATCTGGGCACTTTCGATTATTTCAGGGACGCTACAACCATATCGTGATCCCTTATTCGTGTTACTACTTAAACAGAGGTCATCCGTGGGAATTTATTAGGGCGAAAGCCTTATATGTCTCATCGTTCCGTCCTTGAGCGAAAACAAGCCGGCGACACGAAAGGTACCAAACCCAAGGTTCGCCACTGGACCACGAGATGGTGTTTCTTGTGCCAGAATCGGCGGAGGCTCGGGAGCGGCGCAAACCCTGCGGGAGAGGAGGGCACTCTCGCTCGGGCAGCTGTAAAGAGCAGGCAGGCGACATGTCGTGAGATTAACGGCGCCAAAAGTCATAGGGGCGCGCTGCCTTCGGAGGTTCGCTATCACCGGGATCGGCGTTTGGGCTTTCGCCTTCAAGTCGTCTTAGGGAAGAGCCTTTTATAAAGAAGGATATCCAAAACACTTGAACGACTAACGCAAACACTTGTGGGTTCAGTAAGAAACTCACACAAATTAAAGTCATTAATAATGTCCAAAACCCTAGCATAGAGCGACGATAAATTATCAATCACGGGACGGTCATCTCTCCAAGAAACATCTGGTAGATTAAAACCTCCACTCAGAACAACGTTACCTGGCGCAACAACAGAAAGTATAGGGTGTCCCAAATCACCAGGCTCGATCTAAAATGGACCGTAAAAATCGACGGCTGCGCGTAGCAACCTAAGCTTTTCGTCAAAACTGTATTTCACGGGTCGGTTTTTTCTTGTAAAACTACAAAGAGTAGCTCTCTTTCTGTAAAAAATAGGGCCAATAAACTTTCCAGGGTAAAGGCGGACAGCGACGCAGACGACCGAGTCGAGTTGCGGGTGTGTGTTTGGCGCGCGTATTGATAGATGGCGTCGGGAGCGGCGCCCGAAGGTGTAGCCGACCAGCGAAAGAAAGCAGGCGACACGCAGACGAAATCCGTTTGCAGCAAAAACTCGGTCCTTATGAAAACGCGTTTTTTTTTTACTTTAAATTTTGATTTTATTGTCCGCATTCATTTTTGTACCAAAGGTACATTACAAAAAGATTATGTTAATTTTAATAAACCATGGTGGTCGCGAGCAGTCTCGATAAAGAGGTAGCGCCATCTATCAATACGCGCGCCAAACACACCCCGCAACTCGATTTGGTCGTCTGCGTCGCCACCCGCCGTTGACCCTGGCAAGTCTCTTGGCCCTATTTTTTACAGAAGGGGATCTACGCTTTTTAATTTTACAACAACAAAAAAAAACGACCTATGAAATACACGTTTAATGAGAAGCTTAAATTGCTATACGTGCGAGCGTCGATTTTTACGGTCCATTTTAGATCGCGCCTGTTGACTTGGGACACACTATACATTTTATAATGAGATAAATGGTTGAGCAGAGCTTGATGGGGGCCTATAAAATTAACCAACACTTAAGTATTCACCTCGGGAGAGAAAAATCTTAGACCACACCATTTCACAAGACACGCCGGTAATATCCACTAGAATGCTAGGCATTCTCTGAAGAAAAAGCAAAATACACCGCCAACGTGATTATCTCTATCGTTACGGTAGACATTATATAGTTTGGAGGTAAGACTTCACATGTTAAGAACAGAAGGTTCAAGAAATGATTCAGTTCCAGTAACAACTTCCGAAGTCGTGACTAAGATAAGACTAGCTGGGTCATCAGATTTATTCCGAACGCTCTCGGGACCGACGGCACCGCGTCCCGTGGAGAAATAGTGCAACCAGCCTCTGGTGCGTTGCGCGAGAACAGCGCAGCAGAGGCTAGTTGCACTATTTCTCCACGGGGCGCGGTGCCGTCGGTCCCGAGATGCGCTCCGATTGCGAACCGAAACTTAAAAACCCGTCGAATTTGTGCGGTTTTTCAGAAAGCCGTAAAATGCTTCGCGTGCCTTCTATCATTTTGCAATTTGTTAATTTAGTGTTTTTCGATGATGCTGAACAATTTTCTAATTGAAGCCATGCCATTAAACGCAATATTAAAAACGTTAATTACGCAAAAATAATTAACAATAGAATTATCCCGGACTTTAATAATTTTTCTAAATATTCCCCTGGCCCAGGACCAAAACGACACTAGCCTTTTTTGTTGCAACGCGTAGTTTTCGCAATATTGAATTTGTCCACCTTTCGTGAAACACCCTATATATATATATATATATATATATATATATATATATATATATATATATATATATATATTGTGAACATATTTCTCTCTAGTGCCTTCTTTTTATCCCAGGTGCTGTTCCTATATATTGTGGGGAACGGAAAAAGACGAGAATAAAGAGCACCGACGATCGGGGGGCGAGCTGGCACGCGGGGCAGTCGGAGCTTGGACACCGCGAGAACTGGTGTTCGTTTTCTCGTCTCCACATCTGGCGCCCAACGTGGGGCCCGAACCCACGACCCTGAGATTAAGAGTCTCATGCTCTACCGACTGAGCTAGCCGGGCAGTTTCTGCGGAAATGACCTACGCCACCGCATTGAAAACAACGAGGTGACGGTATGTGCTCCGAAGTTTGGGATGGCTGGAGTCGCCGGGGCATGGCAGCCGTATAGTTAGTTCTGTCCCGGTCCGTGATCCATCTCCGTGCCTCATACTGCGTCTCTGGCTGCGGAGCACCGAGTCTCTGCACCAAGGCTCGACCACCGGGAAGAGAATGGGCGTCTTGCGTCAGAGCGTACGCGTGCGGATCGAGCGCACGCGGCATCATTCCAGGGTGGTGCCGGGGATACTGAGCTCGGCTATCCGCAGCACCCTGGTAGGGTGTCCTGCCGAACCAGGCGCATGAGGGTTCCAAAGAGTCCTCAGGTTGGGGAGGTGGTCTATAATTGAGCTCAGCCATAATGTCAGCCTGAATCTGGCTGGCCGCCCGGGCCATAGCGTCTAAGTTTGGAAAGCTGCGACCTCGCAAGTAAGGGTGGAACTGCGGATGGCTTTGTCGGATGGCCCGTGCTACCCTTTCGGCTGGCGAAGCGCTCGGTTCGGCCCTGTCGTAGAGCGTCTGTAGGGCGCGCACAAACTCAACTAAAGATTCATCTTTGGGTTGCGTCCGTGACCGAAGTTCGTCCCGGATACGTTCAGCGTAATCTGGTGGTAAAAACTCGCTTCTGAAGCGTTCTGCAAAGTCGTCGAAGTTCGAGAACGACTGCTGCCTCCTGCGCCAGTCTGCCGCACTGCCTGTCAATGCGACCGGGAGGACGCGAGCCAGCAGCGCTACCTCGGATATACCGGATGCTTCCTGATAGTCGTGAAGCTCTAAAAGAAAGTCGGCGACTGATTTTGTGTCAGCGTATCCAGCGTATTTCGGTATTTCTAGCCGCAATCGCGGCATATCTGTGGCTGGCTGTGCGAGAAGTCTAGATGTGGCCACGCGCTCTTGCAGCAGTCTAATCATACCGTCAAGAAGCAGGGGAAGTTGGTCCTGAAAGGTGTCTACCGGCGGACCGTCAGTGTTAGGGGAGGCATCTCTCGGTGTCGGGGAGGGGCGCCTCTCCGCCTGCAATTCGCGCAACTCGGGGTGCGCGATATCTGGCGGTGAAGCTGACCCCAACGGCGCCATATCGGATCCATCTCCAACTGTATGTGAGTCTCGTTCAATCAAAGGGCCCTCCCCGGCAGGATTTCGTCCCTGGTCTCGAGCGCGAGTTGTCGGTCGCGTATTGCGTGACATTTCAAGAGCGAGTGAAAAGGGCGTGGATGTTTGCCAGAGCGAGAGAAGTTCTTTGTTAGTAACAGCGACCAACTCTGTCGCTTCTTCCTTTTCCTGGGGTGGAAGGGGGGCGCGAGACAAGGCGTCCGCCGCAATGTTGGATTTGCCAGGCCGTTACTCAATGGAGAAAATGTATCCCTGTAAGGTGAGAGCCCATCGAGCTAGACGTCCTGCTGGGTTTTTAAGATTTATGAGCCACGTCAACGCTTGGTGGTCCGTCTGAATTGTAAAGGTGACTCCGTCAAGGTACATATCGAACTAGCCCAATCACGACAACGAACCCAATATAATAAAGGCCGGAGAAACGTCGAATTTTCTGTCGGAGATCTAGTTCTCCGACGTACTCACCCACTCAGTAACGCCAGCCAAGGATTTTCCGCTTCACTCGCCAAACGATGGGAAGGGCCATTCGTGGTCGAGACGCGAATTACACGCCTTGCATATCGATTACGGGGCCCCATAACCGGCGCACGCGTCGGACCTGTTAACATCAATGACTTGAAACCTTTTATTGAACGTGGCGAAGAGTGTTGAGAGTTCAGTAACGTCGTCTCCATTTTGTCTAATTGTGCCTTTTCTTGACCTCGACTACCTGCAGCCATGCCGCCAGACCGACCGTGGTCACGGCCACGCCACCCACCCCCGTGGCGGTCGTCTTACCATCGGTCGCGCTCCCCCGGCAGCCGCAGCCTCGGCCATCGGCCGCCTCCTCAGCACCCACGGCGACGCCCCCGAACCCATGAGGCTGCGACGTGGTGCATCATGGAGCATCACAGCCTCGTGGGGTTCGCTTCCCGCCTGCGCTGGGACCGACAGCCACAGGTCCCACAAGGACTGGCGCCGGCCGACGTCCCAGCACCATTCCAGGGACGCACCCTGAATGAGCGGTGCGCAGAGGACACACCGTCGACCTACACCGACGAAGAGCGTGCCGGGTTATGCGCCCTGTGCCAAGTGCCCATGATAGCGTGGGAGAGTCATCTACACGGGGCCCTCCACACCGAGCGTCGCCAACGACAAGAGAACAACGCATCGGCAGCAACTCGGCCGCTAACATCCGCCGACGTCGAGGCCGGCGCTCATCGTCATGTCGAGATCGTGCCCCGAGAGGCTTAGGGCGCCTGACCAGGCAACACACGCACACGAAGATGTCATCATTGACGAGTTTTAATCCGCCTCTCTGCCCCCTCCCTCCTGCCTCATTCAGCAAGCCAACGGCCCCGAACGCGGTATAGGACACCGGACGTGCTCAGACCATAGGATTCCGAGGACGCCGGGAGTGTGGATCCCAGCGGACAGGCACAGTCGCTGTAGAGCCGCAGGGAGAGGAGCGGCCGGCAGAGTCCTTCTCGAGCAGCCAAGCACATCTCTGCGAACGCCGTAGCCATGAGTGGATCGCGCATCCGAGTGGACGTTAACACCAGGACCACAGTGAACGTCTCCCGTTCCAGCACAGGCGTCGAGAGTCAACACTTTTCAGTCGAAGCTCAGAGTGCCAAAAGCCAGAGTCTGCTTCCACCGTCCTTCCCGCCAGCCGTCGCGCCGCCCCAAGCTCTCCGATTCGCGCCCTCTCAAAGGTCCTTTGGACCGCACGTCAGATACCGTTCGGAGTCCCAATACCATCGTACGGTCCTCCGTGCATCTTCGAAAAGCTCCTAGACTCGCAAAACCGCCATGGGAGCCACCTTGGTGGACATCATACCGTCCGGCGCGGAGAACCTCGACAGCGACGTCGGCCTGTGCGCCCCGGATGCCGAGCCGTACACGCTATTCGCCGGCCTGTTCAACCCGGTGATCGAGGACTACCATGGCGGCTTCAAGGCGACCAACAAGCACTCGCTCACGGACCTCGGAGACCTTAGCACCTTGGTCAACGTGGACCCCCGACGACCAGTTGGTCATTTCCACCGGCGTGCGCTGCGGACGCTCGTTGCAGGGCTGCCCTTTCCCCTTACAAAAAAGTGTAATTCTTTTTTGTGGAAAGTCTGCTGAAAAAAGTCAACACAGGTATTAAAGGTCAACACCTTTTCATCATACTTTCTGCAGATTGTATTTAGCTTTTGACTTAACTTCCAGGAGCCGTTTGGCCCAAAGTTCATTAGAAAGGCAGTAGACTTCTTGGCGCCTAGGTGTCAACTTTTTGTTGACACTCCACTGAAAAGCTAAACCTCTAGCATAAGACAACCTTGTGACTCCAAGGCGATTCATTGGCACCAGACCATTTGTAGTCTCTGTGTCGCCAGAGCCTCCTCCAAATTGGCTGCAGCAAAATTCCGTAAAAAGAAAAAAGAAACGCGATTTTCTCTTTTTAGTTTTGTTAGTAAATGGTGTCGCTGTGTTACTAGTATTTGAAGGCCATACAACTACATACATCCGAGAACTACACATTAAAAACGAACACAAACACAAACAGAAACACCACACCTGAAACACAGTCCCATTGACTGCTCCAGAGCCTTATATAGCCTACATATTGAAGGAATTCATTTGGCCGGTGACCACCTCAACACTTATTAAGGTTTTAAGTATTTGATCTTCTCCTCGGGAGTCCATCAAAGGGAAAACAGTGTTTTGAAGGTCGTGGACGATATCTCTTACAAGAAAGCGTTGGTTCATTCATTCAAGTCACTATAGTCACTTACAAAGTGAGAACGGCAGGGCATGCCTTTCGAACGCCTCAACATGCAGCCAGCAGAAAGTCTGCAGCCTTTCTGATAAATATGGCTGCAGGAAGTCAACAAAAAGACTTAACATGGAAGCACCAGAAAGTCTGCAGACTTTATTTGAAATAGGTTGCAAGAAGTCAACATATATTTTTCAACATGCAGGCAGCAGAGAGTCTGCAGCCTTTCTGATAAATATGTCTACAGAAAGTCAACAGAAATTTTCCCCACGGAGTCTTCAAGAGGTGTGTCGACTTCCTGTTGACAATGTCAACAGAAAGTCAAAGTCAAAAGGAAGTAACCAGAGTCGACAAGAAGTCAACACATTTTCATCAGAAAGTCTGAAATCATTTTTGTAAGGGTCAACCCGTGCCTGACGGAGGCCCAATACCGCGAGATGGAGGAGAAAGTGAGCTCGACTCTGCGCATGCTGGAGGGCGAGCTGAAGGCCACCTATTACCCACTGACCGGCATGGGCAAGAAGACGCAGCAGCAGCTCATCGACGACCACTTCCTCTTCAAGGAGGGCGACCGCTTCCTGCAGGCGGCCATCGCTGCCATCAAAACCAAAGTAGAGTGTTGTAACCAAACGCTTCCTTCACCCGAAGGGGGGGAATGTGTGGGGAACGGAAAAAGACGAGAATAAAGAGCACCGACGATCGGGGGGCGAGCTGGCACGCGGGGCAGTTGGAGCTTGGACACCGCGAGAACTGGTGTTCGTTTTCTCGTCTCCACAATATATATATACATAAAGAGAGAGAGAAAGAGAGAGAAAGAGAGAGAGAGAGAGAGAGAGAGATGTATATAGGTTTTTGCTTTAGAGCAGTTACTTCCTCAGATGCTTGGGTAATTTAGAAAAAGGTATTTTGCGAGCTGGCCAGGTTATTCCCCCGCACTGACACTAGTCGTGACGTCTTTCTGGAGCTTTTTACGAATAACAAGAGTGCGCGTGCATAGCTTTGATAGACGCTGACGTTGTGTGAGAACGGAGATTCCCAAAACAACCTAGTATGACGTTACGCTCCGGGAAGGAGGAGCTTCAGGAGTACTGTGAAAATTATTTTCTGCAATTTTCGAGCACTAAGTTAAATTTAAAAAAAAAGAAAATATTATCGATATTCGTGATCCGTGAGCTCAAATAAAGACGATTTAAGTGTTTTACTCTAAAGCAGAACTGCTTCACTTTTTTTTTTTTTTTTTGAAACGGCTGTTTCTGATGGTTGTATGCGAGTCGCCATGCCCAGATATTTCGACCTTGTCGCCTTTTCCTCAGTATTTGTTCGAAATTGTTTAGGTTTATGTGTTTAGCTGTGCTTCTGACCTGACATAGATCGCAAGGTTCCCAAAGATTAAGAGGATCTTATTCGACTGAACACAAGGCTTCCGTCGAGCGCACTAGCGAAAAACGCAACGTGTTCGAAGTTAAGGGAAGGAAGCTCTCCGACGATAACTTCGAAAAACAGCCAAAGTTAATAACAAGTATTCTAATTTGAAAAAAAATATATAAATAATCTGAAATGATAATTCTGCCGCACAAAAAAGGAAAACAAAAAACTAAAACCAAACGTGTTTCCCATTTTAATATTGGCACGATTAACCAGCTCAAATTTTCTGCTCACTTTTTAGTTCAAATAAATTAATATTTGTTTCATTTTTGCTGCGAGAGTTTGCTAAGGACAACCGCGATGAAAGCGAACGCTACACAGTCCGCTTCAACAGGCTTCAGTTTCGTGGACAGACATACTGATACGACGCAGTCATTAAACACGTAGCGCAGATGACCGGACAGGCGATAAAACTGCAGAATGACGCCCAGTTTCAAACAAGCCCAAGCCAAAAACCATTTGTAAAGTTTCCGTTCTCGGGGCAAATGTTCGCAGCATTCTTTCTAAACTTTATGCAGTAAAGGCAATGGTGCACACACTATCATCTGACGTAGTTCTTCGCACAGAAAACTGACTCTCCGACGACATATCAAATGTTGAACTATCGTTTCCCAGCGACTTCAAAATTTTTCTTAAATATATGACCGCATATCGTGAAGGTGGTGTAATGATTGCCATAAGGAAAGATTACCAAACATCAGTTGTTGCTCTTGACGCGCCTCTTGAGTTGATTTGAATGACTACAAACTTCGCTGGTGTTACGTGCGTTATTGGTGCCTGTTATCGTCCCCCTAAGAGTCAACCAGAATTCGTAGATGTATTGAATGACTCGCTTCAGATTATCTTTCACAGATTCCCGCTATGCAGTTTACTTTTTTGTGGCGATTTTAACTACCCGAACATTGACTGGCAATCATCCTTCACCAGTTCCCTCACCAGCGGATCTGAAAGTTCCCGTCTTTTTCATACTTTAAGCTTGTTTCACCTTTCCCAAATGGTACGGGAACCGACACGTGGGGAGCATATTTTGGATTTTGTTTTCACAAATGAGACACAAAATACTAAAACCAGGGCACTGGATCGGATACGTGACCATCGCAGAGTGCATTGTTTCATCTCCATGCAGCCCTTTGATAAAAAAAAAATACGCACACACGTATATTTACCTTTGCAGAGGCAGATCACGCTAAAATACACCGCTTGTTGGCAGAGTTCGCGTCGACTTTTGAAATCAGTTTTGACACCTGTACAGCTAATTAAAACTGGATGAAATTTTGAGATAAGATTAGGGAAATTAAAAAGGCCTATATCCAATAACTCACAATCAAGACAAAAGATGATGCGCCTTGGTCCACAAGGAATGTAAGACGATGCCTGAATAAGAAAAAAACAGCATATAGAAAAGCGACCCAATCTGATACACCCCGTGATTGGCAAAAGTACAAAGAACTATCCACTGCGTCAGAAACTGCAATTGGCGAAGCTAAAGACCATTATTGCAATCACTCGCTTCCCAACCTTTTAAAAACCAACCCTCAGAAATTTTGGCGTATTGTAAATCCAAAAGATATGTCTACTGTGCCTGTCTTCAAAGATGAAAACGGACGCGCTGTGTCAACGGAATACCGTCCTGATTTGTTTAACAAACATTTTAGTGTTTTAGTGAATTATTTACAAAGGAGTGCTCACTGATTGAATCCGTTACGCTTTCTCGCCCTATTATTCTTCATCAAATGGAAAATATCGTAATCACACCCGATGGCGTAGCTCATGCTATCGATTGATGATGATGATGATCGACTTCCGCCCAACTCCAGCCAGTACCTCAAGGGATCAGTACTAAGCTTCTAAAATTAACGTCCATGTATCATCTTTCTTATTGTCTTTAGTGTTCTTACAGTCACTAGATACAGGTTGCGTGCCCGATGACTGGAAAAGTGCACATGTCATACCTATATTTAAATCGGGAGATAACACCTGTCCGAACAATTATTAACCCATCTCTCTTACTTCTGTGTGTTGCAAAATTATTGAACATATTATTAACACTCACATCATGGCTCACCTAAACGCTAATAACTTCCTGCTCGAGAATCAGCACGGGTTTCAGTACAAACGATCATGCCAAACACAATTATTTGAGTTAGTGACAGAGCTTCATGATATATACACCTGTCCCTTTACACCGATGCAATTTTCATTGACTTCTCAAAGGTCTTTCATCGCGTGCCCAATAAACGTCTACTTAATAAGGTGTCTAATCTTTAACTCGACCGTAGTACAACACGGTGGATTAGGAAGTGCTTATCTAACCGCTATCAATCAGTCTCCATCGACCACTGCATAGTGTCCGTGCTGGGCCCCTTGCTATTTTTAATAAACATTAACGGCATAGCGACTAACATAGACTCGTCAATACGACTATTTGCTGACCACTCTGTTCTTTACAGGCAGGTAGCTAACCATGACGACGTCATCATTTTGCCGGCCATTCAGCTAAGTTGTCGGAGTGGTGCCATCGATGGAAAATGGAAATAAACATAGATAAGACTAAACATGGGACCTTTTCCACACTTTCAAGCATCCCATCCAACTTTTACCGAACAGATAACAGCGTGGTTGAACGTGTCCCGTCCTTTAAATATTTACGTGTATTTTTTACTTCCGATTTAAGTTGGAACACTCATATAGATTATATGACTAAAAAGGCACTAGAAAAGCTAGAATTTCTTAAGCGTCGTTTGTACCTTGCTAATGCACAAACGAGACTTCATGCGTGTACCTCCTTAATCAAAGCAACATTAGAATATGCTTCAGTTGTATGGCATCCACATGAAGCTAATCTAAATAATCGTCTCGAGTCGGTGCATAATAAGGTTGCAAGGTTCATCCTAAGGTCCTACTCTCGCCATCAGAGCGTGTCTGCGCTCAAGCAGTCTCTTAACAATTTTTTTTTTTAAATCTTGAGATGCGAAGAAAGTTTTTTCGCTTGTCATTTTTTCACTCTCTTTAGTATGGTCGCTCATTATTTGCGTCTTCTCATATTCGGCCAGCGCATGACATATCCACCCGTACCGAACAGCAACTGAAGGCGTTACCAATATTTGCACGTACAGTGAGATACCGAAATGTTCCCTTAGTACTGTCAATAAAAGATCGGTATTCACTACCTGCATGCATAGCCACTTTGACAGAATCTTCTGCCTCCCAGACTGCAGTCTTCTCGCTCTTTGGAACTGAAACTGAATTGTAGCTCCCTACCCCCCTTTCCCTTTGTTGACTCCTTTAGTCACTTGTTTCTGAAGCTGCATTTTTTGTTTATTATTATTAGTAGTAATAGTTGGCATTTTTGAGGTTTGTTTTTTGTTTCACTGAATGCATTGAAGTACACCTCTTTTAGCCGAAGTTTTTGGTTACTGTTTCTAAATGGCGCACTATAGCTCCGATGCTGCTGCGCGAAAAAACCCCATACTACTACTGTTTCTAAATATGCTCTAATGATGATTAATAGTGAGTTTTATCTGTTTTTGTGTAGCATTGTTGCTTTGTGTTGTATATCTGTTTGACTGATTTTACAGCAACACCCCTATGTAATGCCCTCTGGGCCCTAAGGAATTCTGAAATAAATAAAAAAACTCTAACGGTAACAAGTTACTTTTTTAAGCTGTTTCCTGTAACAAAGTCAGTTTCCCTCCTTGTGTAACTGCTGCTGTAACACTGTTAATTTTACTGGCACCTTGCCCAACACCGATTTCGATAGCGAGTTTAACAACTGCGGAGTATAAAATTTCGTATTAACAAAGGCTATACAAACTATGAAAACCTATACTGATAAAAGGTCTGTTCACAGTTGGCTATAAAAAACACCCGATTGTGATACAGATTTCAGCAACTACAATGTTTAGGCTCTCGTCTCAACAAAGGCTACTCAAGCATTTATTGAGCTTGATGTTCATACTGCTGACATGTTGAGTTAGCCACTGATGTTAATAAAAATATATTAAAGTGAGTGATCAAGCATTAATCTAATTTTGATATATATTGTAGCAACTCCAGTGTGCAGGCTTTCGTCTCAACAAGGGCTATACAAAGTCTGAAGATTACCAATGATACAAAGTATATAAAAAGTGGCCGATAAAAATAAGTCCAGTCTCAATACATATTGTAACAACAAGAATGTATAGCTTTGCATCTCAACAAAGGTCATGCAATGTCTGAACACTGCCATTGATAAAAAAAGTATATGAAAAACATGCGATAAAAATGAATCCAATATCGATACACATTGAAACAACTGTAGTGTACTGGCTTTCATCTCAACAAAGGATACACAAATTCGGAAGATTACCATTGATAAAAATTATATACAAAGTGGGTGATAATAATGAGTCCAATTACAATAAACTTTTACCCACTGCAGCCTATTGACCCGTGTCTGAAAAAGGTGTATACATAATAGCTGTTTTCGATTTACTTACCCCTCCTGCACCAGGGCAGAAAAGTGTAGGGCAGTCTACTTCCGATATGTGTATTAAGATACGACCGGAAGTACACCGCCCTACACTTTTCTGGACCGGTTCACGAGGTGTAAGTAAATCGAACGCAAATAGTGTGTACAAATACGTCATTACATCGTAAGTAGGGAACAAAGTCGCAAGGTTAAGAAGTGGGAAACATATCAATAGATTGGGCAGCATTTTTTTTTTCTTTTGTAATGGTAGTTTTTACCGTTTGTTAAGTTATGCTGATGGGCGGGGGGCCACGTATGTCCGGTTCCTGTAATGCACTCCTTAAGGCCCTGTCACATTGAGGCAACAGTAGGACAACTCTATCCGGCAACACGAGGAAATTGTGTTGCAGGCGACCCTGTTACATCACGGCAACAGCAACAGTAGGTCAACATGTGGCAGCCGCTCGGCAACCGTGTTGGTCGATTTGTTTTCCGATCACCCTATCACACCGTGCTACAGTTAACTAGAAGGGGGGAAGTGAGATCATGGACCGAAGCGCCATGCATGGCTGTGAAACGGCGAACGTGGAAGGGTTCTGGATGTACGCAGCGCTGCGGTAGCATAGACTGGAGGATCCGAGCTTCCCGAGGACCTTTGGCGAGCAAGTGTGGCGTGGCTGTTTGTCAGCGCGAACTGGCTCCCGTTCAGATCATTCTCTCAAGTTTTCTGCAGCTTATGTCGATTGAAGTCCCATGAGAAATCGACTTCGACGACAACGCCAGTAGCACAGTAGAAGCTACGCAATGCACGCGCTACTACAACCTATCGTTTAGTGGGGCTTTCCCGTGCCGTCGGCACGATGTGCGGCAGCCGTGAGCGCTCGCTGAGCTCACTACCCCTCCTCTAGCTGTCTATAACCACGTTGATGGCAGGTAGAACACGAGGAACACACCGCCCTCCTGATTGTTTACCTTCGCTCGTGTGCGGCGCGGCGTCGCTGGAAATGGGACTCTACAAAGTGCTAGTGAGTTCGAAGGGCCGGAAATTACCACGGGACGACATACCAGTGACTATGATTAGAAAACTTGAGACGAGGAGTATTTTCCAGCCTTATTTTACCAAAAAGTTCTTCATTCGCTAACAAAGCAGATAGCCCCTAACCGAGGCTAGTAAAATCGAGGATTTATGGTAGGGATTTGCGCCATCGTTTGAAGAGTTTCTGTTCGGTGCTTTCATGCAATTTCTATTTCTACTGTTTAAGTGATTGAGCAAGGAAGTAACCAAAAGCGTCTTTCGTAATAAGTTGTTGAGTTGAACCGACAGTACTTAAAAACTGCGACACCGACACGAGCGGCATTAATAATAACAATCGGTGGAAAAATATTTTTAAACGCTATATATTTGACTACCGAATGCTATGTGATCGCTTCTTTTCCCAAAACGTTCTGGGTATTTTTGAAACAAATAAGGTCTCTGGCAGCGGCTTTTTCCCGGTTCCGAGCATCAACAATCATGATTAGAGTGGTCGTTTTAATGCTTATTTTTCGTTTATATTTGCTGGATTATTTTTATTATACTTTATCAGAGGATGAGCATGAATGCAATTTTATTTCACTAGCAATAACGTGAGCTGGTCTCTCGGCAGTTCTAATTTTCACACCAGTATGATTGTGCACGACCGTACCTGCAGCTACGGTCGTGCACGTTCATACTGGTGAAACTTAGAAGTGCCGAGAGATTGTCAAAATGGTCACATGTGACCATTTTGACAATTGCTTTCCGTAATTACGTAGTAAAAACATTTATCAAATTATTTTAGCTGCTCGTCATCCTGACCCAAGCAGCACAGAATTAGCCAATCATTGGCCAATGGCTGGCAATGGTCCTTTGGCCGGTGGCCAGACAGTGGACAGCCATTTGCCGATGACTGGCCTTTTTCTGGCCATTGGCTAAGGCGACTGGATATCAGCCATCGGCCAAGCATTGGCCGATGAATGGCCACTGTCTTTCCTCTGGAAAAAAAGGACCATTTCCAGCCATTTGCCATTGATTGGTCAAATCTGTTCTGCTTGGGTAATTATTGCTAAAGAACGTTTTCCAAGCCTTTATTTGAGAAAGACGTGTTAGGGAACAAGCTCTGCCATCGAAGCTGCCAGTGTTGTCGTGTTTCCGGCCCGACATTCGCTCAGCCATCTATCAGGTCAACAGATGTAATCCAAGACAAGTTGCTGCTGTTTTTGTTGCTGAAAGCTTTCATACCGAGGCAACATTTTAGTTTTTGTTCATGTTGTCCTGCTATTGCCGCTATGTGACAGGTTTGTCGGACAACACGGGGAGCGAGAAACAAGTTGCCCGACTGTTAGACAAGGTGTTGCACTGCCGTTGCGGTCGTGTTGCCTCAGTGTGACAGAGCCTTTACTGCTTCTTTTTCGTCCTGGCAATCGCGGCCGTGGTTTTTCGCCGTGAACGGCCGGAATACGTCCATGCCAACTTTTTGGTAAGGTCCGCTTTCTTCATAGAATTATTGTGCTGTTCGGCAAAAAGGGCCTGTCGCCATTTTGTTTGACTTTATGAATCGACGTCGGGAGTTCGAGCGAGTCCTTGTTCGAATTTATGTTTTGATTCTGAGCGAATGCTTATATGATCACAGTTTAGACAAGGGTCACGCGTGTGGGACGAATTCAGTGGGTGTAGATTCGCCGAGAAGAGGTCTCTTCCTGCGAGCCACCGGCCAGGTGGGCCTATTTCTGCCTGGCTGGGAAGAGCCCACTGGAGCAGCGCTAGCGGCGCGAGCTTGTGAAAGTCGTTATCGAGGAGCGAACACTCAGTGTTGTCACCATTTTTTGCGCTGGTAGCAGACCGTGTCCACATTTAGACCAGCTTGGCCAATCGATCTTCGTTCTCGTATACAGGTATCCTGCTGTGTGCGGGGACCTCATGAAGATCGACATTGGAATATGAGGAACGCCGCTGTCCGGGCGAGCGGTGGCGTGTCGTCGAGCTTTGGAGGTGATGAAGGGCCGTCCCGGAGTCTGAGACTCGAAAGGATGACTGCCGACGCCAGCGGAGTCGCCGAGCTCACTGAGCCCAATCTCGGCCGCCGACAGCTCCGTCTCAAGCGGACTCGGTGGGCTCTACGCGGTCGGTTCCCTCGGCCCCGGTCACCCGATCTGTGCCATCCCGCACGGCCGGTGAACTTTACCAACTGCCTCGACTTCCGGTCGTCCTTTCGTTCATGCGCGGGAGATTCGATCTGACGTCCAGGTAGAGGCTCGCGATCAGCAGCAGTGTCACTAGTAGCACCTACCAAGGTTATTTTCAAGTGCTTTTCAGTCCGATTCAGAAGTCGCATAAGTTTTACTTTTCATTTTTCTCTGTGACACCTAGGTTTAGTTCGCTGTCAATTCATCGTAAGTACGCCGCAAAGCTTTATTGGCGTGTCATGATTCGTCGAGTGAAGCGTGATCAAAACTGATGTGGTGTGTTATTGCTGTTTTGTACCCTTGTGAGTGTTCTTACAAATAAAGGTTTTTCTGCTGTTATTTTGTGATTCTTCCCTCCACCGTGTCGGCATGCGCGGAAACTTGTTTCCGTGGTACTTCGTGTGTGCAAGTATCTGTTGGTACTCGCGAGTTTCTCGGCAGTGCAGAATTCTTATCTAGGAACAAGGGCCGCATTAACTGAAACATTAAAGTAAGACGCTCATGTAAAACAAATTGCGAGCAGAACGCAAATGTGTCCCATCGCTATTAATTTGTTTTACGAGAGTTTCTGGTTTTATTGTGTCACGTAATATGTTTTCTGAACCCGCTCATTTGTATATTTGGGTAGTATAAATTTATGCTGGCTTATCAAGTATGTTTATTATATTCGAAGCACGAATTTTTTGATAACTGAGCATATACTTGGAGCACAGGCAAAGGATGGCTTAAAGAGCCACTGAAAATAAAAACATATGTTTTTAACAGTCTGGGTCGGACACGTGTTTCAAGCAAAAAATTTTACGCGAAAGAAAAAAAAAACTTGTTCAGAGCAGTATTGACGGCGCGGGAAGCGATTTATACCCCTTTCAGACGGGAAAGTAAATGTCATTTTCATCGAATGTCATTTACCACTCGGCGAATCAGCTCGTGACACTGGTTCTGCACGTGGCGGGTGCACGCGCAGCGTGGCGTATTAAACATGCGGATCGGCCGAGTTGTAATGTCATTTTGCTTAAAGGGGCGATGCAACAATTTTCGTACTTTGCGCAAATACCGCTTAGAACGGATCCCTGACGTGAATCACCTTTGAAACACGCGTTCGTTTTTCAACCCACCAATAGAAGTCCCAGAAAAAAAATTAAAGAAAAACGAGCAGCGTTCACCCCCTCAACTCGCAGCCACAGCAAGCGGCCACGTGATCTGGAGCCGATTATATGCCGCCAATGTTGATCATAGCCACGCGCTGGGGTTGGCAAAGCACAGGACACGCGCTGAGTTCCAGACATTGTTATGGCTCGGCTATTGTCGTCGTTGCAGCGATTGGACACGGGCTTCCCTACCCGAATGCTTCTCGAGCTAGTAATTATCACGAGCCCAAATCGAATGCCCACGAAATGCTCGGGTCCAATCTATGACCCGCATTCAAATATCGTCATTGGGGTGTACTGCGATCCCCACGTTACGTCATCAAATTTTGCAAAGAAGAGATCGAATGAAAATGATCGCTTTTGTCCTTTAAATTATACAGCAACAAAGGAGGTTCTTGGCCAGTGGCGTTGCGTGCGAGTATCCTTGAGTCCCGCTAGTGCCAGTAAGCTCGTGTAAAGTGAAAAACATTCCAATTGAATATCGCTACACCGCTCCTTTAAATAAAATTTAACGTGCCCGTCTGAAAGGGGTATTAGTCGGCAATCCCCTTCTTTCCACTTGTTTTCGCTCTCTCGGCATTTCGGGCGCGTGGAGGAGAGGTGGATCGGTTTCGCGTTCGCGACCGAGATGGTCACTCCGGAATGACCCGCGACGTCATGAACTTCGCGCACAGAATTTCAAAGAAATCTCTCGGAGTCAATATTGCTCTTAAAAATATTTTTTTTTTTTGCGTAAAATATATTTCTCAACAAGCGTGTCCCCCAGACTGTTAATTTTTTTTTTTCTTTTAAGTTTTTTTTTTTTTATGTACACATGGAGAGCTTCAAAAGTACACTGCGAGTATACTCCATATTGGCCAGTTTAACGCAGGGTTATGAAAAAAAAAAGTATATGCGTACTAAGTTCAGGAGAAATACACTAGAAGTATGCTGTTTTCGCAAAGGACAAGCGGCTTCCCCGACGCATATTTATTTATATATTTATTTATTTAAAATACCCTCAAGGCCATCGGCATTGAACAGGGGAAGTGGGGGTTAGTGGCAGTAGAACACTTTGCAGCTCAATCTCAGGAGTATAAATTATTTATGGCAGTTCTAAATAAGTGGTCAGGAACAATTGTTGCGATACACGCGGGAAGGTGGTCCCAATCCACTGAAGTTTTCGGAATGAATGACTCTTGGATTGCATTAGTCTTTCATTTTAGCGTGTCTACTTTATACATATAATAAATGCGGGACGAAATATAAGAGGGATGATTCAGCAGTCGGTTGTGAAGTAATGAGTTAGTACGGTATATCTTATGAAAGAGACATAAGCGAGCTATTTTGCGACTCAAAGTGAGGTTAGGCAACGATAGGCGATGAAAGTTATTAAGAATAACACGAGCAGAGCGATCCTGAACTGATTCCAGGGCGTTAGTTAGTTTGGAATAACCGGGGTCCCAGATAGAAGAAGCATATTGTAATTTAGAGCGTACAACCGTTTTGCACAGGGTTAGTTTCAGAGATGAAGGGGCAAGTGAAAACTTCCGTTTTAGATAACCTAGCATTCAATTTGCGTTATTAAAAAAAAAAAAGCTTGTCTTCACTCTGCACTTTTTACCTGTGCCACTTCAAACAACAGGTAAGAAAAAAGAAGCTGGAATGCCAGTTCCTTTATGTATTCCGTAAAAAAGGTCCTTTAGAAGACCAAACAACACTGAAAATTCAAGTAAAAACCTTTCAGTGTCGTTTGGTTATAAACAAAGTTTCTTGTAATAAAACACTCTTCTCACTCTGCGCTTGTTATAACTGTTGCCTTCATACAACAGAAAAAAGAAAGTAAAAAGAATTCACTCTTGTGGCAGGCGGAACAGTATTTTTTTTTTTTTTTTTGCGTTTTGTGAAGTTGCTTGATGCACCGATTGTTTTGATCAGGGCGAGGGAAACGAAGGCTGGCAAGGAGGAAACAGGCTGGACGCTGCAGAACGGAAAGGGAAACCTCTCCTCCTCCCTACGTTCCATCGGCTTCCTCCTCACCAGCCTTTGTTTTCCTCACCCTGCTCTTAATTTGTATCTGACTATAGTGTGAATGACAGTTAAACCTTTCGGTCAACGCTAGGTGCAATCATGGGGAATGACAGAAAGTTGTGTTTCGCAAGAGAAGATTTACGAAAGCCGTGCTGAGCGGTGCTGAAAAAAGGTTTAGATTCTAAAAATTGAACTAGTTGGAGTAGAAGATATGTTCTAGTATCTTGCATGAAATGCTAGTAAGTGAAACTGGTCGATGATTATCCGGGCAATATTTATCACCTCCTTTGTGGAGTGGCACCACCTTCCCTATCTTCCAATCAGCAGGCAACTCTCCAAGTGAAAGCGACTGGGAAAAAAATTTGGATATTTTCAAAGAGCAATACATTTTTGTGTTTTTGAGGAACTTTGAGTTAATGCTGTCGGTGCCAGCAGAGGAAGAAAGTTTTAAGTTATCGATTATTTTAACAATACCAATAGGATTGACAAAAACGGGCCTCATATGATAAAAATCACTCGCGTCAAATCTACAAGTAGGAGTGTTAATAAGAGTTTGAAAGGACTTAATAAAAACTTAATTCAAAACGCGGGCACATTCATCGCTAGAGATGATATCTCCGTCCGCCGCCTTGAGTGAAATTACGAATTTTTCTTTTTTACTTACAACATTCCTAAACTGCTTTGGGTTAGTGGCTACCATAGACGGTAGCTTAAAGTTAAATTAATCGTATTTCGCCTCTTGAATTGCATTTTCGTAAACTGCATTGGCGTTTTGATAAGACTCCCACCGGTTACAGGTTCTGGAAGATTTAGCGGCACGAAACAATCTCTTTTTATTGTTCGATAGCTTTCTCAGTGATGGGTTAAACCACGGTGATTGAGTTTGAGACGTTACAGATCGTAGTGGAATGTACTTGTCGGTGAAGACTGCGACTTGACCCTTAAAAATATTCTAGTTCTGCTCAACGGAACGCTCGGAGCAGTTAACAAAGTAGGGATCTACGAACTGATTGAGGGCATCTTTTATAGCGTCGAAATTAGCTTTTCGGTAGTCTCGAATAAGTTTTATCTTTTTTCTACTATTACACTTTGGTATGCTTAGAGAGTCAAGTAACGAGCAGTGATCACTTAGTCCTGGTAGGTGAGATATTAGGGATACACGGCCAGGTGTGGAGGTAAGAACAAGGACAAGAACATTTGCTGACGTGACTGCAATTCTCGTGGGTTCTGCAACTAGCTGTGATAAGTTAAAATCGGAACACATGTGCAAGAAATCAAAACACTCCGACAAAAATGGATTAGGAAACGGGCTTTCGTGCGACCAACAGATGTTTGGGTAATTAAAATTACCTAGAAGAAATATTGGACTGTTTGGAAACCTCGTTACAACCATAATAATAGCATCATGAAGTTCGTTTACAAAAGTAGAAGTACACTTCGGCGGACGATAGCAAACACAAAGAATAACTTTATATAATTCACCTCACAACAAACTCAAAGAAAATCAACATTCAAGGCCAAGGTCACACAATAGGAAATAATATAGTCAGCTACTGCAATTAGTACACCACCTCCAGATTCTTACTGCCTAATGAAACGATACGCGTTAAACCGTTTTTGACAATCGAATATTTCACTGTTCCGTATTGTAGCGGAAAGCCACGTCTCGGCAAGTACCACAACGTCAGCCGATGACGAGTCAAGGACAGCGCATAGCTCATCTTGTTTCTTTTAGCACGCTCATTTTGTTACTAAAAAAGATAGACATATTTTCGGAAAGAACGACAATGATCGTTTCTCGGTTGCTATGACGGAGGGGGTCCACTCGCTGACTCAGCAAGGGCGCCAGTGGCTGTATCGGCGACACTCATCTCAGAAAGGGCCCCGAACTCGCGCACACTATCGGTTTCGGAGCAGTAAACAAAAACCTTATTATCAAAATGAAGCTTGCTATACCACATTCTAAAGTTAATATCAGGATTTAAAGCCTTCGCCAATTCGATTAATGTCTTTCGAGCCTTACGTGTTGCTGGTGAAAAATCCTCATGAATTGAAACGCCACTGCCCTTTGCCTTTGTTTTCAACGACAAGATGCTCTCTCTAGATTTCAAATTCGCCAACTTCACAATAATTGGCCGGCACGAGTTCCCCAAGAACATGCCTATCCTGTGCGCTCGAGCTATGGCGTCATCTGTGACCTGCATATTCATTACCCGCAAAAGTACCACTCTAACCTTCTCACCAGACTGACTCATCGTTTCTAACGGAACGTCCTCGATTCCGGAGAAAATTAAATTATCACGTCTAGACCGATCCTCTATCTCGTGCATGCGCTCACGCAGGAGGGAATTCTCTTTCCTGGCATCATCAGCAATGCACTGCGCAGCAAGTAGTTGCTTCTGCCATTCATTAAGCTCTGCAGCCTCCTTCTCTACGCTTGTCAGCCTATTGTAGACTGAGGTAAGTCTATTTTCCATCAGTTTTTTTTTTTTTTTTTTTTTTTTTTAATTTCACTTACGAAACTCATAATCATTTCCTGCCTAGATTCAAAGCGTACAGTCCGCTCGTTAACATCCTGCAGTAGCTTCAACATTTCATTGAACTGATTGATCTGTGCCTGTGACATAGGTCCCGGACTAGGTTCTATATCGCCGCTCAGAATTAGTATTAACGTACAGTACAAAATGCATCTAAACCAGAGATGGCAAAATTACTTTCAAAAAGTAATTAAATTACATTACTGATTACTTTTCTGCAAACTGCAAAAATGTAATTAAGTTACATTATAAATTACCGCAGACTAAAAGTAATGACATTACGTTACAATTACTTTCGAAAATAATAAAATTACTTTGAAATTACTCTGACATTACTTTTGAATACCTTGAGGTAGTAATTCGTGCTCATTTTATTTACCGTATACACCAACACAGTGTTTACGAAACAAGCCCTCGTTTGCTCACACAACGCGTGTGCGGAAACCAGATCCGGGAGAAGCGAGGCGCTGCACATGCGCAGTGCCGACAGGAGCGCCACCGCAGTGATTGGACGTCAGAGCTGAGTTGGTCTATATGTACGAAAACTCAGATCTTCCTGTTTACACCGCAACAACCTTATCTGCCTCAAAGTGAACCATACTGAACAGTGGTTTTGCTGGCGCCCACGACATAAGTGTTAAACATGATGGATAGCTTCTTTAGATGTGACTCAGAAAGACTGTCGACTCACCAGTTTCTTTGTTCATTCAACGGAGAAGGTTCTTACTAAAAGGGTGATATGTTACCGTCTTCCTGATTTAGAAGTTGCAATGGCAGCTCCTTCTTGCAAGGAGTCGACGCGTAAACGTGTCCCTTCTGCCTCAGACGCTATCAAATTCTATTCTCCCAGAAGCACTATACTCGGCGACAACTTTTCTTGGCAATGCAGCGGAGAAGAGGAGATCCCGCGCACAGCTTTATTCATCGTTCGAAATGGGAAAGGGAACGCGTGCCTGTATCCTCCAATGTATTGCCAAGAAAAGTTGTCGCCGAGTATAGTTGACCTATTCTCGGTCATTCCTTTCAAGAACCATTTTTCCCAAACACCCGAAGAGCCCAAGTTTTTGTGCATTGTCACACAAAGAGCCTGGATAATTGCTAAGCAGAAGCGTCGCCACTTGAGGAAGGGCGCGAGCTTCCTAAATTGTGTACTTTCCCAATAAACGGGGAGCGATATCTGCTTGTAGGCTTATTCCCGAATAAACTTCCCAAGGGATGGCAGCGACGCATACCGCGAGCGTCACCTGTTTTGCTTGAGGACGCACGAAACGTTCTGGGGTTTTGACAAGGCATTTGGAATTAACTATTTATTCCGGTCGTTTGGTGTTCACAATGGTCGAAGCTTACTGTTTTACCTTGATTGGCGAAAGTACAAGTCTGGGGATCTGTTTATCATTGTCCTCTCGGCAGGCACGTATCCAGGGGAGGGTGGGGGGGGGGGGGGGGGGTCAAGGGGCCCGCCCCTCCCCCCCCCCCCGAAATTTTCCATTTTACTGGGACCTCCTCTCCCCCCTCCCCCTCATACAGCATTTTGTCATGAGCGGCCCCCCCCCGCCCCCCCCCGAAACAAAATCCTGGCTACGTGCCTGCCTCTCGGGTTTTAAATTATGTTTAGCTCACTGGTGATCTGCCCGTCGCCTTGTAGCCTATGAGCCGTTCATCCCTAAGCTGACGCACTGTCATCTTAAGAGATGAACCGTGGAGGCTACGTTCACGCGTCTATTGTTTGCCACGTAACCACGCTTTCGTTCATACGTGCGCGCAGGGAAAAGACGGGTTAGGTGATGAAAGGAAGGTGTTTGATTGGTTCTGGTTAGCTTGCAGCTCCCACCGCAATGTCAGCTTAGGGATGAACGAAGTATAGTATCGTCATGATGACGCGACGCCGTGAATATGTCGTGCCTAGAGTTCGTAAGCCGTTGCCTTCCAGCGATGTCTACACGTAAGCTTTTCCCCTTCGACTTTCCAACCCTCCTTTGTGCGTCTGTCCAGCTCTTCGTACGAAACTTCGCGCTCAGGTGGCCGTTGTTTATTTCCTCTGATGCTCTTTCACATTTCACCATGCGAAATAATTTTTCTCTTCTTTTTTAAAGCTTGCAAACGAACTTTCTAATTTAGGACGAAAGTAATTTCGAAAAGCAATGAATAATATTCACGAAATTACTGCCTGAAAGTAATTCATCACATTACTAAATTACTAGCCTAGAGAACTAATTCATTACATTACTCATTACTTGGAAAATTAATTTAATTACTGTAATTCCATTACAGTAATGCCATTACTGCCATCTGTGATCTAAACAGTCAGTCACACAACAACACACTGTACTTGGGCGAGGCAGCACTACCAGGCAACGATAATCACTTTTAAATTAAGAATAAGAACGCCGTTTACAAACCTGTAGAAGGAAGAACACGGGATTAGATGGCTGCCACATCGTTGCGTAGCTGCCTCGCCCACTGACAAAACACGCGCCAAACAGGGGGGTGTCTGGCGACGATTCGAGTGTTGACGATGGCGATTCGGTGCCGACGAAAACAAGAGAGCACTCAGCCGGAAAGTGTTTATAATCGAGGGGCAAACAAACCTGGAGACCGCGACTGGCATTCCTGATGACGGGAAAAGGCGCTTTCAGGAGAGTCTAATATCTTGGTAGCACTGTAGAGTCGTCGTAGTCCACAGGAAGGGCATGCCAAGCGAAAATCTGTAGTAGGAAGAGCACGGGTTGCCACATCGTTGCGTAGCTGCCTCGCCCACTGAAGGGTCACGTGATCTCTCCCACAGACCTGTTGAAACGACTTTGATGAGTGCTGTGATTTCACGGAGAGGATTTAGACAGACCCCTCAATCCTCTCAAACATTATGACGGATCTCTTACACTATTCAACGCACTAAGAGGCGGAATGCCGAAGCTTGGGGAGCGCTGAGCGAAGGGCGCAAACACATCGGAGTAGGCCACGCACCAACGTCCCTAGGCTCACTTCCAGGCGGCGCAGCATGTACCGCAAGCCACGCGCTCTTCTGTTCGCATTTCATTTTTCCCCCGATAGTACAAATACGTTCTTTATGGCAGCGATGACCGCAGGTGACGTTGTGGAGCGCAGGCTGATTACCTCTGGGAACCTTGACCTGTTGCCAACCAAGAGCACACTGTCCTGGCAGTTCAGATCAAAAAGTTCTACGCCCATCTTCTCCCCGAAGACGACTAGGAGTTGCAGACGGTAGGATGGTCTCCGAGCCCGCGTTGCAATCCACTTGGCGCAGCTTTGTGAATTTCGTCGACTCGAGACGAGATGACGACAGGGAGAGTGCGTACGATGTCCTCAACGAAGTGTTAAATTTAATCTGCCTGACTGGGTGGTGGGGTATCCAGCGGCGCTCCCGAAAAAAGATCCGGTCGTGGCCATCCTAGTGAAAAATATTTTTGTATCAGACATTTCTTGGTCCAATAAACGCATACGATCAAAATAGATTATATACAAGCTAATAAGAGCAAGAAAAAGTATATATTGCCACCCGCATAGCTGATGGAGCGCGTACGTAGCCGAATGGTTACCGTGCTTGGCTGTCGTGCGGAAGATCCGGGTTCAATTTACGGCAGCGGAATGTTCTCTTATTTATTCTTACCGCTTAGTGTTTTCGCAAATTCGATAACTTTCTTGTTTGATCGAGTTACGAATGTTCTACGCGCCGAACGTTCTAGGCCGAATGTGGCAGAGACCCACGAGGTTACAAAAGGTACTTCGCGTGGCAATCCGCGGTCATTCTCGCCCCAGAGTTCGACCCTACTGTTCCCCGACTTCGACGCCCGCGACACCCTTTTGTTATCCACTATTTCCTTTTAGAGCGCAGCTCTTTGGCGCCCGTTTTGGGCTTGAGCGGCGTCGGCGTCGGCGTCGGCGGCGGCGCAGGCGTAACCGCGCGGTGCATGATGGCTAAATTTCCCTGCTAAATTTAGCGGAAAATTTTCGCCGCTAACTTTAGCGGGAAAATTTCCCCGCTAAAATTAGCGGAAAAAATTCCCCGCTAAATTTAAAGTAAAACAATCACCGCGAAATTTAGCGGAAAAAATTCCCCGCTGAGTTTAGCGGAAAATTTTCCCCACTACATTCAGCGGAAAACATTCCCCGCTAAATTTAGCGGAAAAAATGCCCCGTTGAATTTAGCGAAAAATCGTCTCGGCTAAATTCAGCAAAAATAAAAATTCCCCGCTAAATTTAGCAGAAAATTTTCCCCGCTAAAGTGAAAGGAAAATTCGCTAAAATTAGCGGAAAAAATTCCCCGCTAAATTTAACGTAAAACATTCCCCCGCAAAATTTAGCGGAAAAATTCCCCGCTGAGTTTAGCGGAAAACATTCCCCGCTACATTCAGCGGAAAACATTCCCCGCTAAATTTAGCGGAAAAAATGCCCCGTTGAATTTAGCGAAAAATCGTCTCGGCTAAATTCAGCAAAAATAAAAATTCCCCGCTAAATTTAGCAGAAAATTTTCCCCGCTAAAGTGAAAGGAAAATTTTCCCGCCAAGTTTAGCGGAAAAAATTTCCCGCTAAAATTAGCGGAAAGAATTCCCCACTAGAACTAGCGGAAAGAATTCCCCGCAAGATTTAGCGGAAAAATTTTCCCGCCAAATATAGCGGAAAATTTTCTTTACCAAATTTAGCGGAACAAATTCCCCGCTAACTTTAACGGAAAAATTTCCCCGCTAAATCTAGCGAGGAGGTTTTTCCGCTAAATTTAGCGGGAAAGTTTCCCCTAAATGGGGGCGAGCAGGAGAGGAGGAGAGGCATAGCCCCCTCTCCGTACCTTCCCCTCCTCCTCCTCAAGAGCTGCGCTCTAATTCGGCGTTACAGGGAGCTTTTTTTTCTTTTGGGCACAAGTTCGCCCCATTAAACGTTCCAGTTTCCTCACTTATTCTTTGTTTCGTCACCTCTCCATTCGTGACATTCTAGTGGAGGTGCGGGGAACGACGGGCAGGTATACGACGGCGGCGGCGGCGGAGGTCTGCGACGATAGGTTGTCCATCGTCAAACTCGTTGGCTGCTTGGTCTTGGCAGGCAGGGAGCCCAATTCCGGGGTAGCCCTATTTTGCTGCAACTTGATCGCGTCTTGGTAGGGCCTTCGTTGGGTCTTTGTGGGCTTGGTGTCGGGTTTGCACCGCGGGCCCTTTGAGGCGTACGCTGCAGGGACATGCGATAAATCCCTTCCGAACTTAGAGAGGAGATCTTTCAAGCCTTCCACGACGACCCAACGGCTGGGCACCTTGGCTACAGCAGGACGCTCGCCAGAATTCGGGAAAAATACTACTGACCAAAGCTACCGAAGGCCGTTAACCTCTACACTCGATCATGGCACGAGTGTCAGCGACGCAAGAAACCACCGACGAAGCTGTCAGGACTTCTGCGTGTGATTGCTACCCCATCCAAGCCGTTCCAGCAGATAGGTATGGATTTACTTGTCCCTTTTCCGCCACTGGTCGGAAATCGCTAGATAAGTGTCGCCACGGATTATCTCACGCGATACGCCGGAACGAAAGCCCTTTCTTCAAAGACTGCTGTTGAAGTCGCCAAGTTTTTCATCGAGTCCATTGTCCTCCGGCACGGCGTCCCCGACGTCCTCATTACAGACCGTGGATCATTGTTCATGGCTCAGCTGACGCAAGAAAATCTTCGTCTCAATAGCACCAGCCACCGTCGAACCACTGCGTACCATCCACAGACGAATGGACCAACGGAACGACTAAACAAAACTATCGTCGACATGATCTTCATGTATGTCGGCGTAGACCACAAGACGTGGGACGAGGTGTTACCATACGTCACGTTTGCTTACAACGCAGCGGTGCTAGAGACCACAGGAGTAACACCGTTTCAGCTGGTGCATGGCCGAAAAGTAACGATCATGCTCGTCGCGATGCTCCCCACGAACCAGCTTACGATGGGAGCCATGACGCCCAGGTGGTGCTTCAACGAACTGAAGAAGTTCGCCAGCTCGCCCGACTCTGGATTCAAGATCAACAACGTGCCGACGCCACCTAGTACAACCTTCGTCGGATCGAGGTTCGCTCAAGCCCCGAGGACGTGTGTGGGTCTGGACTCCGATGCGGCGACGCGGTCTAAGCGAGAAACTCCTGAAACGATACTTTGGACCCTACAAAGTCCTTCCTCGACTTGGGAATCGGAACTACGAAGTGATGCCCGACGGAACACGGACTTCTTCACGCCGCACTCGACGACTGGAAATCGTCCACGTCGCGCGCCTCAAGCCGTTTTACGATCGATAAGACAGTGAATCGCGTTTTGTACTACGCTCGATAGGATTGTATTTTATAAGTTCCCGTAGTTCGCCATTATTTTTGTTTGTTATTGCTGTTTTGTTTCCCGGCATGCCGCATCGAGGCGATGCGCTTTTAGAAGGGGGGAGTAATGCCACGCGCGTCGCTGAGCGAGCGCGTACGTGGCCGAATGGTTACTGTGCTTGGCTGTCGCGCGAAAGATCCGGGTTCGATTACAGGCAGTGGAATGTCCTTTTATTTATTCTTCCTACTTGGCGTTCTCGCAAATTCGAGAACTCTCTTGTCTGGTCATGTTACGAATGTTCAACGCGCCGAAAGTTCTACGTCGAATGTTCCAGAGACCCGCGCGGCTTCAAAAGGTATTTCGCGGTGCCGTCAGAGGTCAGTCTCGCCTCAGTTATTATCCTTTGTTTCCTTTCTGTTTTGGGCACAAGTTCGCCGTATTAAACTTTTCAGCTTCCTCAGTTATTCTTTGTTCCGTCACCTCATCATTCGGGACAATATTAAGTTATACAAAACTGTTAAGTAGTTTCCAGTAAATTTCTGATAAGCGTATTTTAACGGCCTATATAATCTTATATTACTCTTATGAGCTTTCATAAAGTTATTATATTCTCTGATAGGATCATATCTAGGCATATGTGTTTATTAAACCAAAATGTACTCTTACACATAACATTTGTTTACAGGGGGGAACAGCTTTCCCGGTACGTACAGGACCTGGTATTGCAACCTCATGAGCTTCAAGCAAAACAGTGGTATTCGTCGGGGCAGCCAGTCAACATCCTTGGACCCCAACAGTGCCAAAAGAGATTGGTTCCTTTCGGGGAAGAAGAGAAGACCACGGACGTACTCCTCAAGGCGCTGTACCGCCCAGCTGGCGGTCACACCTTCTTTCTCCGTTTGACTGTACCGCTGCCGATTTGACGTAAGAGACCGCGATGTGAAGGCGACGGCCCGACGCCCACAAGAAGGCTGCTCTTTGGAAAAGTACCGCCCCGAGGCCAAAGGAGCTGGCGTCTGCAGACACTGTCGTCGTATGCGCCGTGTGGCACCGAGCAACCCAGAGGTCGGAACAGAGCAGTTCCTTCAGCTTGGAAAAGGCAGACCGCTGGGTGTGGCCCCAAGTTCACCCAGAGTTCTTGAGCACCAGTGTCTGAACCGGAGCGGGCACCTCCGAAACGTGAGACAGGAAGCTCCCGATGTGTATGACGAGACCCAGCAGGCGACGAAGACCCGATACATCTTCAGGCGTCGGCATGGCTCGGACTGTTACGACCTCATCAGGGTTGGGACAGATGCCTTCAGCGCTGACGACAATGCCTAGGAACTTGACGCTTGTGACAAACGAGCACTTCTCGCGGTTCTGAAGGTTTCCAGCTGAACGTAGAGGGAAAAACCAAGGATTGAAGAAAATTATGTCATACGAACCAGCTTAGCTTCAGGCAGTCACTTCTCGCGGTTCAGGCTAACTCCTGCCTTTGCCAAGACAGCAAGGACTTCTCGGAGATGACGGTCATGGTCCCAGCTGGTTTTGCTGAAGACCAGAATGTCGTCGATCATAATGACAACGCCTGCTCGGAATTCCAAGATCCGGGACATTTGACGATGGAGCTACTCATGTGCACGCGTTATTCCGAACGGCAGGCCGAGAAAGCAATACCGGCCAAATGGGGTTATGAATGTGATGTACTCTATAGACTCGGGGGAAAACTTGACCTAGTGGAAGCTCAACGTAGCGTCTAGTTTGGAGAAAAAAAAACTGTGGTTTTGCCAATCAACCCGAGGCATTGTTCCAGAGTTTGCAGCACGTGACCTTCTCGGAGAATCATCATGTTGAGGCGGGTCAAGCGCACGCAGAGCCCATTGCCCTTCGAGACCTTGGGGACAACGACATATCCCTCGCACCACTCCGTGGGGGTGTCGACGTGACGCCTCTACTTGTCCACTTTAAGCGTGTCTAGCTCAGTCCTGACGTCGTCACGGAGCGGATTAGAAGGCGCCGGAGCACGCTCAAGGAAAAGTGTGAAGCGTCTGGAATCAGCCGAATTGTGTACTCCTGCGGGAGTGTCCCATATCCCCGGGAAAGGCTATGGTCGAGGCCCAAATCACCGGAAGACTTCAGAATTCCAGAAAACGTTGACGAGAAACTTGCAGACACCCAAACTTGGATTGCCAGGAAACCCAACAGCGAGACCGTCTTGGTTGCCCGGACGTAAAGTAGTTGCTTGACGGACTTCCCGTGCCACCAGAGAGTTCGTAGAGAAGTGCACTAACTTGCAGGCTGCAGTTTCCAGGGCCTTCAAACTGGCCCTCGAGGTCTTGAAGCTTCGAAAGAGCGCCAGAAAACGAGCTGCTCACGACGGAAACCTCCGCGCCGGAGTTCACATTTATGTGGAGTGGACGCCCATTGACGAGCACACCGATTAGCTTTGCGTTCGGTCGAACCTCGGCACCAGCATGCAGCTCGATGAAGCTAGAAACAGGCTTCGGCTACTGCTTCCTGCTGGCCCATTTCATGAGGCAGACGTTCTCGAAGTGCCCGCTCGTTGGACAGAAATCGCAGAACGGGCGACGAGCAGGACAGTCAGCGCGCGGATGCTCACCACGCCCGCAGCAAGGGCACTGCCGGCTAAACTTATCAGCAAGAGCTGGCTTTCCTGGATGGCTAGGTTCGACATTGTACATGTTCCTTCTAAAAGTACACGGAAGTGACGTCTTCACGTCTGATTGGTTGGAAGCAAGAGTGACGTAATTTCCCTAGAAAAATGTAGGCGGAGCCGACAAAACTGGGCGGAGTCGGCAACCGGACGTGACAACATATTGACGTTTCGTTTTGTACTGTGTACGTTTCAAAATATACTAGCTCCTGAGTAGGTGTCTTTCGTTGGTCATATTTTCCAAACTAATTTAGTTATTGTTTTCGCCGGGAAGACTTACCGACAGCACCACGCAGCATTCGAGCTCCCGGAGGATTGCAAGCGTGCGACGCAGCGCCGGCAGCGCGAGACAACGTTGGTGCGAGGAGCCGGAGGTGAAGAGACTGCGAAACGAAGCTCGTGGACGTTCACGACTGTGGAGCTTCAAGCGTTGTACACTTCGTTTCTACGACACGGAGTGCTTCCAAAGTTTGGAGGCGAGCGACGAGCGCGTAGCGCGGGACTGAAGACAGTCGGCGTCTCTGTCCGCGTCGCGTCCGTCGCTCTCGTGCGTCGTGTCGGGGTCCGGCGTGGCTGGCTCCGCTTCCCCGAGACGCCGAGCGAGAGGTACGACGTGGAGACGGCCCTCAGGCCGCTCGGTAGGATATTCGGCGTCATTGGTTGCATGAACGAAACGATGATCGCCATCGTCGGCCCGTCCAAGAATGATCCCACCGCCATGAAGGCGGTAAACTGTGCCACAAGCATTTCTACGCCCTCAACGTGATGGTGGTAAGTACGCTCGTATTACGTACTCAAAATCAGTTCCATGTGTGTCAAAAAGAATACAGCGTAACGCCGGTACAGTGTGGATATGCCATTTTATACATAAGAGGTGCGAGCTTGTGTGCTCCGCCAGGGGCGGACGCAGGTATTCCTAGAGGGGGGGGGGGGGGGTGTCAGGTTTTTGGTCAGCGTATCAGATGTTTAACCCCCCCCCCTCCCCCCGTTTCCACGCCCTAAATTTTGACACATGCAGAATTCAAGAGGGGGGTCAGGTCATCCGGACCACCCCCTTTGAATCCGCCCCTGTGCTCCGACTGCACAAGCGTGAGCTCTAGGTAGTATCTCGTGACTTTTAAAACGTGCATCCTTCCGCCCGCCACATTATGTTTGTTTGAAAGAAGTGGTTTCTTGTCATCATATCTTGCGTCCATGAAGGTGTGTTGCAATCATGTTAATTGTGTTGTCGAAAGAACTTGGAAGGTTCTGGAATTGGGACTGCTTTGTGACCCACGAGTAGAACATTCAGGTAAATTCATGTCGGTATCTCTCTCACACTTCCAGATGCGTGACGCCGAATGCCGGGTAAGATGCATGGAGCCACGGTGCCCCGGGTCGGTGCACGACTCCCTTGTGTAATGCTTCTCTTGGCTCTTTGGCAACATCAATCAAGGGCAGCTGGTAGACGACGACAGGCTCCTCCTCGGTGAGCATGCTCGATTCATTCCTCTTGCATACGGTGGCCGTGTACCGCTTGAAAACAACAGTACCACAGAAAATGTGCTGTACCAAACATTAAAACAACTGTGCAGGCCTTGGGTCTATACCTCTGACACGTCTTTGTAAATACTATCCGAAGGAGCGTAGTACCAGGAAAACACAAAGTTGCAATCAGCTCTTTTCGCTGCTTTCTTGCGGTCAATTTTAAAAATAACAGATTATAATAGATTCCATGCTCTAAACGTGCAGGCGACGACGGCTACGGCTTGGAGTCACGGTTCATCATCCCTGTCCCTGGGATCCACGTGACCTCCATTGCTTGCTGCCGGTCTAGTAAGGCACATTCCTCGGTCAGGTCCGTTGTGGAGCGCTGCAGTGGGCTGTTGAAAGACAGATTCTCGTGTCTGCAAAGGCACCGGACTCTGTATTACCATCCATCAATAGCCACCACCATTATTATAACGGCTCGTGCAGTGCTGGACAACGCCTGCCTTGTATTGAGTGAGCCAAAACCGGAGTCACGTTCCGACCCTGAAAAGTGAGAGTTGGAGTCTGAGCCGAGCTCGGAGGGGTCAGCGTCTGATGGCGAGAGGCTGGCTCCTGCCAACCTTCCGGTCGGCCTCTCGGACAGGGCTCTGAGGCAACGCCTTGTCGCCCGGTTCGAGACCTGCTGCAGCCGTGCCCCTGCGCAGCGCCACACACGCCAGGATTGCAGTCCCACCCATGAGGGACGCTGCCGGCATCAAGGAGTCTGTCGCCACGACGGTGGTGTCGCCCCAAAGGACGCCGTCGGGGAGCCCCTACTGCCCTTGCCACGGTGATGCCCAGCACGGACGCCACCGGCGACGGGGAGCCGCTCACCACCACGACTGCGGTCCCGACCACCAAGGACCCATCTGTTTCCTTGCCGTCAGTGAAGCCCTCCCCGTGAAAGCCGTCAAGTGCACACTTCGCTCGCTGCTCCGCAATCATGGCCGTCCATAATCTATGCAGTCTCTTCAGCTCCAACACCTTGCACAGTTCATCGCACAGCCACCATGGCTAGGGCCAGCTTGAACTTGAGAGAAAAACATATCGCTGGACTACCAACTATGGTTTAATACATCTTCCTCTTCATGTGCCTCAGCTATCTGTTTCTTCTTGTTCTTGATTCTGAGAGCTGTAGATACAATTTAGTTTGAAACGACCCGTATTTCAGTGGAACGTAAAACAATCCAAACACTATTGCTTTTCTTGTCGAGTTTAATGGAAGACACACTTACGCATGCTACTTTGTTTCCTTCGATGGCCTTGTTTTAAATGTTTTCGCATTTCTTGTGCATACAGGCTTTTGTTTCTTGCAAGAAGTGTGATGCTGCTGAACACAACACTACATTTACAGGTGCGGCAATGACCTGCTGTAGTTCCCTTGACAGATGCTGCATGCTCTCTTGTCCCATCATTTACGCACCTACCAGTTTGACCGATGGGACATTTGCCACGTGATAAGGAAATGTAATAAACAACCCCTATGTAACACGGGGCATATTGTGTCTTGTAAAAAATATCGCACATTTTTTTCTGCGATGGTTGTTCAATAAATGTCAAGCTGTGTTAGAGACTTCATTGTTCTGTCCATTTTTTTTTTGTTTCTACGTCTCAGGGTTGCTATGGATGTCATTCACCAGATCACCTGCGTTAAAGAAATTCTTTGCACGACCTTGGTTCATACTTCCAACATATGTTTATATCTTTAAATTCCAGTGTGAGGTCGAGGAACATGATGGTACTGCCCCCGGATATGTGTTGAGTGCATGGCCGTGATATCGATAGCCTTTCCATTTTAAAAGCAGAAGGCATGAAATGCGTGAGATAATGACAGAGAAGGCTTGCGGGTTGCCAAATCGACAAAGGTCACGTGGCTTTCCCCTGCAAAGAGCCGAGAAATACTTTAGACCATCTGTAGACCTGTAAAGACCTATTTCTTAGTGTTGATTAAACCAGGGATATTGCCATTTTGGGTATTGTTTCATACCCCTTGTGGTTTTAAACATCCAGTTATTATCTTCTGTAATATGACTATATCACTCAAGTGTGCCTCTTCATGTTAGTATTGGGATTTGTGTCAGGATCTCTCAACATATTCCAGGTTTCTCTCTCCCCCTTACTTTTTGTCATGGTGCCTATTTAACACTTTTTGGAAAATAAAAATTTCAGCTGTGTTTGAGACCTTTCGGTGTATGTGTCCTTTTTTACGTAGAGTAGGGTTTATGTTATGTTGCACAGATAGTTTAGTTTTGAAAGGGCTTTATTCTTAGAATGCAAAACCGTAACTTGAAAACGTACAATGATATGAAAACAGGTTTTGCAATATTTCATTCTCGAAAGTAAAAAATGAACACACTAGCATAGCACAACGTAAACACTTGGAGATTCTTAAATCACATGTTATGTCAAACATATTGATCTCTTTTTTTAACACGTTTTGCAGCACTACCTTTAGGTTGTATTTCGTAACAAATCTACTAATATACACGAAGGCCTGCCATATTCAAGACAAGATTAAATGCAGCTAGACAATCATATACTGTAAGCGACCTATTTTTCGCGGGCTGAATATTTCGCGATTTAGGTTAAAGCTGAAGTTTTGGAATAATTCGAGGGTTCTAATTTTCGCGACGCGGTGGGATCTCAATATATAGATTCCAATGTGTTGACATCTTGCCGGAATTGTTCGCGGGACCTATTTTTTGCGAATTGTCGTCGATTCGCGAAAATTGAGTCGTTTACAGCATATACAAAAAAGACGTGGCGAAGTTTGCTACTGAGGTATTCCAGACAAGATGAAAGTAGTTGCTGTTGCAAGTTATGACTACACTATAGGTCTTAAAAAAGGTGAGCGCGCAGGCGAGCCCGTGAAAAGTGAACATACCTCGACCTGAGACAGGGAAGGAAAAGAAAGGCACGTCTCCGAACACACAGCTGTTTTTGGATACGCTGTGCGTTGACCGCGTCCCTTTTACTTACCTTGTTTCTTCCCTGTCTCAGGGTAAGTCATATCAACCGAATGTTTCTTGGGTCCAAAAGAGCAAGCAGGCGTCTTTGTCCACGTCGTCTGCTTGCTTCCGCGCCTTCATTACGCGCCGGGACCACGAAACGCTGGTAACGGGAGCTCTTTATGTGCAGCTATCAAACCCGCGATTCTGCCTTGCTCCGACATGTTGCTTTAAATGAAGGCGCGAAGCGCGCATCCCGCATTCCTTGTAATATGGAAACAACCTTCTCTCCAATTAACTCTTAAATGTATTGCAAAAGGACACAAAAAAGCGGTTTGTTTTAACAACGCCCAACAGGTTTTTATTGTTTTTCAATACTTTTACCTGTAGTAGAACAGATGCGACGGCCAGCGACGCACAGGATTGGTTACCGTTCGTTCACTAAACGCAGGAACTGCTCCCCACGTCGTAGTAAATCCTACCCCGTATCCCGCGAGTAGGGACGCCTCGGGGAATGCGTAGCTCCTTCCGCTCGTCGGGGGTTGGCTCGGGACGTCGCTCAAACGGGTGACAGGTGTCAAGTTTGCGATGACGTAGCGGCGTCAAAGTGGGCAGAGCCGCCACGTGAGTGTTGCTAGGATACGTTCCTCCTTTCCATTACGTCACTTCCATGTACCTTTTCTCAAATGTCGAACCTAGCCATCCTGGCTTCCGTCGTCGAAGGCGAGCCGCGTCAGCGGCAAGTGGAGGCGTATCTGCCGAGTCACGAGCCTTGCGCTCGTTATCAGTCTCTTCATGCTGGCGAACTTGCATGAGCGCCACCTGCAAGGACATCCACGGGGTTCGACAAAGTTGGTGGGAGAGCTTGCTATCGAGCAAGCCGTTGACAAAACGTTCTCGAACAAGCGGTTCTTCGATGTTAGGTGACTTGTAGTTGCTGCACTTGACCATGCTTTTAAGCGTTGTAAAAAAAAAAAAAAAAAAACCCGTCGGCGGTTTTCACCTGGTTGTTGTGCACGGCGGCGGAAACGTGCAGACTGGTACAGGGGCGGATCCAGAACTCCGTTTTTTTTTTTTTTTTTTTTTTTTGGGGGGGGGGGGGGCGGAAAAATTTGAAAGGATACTATTCTCCCATTCTTTCTTGTGCACCGGGAGGTTTAGCAATGTCGAATTGCCCTCCGAGAAGGGGGGGGGGGGGGAGGGGGGGTCGACATCGTGTTTGGGGTAAGGGGCGGCCACCCCCGTCGCACCCCCCCTTGGAAACGCCCCTGGACTCGTAAAGTTCGTTCAGTGGGTGAACGACGTGGTCGGTGGAGGCCTTCTTCATGGCTGCGATGACTTTTAGGTCGGCGTCCCCCATTGTGGTGTATAGGAGGATTTCCCTGGCTGCCGGACCTATGCAGTACACCATGGAACGCACCTGAGCCTCAGGTGAAGCTGCGTAGAGTCCGGTGGCGAACGAGTAATCATCATACTGAGAGAAGACACCTGGGCCAGACGCTAGGGCTATAGTATTCGACTGTTGACAGTAGGCGTAGCTGCACTACGCCGGGTGAGAACGGAGGGGTGGGCGTTCCGGACTGATCACCGGTTCGCATGGAGAACAAACAGGACTTCTACGGCGAAGGAGAGTGGCAGGGAGGCGGAAAAGATGCGGCCTTTTGTCGGAGCCGCGGTACGCGATCAGTGGTGTTAGCGGCGTTGGCCGGATCCCACTTCTGACACCATGTTGGGGAACGCAGCGACAACGCCAGCTGAGTGCCAGTCGAGAAGTGCCATTCAGGTTTTAATCTACTCTTTTTATACACGCGTAGTGGGCGGATGCGTTAGCACAATCTAGTATTCTTAATGTAAATTATGAATGACTTACGCAGTTCTCGTGGTATTACAGTCCGGATGGCGAGCCGCAGGACCCATTGTGTACCTGGGGGACGTAACGGGGCAAGATGCCGTCGCTGCTCAGCAATATAACTCCAAGCTTTTGGGACTCCCGGTGATGACTGAACTCTCATCTGCCAGCCATTGTGTCTCCTTCAGGCAAAACAAGCAACGGACTGCTGGGCCGTCCGGAGATCTTCTCTGCTCACCAGAATTCCCCACTGCGAATCTGGTTGTGATTGCGTAGCATTGGCTTGTGCCACCAATTCGGGATTCATCTGCATTTTCTGCACAAGACGTGGAGCACGAGACAACGCATACGCAACGTGGTTAGCCCCTCCACACTTGTACTCGATAGAGTACTTCTAACACTACAGTAAAAGGGACCATCAAGCGAGACGTCCTGCAGAAATTTGAAGCCACCCGAGCCGGGAGAGAGCCATGTGGTCCGTCTGAATGCAAAACGAAACCCCGTCAACGTACACGTAAAAATAGTTCAGCGCGAAATTAATCCCAAATAATTTTTGGTTGTTCTAATGTGCGCATTCACGTGTTCAAAAGACACGCGAATTGGATTTGGCTTGCGTTTTCAAAGCAAGCCATTGGTTCACAGATTACGTTATCTAGGCACATTGTGAAATAATATATTTATAGAAAGCAATCATCAGCAAACATGTTTGTATGCTTTGTCGTCCTAAAGTGTTTGGCACTTCGTTATTGCGCGCAGCTTATCCTTACTCGGGCGCAGCGTCCCGCTATCGACAACAAAGCCAAGAAGGTCGATTATAGGCAAACTGAACGTTGCCTTGACGAATCGTAAGGCCGGCATGTTGCATTCGTTCGACTATGATGTGAAGGTGCACCAGATGCTCCACGAATGTTCGTGAAAACACAACTACGTCATCGATGTACGCATGACAAGCTCGAACTTCGCGTCGCCGAGGAGAAGAACCTTTAGGCGCTGAAAGCTTTCGGGAAAAACTCAAGGGGAAGGCGAGGGAATTTAAATGAAAGCAGTCTTCTTCACGTCAACAGGATCAACTTCGATTTGAAGAACCACGATCGAGGGTAGTAAAAAACAGTCACCTTTCCAAGGGGCTTCATAACTATAGAAATACTGGGGAGCGGGCATCTCCCTCACACTATTACTTCTTTAGGCGCCTGGCCCCCCAAAAGTCTCGTTGTGCCATCTTTTTTGGCGCTACAATCACCGGAGACACTCATTGTTTTTACAGCGTGAGACGGTGGCGGAAGCCTCCGCGGAAACTTGCCTGGTTGTCCTACGCGAAAACCGCCGGTGCCGTCATGACTAACATGATATTTCCAAGACACCTAACTTGAGGTTCCAAGGTCCTCCCGCCACCGCTGTTGAATTCATAAGAAACAAAAAAAAAAACACGCATGTCAAGCCGGATTCAAACCAGTGACCTATTCGCAACTCCAACGCCGTATAGGTTTCGGGGGGGATTGGGGCGGGTAGTTTCAAGATGGCGGAAGAGAAGGGGATAGAATTTTGGCAAGATTTTTCTTGCACCTGCTCGCTGACGCTATCAATGTACTTATATAATTCACTTGGCTACAAATTTGAAGCGGTCAGTACAGGAAAACATCAGAAATGACGGAGAGGTTGGTGCCTTAAAGAACACACGAGATTGTAGATTTTTATAAGTTGCGGGAACATTGCAATACTCGCTAAATTTTGTGAAGGGCGAACGTACTTTGTGCGCCTACCTGGTCATTGTGTGTGGAAAATGATTTTTGAAGGTGATGACGATATTGTGGTGCTCGCGCTGTGCCCGACCACCATCTCTAAGAAAGAACCGCTGGTGAACATCAAGTCCCGTAAGAGCAGCGTTTATGTCTTTGTACCGTAGACTCACAACTCACTGCACACCTTCGCGGTTTTAGTGCATTGTAACATGTCATAAACTTGCATCAAAGTTACTAACAGGCAGTTTTAGCATAGCGTGACCGCATGCTACAGTGGGTACGGCAACGCTCCTGGCGCTCGTTGAAAATCATGATTCAAAGGTGCAGCCCCAGCGTCCGGTTGCAATGCCGCACCGTATGGTATTCCTGCGGTACTGCTATGCTTTTGGCGTTGTCAAGTGACATTCATGGCAAAGGACATTGCCAAATTATTTAGTGACTTCAAAGAAGAATTTCGCCAAGAGTGGAAGTCTTTCAGGGTGTCATTAGAGCGAGACATTCGAAGTGATATCGTGAAATGAAGGCTGACATAAATAGCTTTAAAGACAGTGTGAACTTCATAGACCTCGAGTTCGAAGACGTTAAGGAAAAGTTTGGCACAGTTTTAAAGAAAATGCCGAGCTTAAAAAAAAAAAAAAAAAAAACGGAATCCTTTCGGAAAAAAATCAGCCAAATAGAAAAGCGCCTAATCGACTACCAAAATCGGCTCACAGAAGCTGAGCAATATCCAAGAAACACCAACCTAGAAATCAAGGGGGTTGTAAAGCATGATCTCGAAGTACTTCCCGACCCGGTCAAAAGGCAGGGGGAATCAATCGGCGAGCCAATCGCTAGAAGTGACATTGCAATCTGTCATAGCGTGCCAACCCAGGACGCCACAAAAACTCACATTATTCTGCAATTTGTAAGCCGCAGCAAGCGTGATGCCGTCCTTGATAAGGCAAAAAAGAAGCGCATTAAGAACTCTGATCTGGGCCTTGACACAGATGCCCCTGAGTTCGTAAACGAACACCTATGCCCATCTCTGAAGCGGGTTCTCGGAAAAGCGATTGCCAAAAAGCATCAAAGTAATTGGAAGTGTGTCTGGGTTCGAAATGGCAAGATTTTTGCTCGTCAAGGAGATAGGACCCCACCTGTACAGATTAACAATGAGGCTGACGTTGGAAAGATCTGTTAATTTAGCTGCGCTATCTTGTACAGTCATTTTCATTTATCTTTATTTGTTTATGGACTACGTCGAACTTGTGTTGCCGGAAGAACTGAGTCAGTTTTATCTTCCCAAAATTCTGCCCATGTCTTTCACTTGAACACGCGTTCTGCAACAAATAAACACGATTGTATTATATAATTTCTCGATCAGTGCTGCGCACCATTCGATATATTAATGTTCACGGAAACCTGGTATCAGCAGGATGCTGATATGCTCGTTTTGCCGGATTACGCACATTTCTTTTTAAACCGTAAGCATAAACGTAGCGGCGGTGTCTCAAATCACGTGAAATCTTCAATTAAATGTGAGCTGTTGGATATTTTTACTGAAATTACAAGTGATTATGAGATCCTAAGCTTAAAATATGGGGCTAATATAAGAGCCGTCATGTACCGCCCACCTTCGGCGGATTTCGAAATGTTTATCTCTTTTCTTGACCGCTTTCTAGACTATGTATCAGCAAATAACTACTCTCTGGTCCTAGGGGGGGATCTCAACGTTAATATACTAGAGGACTCTTCCAAACTAAGGCACTCAATAATACGCTGCACCCTAACGGGTTTCGAAATGTTATCATTTCTCCCACTAGAATTACTACATCCCCATCAAGTGTAATTGACCTTTTTATTAACAATATTACAACCAACGTCAAAGTAACCGGAACCATAAGCTGCGACATAAGCGCTCATATTCCAATCTTTTTTACTTTACATATCAATGACCCCTACAAAGGTGCTGCTTGATCTTTTGTAACTTACCAGGAAATGTCTAATGATTGCTTACTCGCATTTAGGAATGCAGTAATAAACTGTGATTGGACATCGGTTTTCTCTAAACTTGATGTGAATGATGCATATAATGAATTCTTAAATATTTTTAAAACACTTTATGCCCTACATTTTCCGTTTAAAACTGTAACAACAAACAAAAAATAAGAAAACCTTTGGTAACCCCAGCACACATAAAAATAATGAGGAAAAAAACTGGCTTATATAAAACATTTTTAACGACGAGGGATCAAAATAAACTGTCATGTTTTAAAAATCTTAGGAACGAATTGACATCTGAGCTTAGAAAAGCAAAATCATCATATTACAAGCAAAAATTTCATGACGCTACTAAACAACGCCCTGACGTCGCGTGGAAAATTATTAATGAAGTATTAAAGTGTAGTAAGGTTCCCCACTCTATTGGCGAATTAACTATAGACTGTCGTAATATGTCAGGTGCACGTTTGGCGAAACATTTTAATGCTAACTATTCAAATGCACAGCCCAGTGTACAGGTCAATGTAAATAGTGAAAATTTCCTCTCTTTTGTTAAACATACTGATGATACGTTTCTTCTCAATCCAACTAACGAAGTTGAGGTGTTTAATATCTTTCTAGGGCTATAAAACAGCTAAAGTATTGACATCGATAAATTACAAATAAAGCCAGTTAAATTTGTAATGAATATAATTGCACCACACTTAGCATATATATACAACTTATCATTATCATCTGGTCAATTTCCCGCAAACATGAATTTGGCTAAAGTCACTGTTGTACATAAAGGAGGCGATAAGCATGTTATGAATAACTATAGGCCAATATCTGTGCTACCTGTCTTCTCTAAGGTACTCGAAAAGATTATTCTTATGCGCCTCGATCACTTCTTTTGTAAACATTCTATATTAACAGATTATCAGTTCGGCTTTCGCAAAGGGAAATCTACGGACTCCGCCCTGTTATATCAAAAGAAAATTATATTACAAAATATAGAAAAAGGGTTGATTACTTTAGGTGCGTTCATTGATTTCAGTAAAGCGTTTGACGTCCTAAATCACGCAGTACTGCTTATGAAACTTAGTCGATATGGCGTCGGCGGTGTACCACTTGCCTTACTTCACTCATATCTAACAGATCGAAAACTGTGTAGCTATTGACGGTTTTTTTCTCTTCTTTTCAAAGTGTTCTTTGTGGTGTACCGCAAGGAAGCCTACTTTGACCTTTTCTATTTAACGTCTACATCAATGACCTAGTAAACATTAATAACCAAGTGCAGTTCGTTATATATGCGGACGATACGAGTATGTTTTTCTCTGCGGCCGATGCTGATACACTGTTGTGCCAAGCCAATTCTACTCTTAGCAAATTCACATTGTGGTCTGATACTAACGGCCTTAAGGTAAATACAATGAAGTCTAAAGCAATCTTATTCAGATTGAAAAATAAACCCATTTCAATAAAATACAGTGTCTCACAAAGTACTTCATCAATCGAAATAGTCAGCCAGCGTAAAACTTTAGGCGTATTTTTTTCAAAGAATATGACGTGGGATTGTCACGTAAATTATTTGATAGCTAAACTCTCTAGTGTTGTTGGCATTGTTTCGCGTTGCCGCAATGTTTTAACCCTTAACATTAAACTTGCAATTTATTACGCACTATTTCAATCCCACTTAAGTTATTGTCACCTTCTATGGGCTACTACAACAAAAACAAACCTTAAAACATACTATTACCACAAAAGAAAATAATACGATATATTGCTGATGTTTCCTACATAGACCACACAGAACCTTTATTTTTAAAATATCAAATAATTCCGGTTGTACACATACATGAGTATCGTTCGCTTTGTTCTATTCGTTTTTCTTCCACACTATTTATTAATTTCTTATTCACTATTTCTGAGCTTGTAAGGCATAGCAGTGATGTCAACATACGCCGCAGAGAAGCATGGGTCCTCCCTTGTTCCCGCACAAACTACAACTTACAAACTTTACATTATAATGTACCACTTGTTTTAAATAAATGCCTTACAAACACATAAGCTATACACGATTAGCGAACGGGACTTGCGCTCTTATATCTTCGTTGTTTTCTAACTTAGTGTTATAATTTTACAGAGTTCCGATTTATAATTTTTTTTTTTTGTTTCATCAGATGTTACGCTAGTAGAGAGTTGAACTACCAAGCTGCTGCCAATTTAATAAGGGTCCCAGACCCAGTCAAGCTGTCTCAACAGCTTTTTGTCTGGGACTCCTTCCAGTGTTTCTGAAAAATAAAGGTTGATTTGATTTGATTTGATTAAAACGGCCTATTAAATGCATCGCCGTTTGCTTTTTTTATTTATTGGTTTATCAAAACTAAATATTTTAATATATGGTGTACTACACCTATGTACCGTGTGATTCACAGCGTCAATATCCGCCTCGTCAATTCACCCAGTTCTAAGAACTCGACGCGAACGGCTGGCTAAAGGCTTGTTCACACATGCAGCGGAGCGCTACAAGCATAGCGCTTACCTCGTGCTAAGCGCGTGCTGACGGGACCGTTCACCAGCTTTGTCACGCACCATCAAAACTGTTGCTCATGGCAGACGATAAGTAGCTGACGACACGTGAGCAGCGCTACATCTGCGCTTCGCTGCATGTGAGAACCGGCCTTAACACAGACGCGCTTAAAAATACTGCGCAGATTTGTTTGTATGCCTTTGTAATTACCTGAAAAAAGTACAGGTAGTCGGACTTTTGAAAGTGCTCGGAGGAAACGCTCATGTTCCTTGTCACGGCCCTTCGACGCGTAAAACGGCAACCCATTCCCGATACACACCGATGCGCAAACAGCTTTTTCCTACTTTCGGGAAAGAATAGCGTTTTTGTAGGTAGTACGTAAAACCTTAGTGCTATCAGCGGGAGCTTTTGGCGCCACGTTGTTCACAGGTTGAGCTGGAGACCTCAGGGCCCGAAATCCGTAGCGTATGCGATCCACGAAAAGTACCACGTCAAATGAAACATTCCGGCCTCTTCGTGCAACGCTGATCCGAAACGGAACACAAGAATTCTACGAACTCACTATTTACGTTAAAACTTCACTAGGCACGAACACGCCGACCGATACCATGCCGTAACAGCAGCATCAGAGGTGACACTCCCGGTCACTGGCCCTGCCGCCGTCACAGTTCCTCTGGTTCTTCGTCCTTCGACGAGGGGGCGAGCGGCCAGCTGGAGCTGCTAGCAGATGAAAACAATCGTTTTTGTCAGGGTTCATTATTCTACCATCTGAGCCAACGTTACTAGAGCACCCAATTGGGGAATTCACCGTTGAAATATGGGCCGCTGACGTCCACCGAGACCGAGCTAAAGACGGTAACAGCGCCACCATTTAGCGACGAGTCGAAACATGAATTCGTGTCATATGGCTACTGCTAGAGTCACATGAATGTTCCCAGAGTACCTAAACTCTCAGGCGCGAGGTGCCGAATGGAGGCTTAATCTTTTTTTCTTTACTGTAGTCACCTTGAGCTTTAGAAAACATGTTTCTGCATAAAAACAAACGTAAAAAAAAACACTTTTTTGTAGAAACTTTTATTGCAGGTTATTACAAAATACCAGGCGCGTGGCGCGTGATGTTTTCTGGAATCTTTAGTTTAAATGGTTTTGCGGCACAATTAGATGTGCTTTTATACAACAACCTGGTATCAGAGTGGATGCCACAGACTTTGGGGAAGTAAAAACGTCAAAATCGATACTATCTACAGGTGCTGACTGTGTTTCATTTTTTATTATAAGGGGTGACCTTTTTCTACCCCTTCTGTTGCACAATGTTAACCATTTTTTGAGTTCCAGTTGTTTCCATCGCAATGGAAGAAAGTTGTTGTTGTACCACTTTTAAAAGGAGACCAGGGTTCTTTTGCAAGGAGTTATAACCCCGTTTCTTTATTTTCGGGGTTTTCGAAGGTTTATCAACTGGTAGTGTATTCCCGAATTCTTTTTTTATTTTTAATTTCAGCTAAAGTGTGAATTTTGTCAGCATGAATTTTTGAAAAGACTGTCAGTCGAAACCAACCTTTGATCTTTTTCAGAATATACTCCTACCTTATTGTTTTAAACAGAGGACAAGTTGATTATATATATTCTAACACGTCGAGAGCTTTCAATAAACTAAATCACGAGTTGTTGTTAGACAAATAATCGTCATGCGGTTGTTGTTCAGAATTGCGTACCTGCTTCGAAAGTTGCTGATAATCTCGTCCCTCGTCCTATCAGTGTTCGTACTGATAAGTCATTCCGTCTTTTTCTATTCCAAATCTGGTGTCCCTCAAGGCTCATTTCATGGCCCCTTTTTGTTTTATTATCTTAGACAACGATCTAGTGGCATGTGTAAATAGCGCTCAGTTACTGATGTTTGCGGAGGACATCAAGTTTTTTTTATGAGTGTAAATAGTCTGGTTGATTGCATTGTTCTGCTGCATGTTGTATCCCTTATGGTCCAGTGATGGTCAACGAATAGCTCATCGTTGAAACCACTGAAAAACAAAAGATTTTGTTTTCCCGCAGGCGTCACAGTATTGTTAACCACGATTACATTATAGAAGGAGTGGCAATCAAACGGGCCTTTGTTGTAAAAGATATTGACATGTATATTGATAATGCATTCAGGTTCACTGCTTACGTGTCGTTTATTGTTGGTAAGGCCGACAAGAATGTTGCGTGTCATATACTTAATTACTCAGCGGTTTAGAAACCCGGCTTCCTTTATTTGTTTATTTTGTCCCCTACTTAGGTCTAGGCTTGAGTTAGGTTCTGTGGCGTGGAGTTTGCTATCAAAAGCGCTTGCAATATCTATTGAAAATGTTCAACAGAGGCTAATATGTATTTTTTACCGTCGCTACTTCAAACGTAGTTTTTATTTTGACTATACTTTTTTTTTTAATAAGGTTTCGCTGATTATGATAGAAGGGCAGAGCGTGATTTTTTTAATGTTTTATGATAGAAGGGCAGAGCGTGATTTAGCTTTCCTGCACAACCTTGTAAATAACACATTAGACAGTGGTTTGCGTTTACGGGATGTGAATATGTATGTCCTCCCCTTTGTACGAAAAATGCCAGTAGTTTCAACATTCACACTGCCACTAAACCATCGTCTTTGTCACGGACACAAGGTCTGTTTAACGGTATTTGAAATACCCAAATCGATATATTTGGTGACATTATGGTGTTCGTGAAAAAAGTGAAAGTGTTTGTTGCCCAAATGTAAATTTTGTGCGGTTAATGTCGCTATGTTTTTTAAACCTTCAATTTTGTTTTTGATTTGTTTTTTCTCCTGCTTTACTCTGTGCCCTAAAAAGAAGACCTCGTGGTTGTGTTTGGGCACGTGAAAAGATAATAAAGATTATATCTTTTCCCTGGTGATCTTTCTCTGCCACGGGGTCAGCGTCAATAGTCCATCGACACTGGGGCGACGAAATCCACATACCGCGCTCATTTATGGCCTCGTAGAATTACTAGTAAAAAAGTAGAGAGAAGGTGTGCCGACTACGGCTATAGTTATATATGCACGCACGAACAGCAAGGACCATACACCACACGCCTAAAAACGAGGCTCAATTCTCGTGACCGGCCCCCGTTAGGACGCCGACTTGCTTTCGTTTTACTAGCACCCGAGCTCATCGATCTCAAATTGCAACGCGACGTCACCGTCTGTCCCGGCCCGTCCCTTGGGGAGGGGGGCAGGGGGTCCTATTAAACGCATACATGCTCATTCCTGGGGGGGGGGGGGGAGCGAGCAAAAAATGGGTCTCATATCCATACGCCCCCTACCGCGGAAACAAGCTGCAGCTTCGCTATAAAGGAAGACGAGGATCAAGCGAGGCCGCCATTTTAATGGCTCCACGCGAAGCCAACCTAGCCCGATGGTCGACTCATCACTTGCGGTCCACCGCGCTCTGCCTTTCTTGTTTTTGAAGGCGGAGAAGCGGAAGGAGGAAGAGCATTTTGGAGCGTTTTGTATGTGCGTGGGCCTCGCGCTGTAGCAGCCTGGACGCGAGATCCCCGAGGCTGGTTGCCCCCTGCCCCGCACCCCCGATCTTTGGTCGGCCACTCGGGTCGTGCATGTTTGTTTTGGTGTACTATAATATTATCCCCCATGGAAAGGAAAAGAGGCTAATAATTCCGCAAGTGAGAATTTTACGCCCCGTTGACTGTCTCCTCGTCGTTTGTTTTTCTTCTCCTGCCGTTAGTTGTGCGCAGGGGTAGGCAGTCGAGCGCTCACTGGGATACCTTGACTGCATCGTAAAGAATAGACGGCGAAGATGCTCGGCCGAGCCACCTTATGGTTTTCTGCCGCCTGCACTTCGCGGCGACGGACTACCGGAGCAAGGAGGCTCCCTTTTCCTTCCCGAAATGTACGCAAACATTCACGTGTAGCTTCGCAGATCCCGTATGGAAGCGTCCTATTGGCCTGCAAAGCTGTGTGGAACAAATGTACGGGGGCAGAAAGCGACCGTCTATAGTTTAACGATTGGTTTAACTCGCCGGTCACTCTTCAAATTGAGGACTCTTCGCTCTATCACGTTATACATACAAAGGATGTGAATGGGGTTGTGAAATCAACGTTTTTGTATTGGTTATCGGTAGGGGTGTGCGAATATTCGAAATTTCGAATACGAATCGAATATTTTCACTATTCGAAACGTATTCGATTCGAAAACTGCATATTCGAAAGTTCCCGAATATTCGGCCAAAGCCGAATATTCGGTAAAAACGACGAATATTCGCAAAAACTGCGAATATTCGAGCAAGTAACGAATAATCTGCTTGCCACGCATTCCCCTATGAATATGTTTATTCACTGAGAAAGGCGTGTGATGCGTGCGTTATCGGTCTGCTCCGTTTCTATCTGTCCGATGGCAGCAAGACAGGATCAGTTTCGGTTTCTTTTTCACCAAGCCCTTTGTTGTGTGGCACTTTTATAGCAATATGTGACGTTATTGCGCGTTCTATGAATTGATACAATCAATTAAATCTCGAGAAATATAAGTATAAAATAAATCTCGAGAGTGTTATCTAATATGAATGTTTGAAAATTAAAAAAAAAAAAGCTATGTGCGAGCAGAACATTGCATCGCCATCGACAACAACTCTTGCCACTCCCGTGCAGTCAAAACTAGGGATGTCGCGAACCTGCCCAGGTTCGAGTTCGACCAAGTTCGATTTTTTTTTTTAACTTTCAACTTGATGTTCAACAAAAATTCGACTAAAGTTCATCTTTTGTGTGCATGCTCAAAAATTAAAAAAAAAAAAAAACAGTTGACTTTACCTGGCGGAGGAAAAGTGCCTTATTTGTTGGGTTTATAGCATCACTGGTTCACATTAATAACTAATGAAAGCGTTACAAGCGCATCTTTTCGCTTTTATATGGTGTAAACATTGGTAACCATTTTATAAAATATAAAATAAACTACTTTCTAAATTATTTGTTTCCGAAATTTCGAAATATTCGTGTAGCAGCCGGGCAACACTGTTCATAAGTCGAACTTTTTCGAACTTTAGCGAAATTTCGCAGGTTTCCCGAGTGAAAGGGTCTTTCTACTGGCGGAATTGTTGTCACAGCGCGTAGGGAGCGCTTACTTTCTGAACACGTTGAGCAGTTAATTTTTCTACACGATAATTTGTAATGAGTGCATTACTAGAAGTATCTTTAGCCTCCTGCAGCCCAGTAATATGAAGTTGCATTGACTTATTTTAAAAACGCAATAAAACCAGCTGTTATTTCTTGTTTGCAATATTTTATTACTAGACACATATTCGATATTCGATTCGATATTCGAAGCCCGTTTTTTGCCTTATTCGTATTCGATTCGTATTCGAAAATTTTAATATTCGCACACCCCTAGTTATCGGGCCTGCCATTCGCTTATTTCTCGGGAAAACAAAGAAAGGTGGCGCAGGCCTTACTTTCCAGTCAGTATTTTAATTTGGTGTACGGCGGGTGAGTATTAAATGTTTTTTCGACGATCTTTTCAAAGTGCTTTTCGTAATATTGGTTCTTAAAAAGTTCTCTGAACAAACCATTCGTTCGCAAATGGTCCCGGACAGAATTGTTCATATTTGAACCGATCTTTAGCTCTTTTGTTCAGGACACGGAGTGTCAGGCTTATGTGCTATATGCATAGATCCTAGACACAGACGCTGCCATTTTTAAATTGAATTGCTGATCAGCAAGGAAGTACCAGTCAGAGCAGCACACGGACCTAATGACAGGATGAAGGTATCAAGCTGTGTACAATGTGCGATTTCCCCTCTCCATCTCGGCAGCCGCTCCAATAGATATCAAATAAGAGTGATTTATTGCAGTAATATGCCTCGGTTTCACTTCCCCACACAGAAATAGTCTATGGGCGTTTTTCGGCAATATCCTATGGTTACCTATATCTGTATAGTGCCCTCTATTATCAGCCATAAGAAAATAAGAAACCACAAAACGCGCTCTAGCCACCTACAGAATAGTCGCCAAAGTTACAGCATTTCCACTTTCCACACTTCTATAGCTGCAATAGAAAAATATTTGTCTCAAAAGCTGTAGATTCTTCAATATTCAATTTTATTTAGCTAGCTATACCATTGTATACGTCTGTAAGTTTATAAATTCGCGACATTTCAATGCGCTATAGTCGACTATATGAGTATGCCTGTCTCTAAAGGTATAGACTCGCGGCTATTCAATTCTTTTAGCCGACTCAATTGTGTTTTTTGTGAGCCAGGCTATAGACACGCCACCTTCTTCTTAGCAATGTAAATGTAAAAAAGGGAAAGAGAGAAAATTGAATGCGATGCGGTCGCTCACTGCGAGCGAGCGGATCCCATTATATTTTCTTTCACCGGCTGCAGAGAACCTTCTGTTACAGCTTTGGACATGTGATAGTTATTTTTTCAACCCACTTAACGGTGTGTATGTCGCCAATGCTGCACCTTAACTTCAATTCCGCACACTCCAAGTCGGTTAGGAGGAGCATCGTCAAACTTTGCCTAAAAAACTCACCTAGAAAATCATGCAAACAGCTGATAAAAACAAGGTTCTGTGCAAAAATTTGTCGCCTGTCATCAGCAGGGTATCCCACTTCCTTATTAATATCATCGGCGGAGAACCTTCTCAGAGAGCAGAAAAAAAATGTCATCAAACGAAAACCAAGAGGCAGGTCAAACAGACGCATTGTTGTGTTTTACATCCACAACGTCTCCCATGGTCTTAAAAAAGTGGCGAACAGGGTGAACCTTGACGTCATCTTCTCGACTCCAAACAAGCTTTCCAGCTTATGCAAGAAAGTGAACGATCCTTCAAAACATTCAGCGAGCTGCAGAAAAATCACCAGTCCAGTTTCGTTCCATGCACAGAATAGGTAGTATATTCCTGTCCCCTCTCCTGTAAGAAACGATATATCGGCCAGACTGGGAGTTGTTTAAACGATCGACTCCGTGAGCACAAGAACAACATAACTAGAGCCAACTAAGGACATTTAGGTCTACATTGCCATGATTGCGAATGTGCGGCACACCTAGATAGGTGCACAGTGCTGGGCAGAAGCGGTAGCCAACCGACTATAGAAATAGTGAAAGCGGAACATATTGCCAGGTATGACAATACATGTGTCAGCACGCCATCGCTCAGTTTATCTAAAAAAAAAGCTTATCTTTCTACTATAGGATAAAGGTACATAATCGTCATTTCATGGGACGTTGAAGAAAATGAAGCCAATTTTCTCGAATGTATCGGAATGGTGCAGAAGAGAAACACGTGCAAATATAGATTGAGTTGTGAGTCAGCGCTGTGTGATTGTGTCGCTAAGTGTGATTGTTTTTGTGGCCGCTGGTGACGTGTGTTTGTGTCTGCCTGGAGTTCCGCCTGCTGTCTCTGCTCACGGCGGAGACGCGCGTTGTCTTCACCGATAGACGCCACCTCCTCGGTGAGGAAGGAAATTCCTTCCAGCGCGTCGAGGAGAAGGAACCGAAGGGACTGAAGGCTGGGGTCCCCACGTGCGTCGAAGTCATCGGGAGAGGAGGCAGGTAGCGGCGCCGGACCAGTAGGGAGGCTGATGGCGGAGTAGTAGAGCGGGTGGACAGCTCGCCGGGGTCACCGGAGACCACGCCGCTCACGTTAGGCCTAGCTCCACCGTTGATCTTCACACAGCTCAGGCAGACAAATGAGCTCCCCTCACGCTGAAGAAATGAGTCTTCGTAAAGCATACGCACGTCGTATCCGCGCGAAGTTGGTACTCAGTGCAGCGCAGAAATCTTTGTCTTCCGTAAAAGCAGCAAAAGAGAATCAGACATGCGTCCCTACCAGTGTTGGGTAAGTTACTTTTAAAAAGTAATTCGTTACAGTTACAGTTACTTTCAGAAAAAAAGTAGCAAAGTTACCGTTACAGCTACCTCAACAAAAGAGTAACTCGTTACAGTTACAGTTACTTTTAAAAAGTAACGACGTTACTTTTCAATTACTTTTTCATAACACAACAAAATTTAGGAAAAACTAGAAAACGCCTTTCACCAAGTTTGTTTGCATAAAATTAAAAAAAGTGCGCTTATTACTTCAAATAGTAACTTAGCAGCAGTTGCTTCTCGAAATTAGTGTCTGAAAGTTTCCCTCGTTTAATTGCGAATACGTGCCTGCCCTTCCTGAACAGGCGCCCAACTGGCGCGCTGGAAGGAATAGCATGGGTGCAAACACGGACCCAATACAAATGCACTATCCTTGCTAACACTAGCAAATTTCTGGCTCGTTGATGGTTGCGCTGGGTTCATAGAGTCCCTGGACATATCTCAGTTCGTGCCCGGTGTTCGAGGCGGGGTTTAGGCCCACGTCCGGAGGCTTCCTGGCCTGTGACGACGTCCATTCCCCGAAGTGAAGAACCCAGGGGTCCAGTGGAGGTGGGAGAATTGGTAACGTAACGAACGGTTTAATTACATGGTAGCGATACAGTCGTCAAATCCGAGAGAACCACTGGAGCCGCCTCACGCCCCGCCTTATATAGGGTCCGTTTTCTCCCTCACTCTCCGCCAGGGCAGCAGGTGCGACCGCCAAGTGCGTAGCAGAAAAGTCCGCCGCGTCGTAGCCAGAAGTGCGTCGTAGCCATGGTTCTCCGCAGTTAGGCCAGGCCTCTCTCCCCTTCCGGAGCGCACGAACCCACACGCACACACACACACGTCCCGTTGACGTCACGGACGCGTTGAGACTCGTTTCGGGCAGACCACGACAGGTGGGCGACGGTCTTGAACACGTCGGGACTCGTTTCGGGCAGACTTCGACAGGTGGGCGACAGTCCAGAACACGTCGGGACTCGTTTCGGGACTCGTTTCCGCAGCGTTGAAACTCGGAAAAGGTTGCCGAAGGTTCCATTCTTAACAGCCCCTCCGGGGCCAGGGAAACCTCGAATGGCCGGTGGTACAATCGCTGGCCTGAAGAGGTGGGCTTGGAGTAGGCCTTGAGAAGACGCTGCAAGCACCAAACAAACTCCCAAACCTCTCACAACGGAGGCATCAGCGGAAACGTCCCCCACAACACCACGCCACACCGCAGTCAAACGCTCGGAATCCTCCAAAGACCCGCCAGACTGGATTACGGATTACCAAAATTTGGTACAATTCCGGGTATCGAGACCCCCTGTCGCCAAAAAAAACTCATTTTTCCAACGAGGTCACTAAGAACAAAATACAAAAGACAAAACCCTTCGCAATTTGTGAGGTCATTTTGGGCAAAGTGCCCCCACTTAGATCCTCATTCCCGTGGATGACGAAGACCTCTGAGATCATCCCTACTATTTTCTTGATGTCAGAAAAATCTGCTCAACCCATCGGCATTGACGTTAAATTTGCCTTTTCTTTTTCTTACGCTGAAGTAATAGTGATCGATTTTCACGTGATTTCTAGACGTGAAAATGCGGTCCTTATAGCGCCGATAATACAATCCGCCTTTTTCATGCACCGTCACATTGGCCCTAGCAATACCCTCCTTGGCTGTATCGTGCAACCTTGACAAACTAGGGTCGCTCTTTTGCTCGGCTGTCAGAGACCTTCTGTCCACTCGCAACAGACGATCAAAATTACGTGAGGTCGGAGCTAAGAGAGACCCCTCAACGATCCCTTCTTCCTCCGCCTCCTGCGCCGACGCGTTGGGGCCTTGTACGCTTTCTGGTGCTACGAGGTCGGGCTGTTCTACAACCTGGCCCCTCTCATCCCGGTTTTCTACCTCCAACTCTGGGAGTGCTTGCTCCCCGTCAGCTGCCTCTGGCTCTGGATCACTCGTCAACAAAGGGGCGACCTGACGCGATTTGGACCTCGTACACGACTGAACTAGCCCTTCTCCCAGTTGTTGACCCCTTTCGCGCAGCAGGAAATCTGACCGGTTAGAAAACAAATAAGGATACTCCAACGGGACTGTTTGCGAGACAGCCGCCTCTGTCACTAGCTCTCCGAACGGGCCAGTTATCCTTACTGTCGCCATAGGCAGACAGACACTGTGCTTTTCGAGCAGCTGCTTTATCCAAACTACCTTTCCCGTAAAATCGGATGGCGTTACATACGACGGATGGACAACGTCCATCGTCGCTGCACTGTCCCGAAGCACCCTGCACGGCTTTCCGTTTACATGGAGCTCGTGAAGATAGGGACGAAGAAGCTTCAGGTCCTTGTCACTACCGTTCACGTAAGAGAACACAACCCGCGGTTTCTTACATCTGGCCGCTGTGTGTCCCGGCTCCTGACAGTTGTAGCACAGGAACGGCTTCCTTGCCTCGAACTGCCCAGTTGGGCTTTTCCGCGCCTCGTCTCCGTTCGAGTGTTCTGCGCTCTTTTCTGGGACCTTTTGTCCTGCTTCGGGCTTCTCGGGCCCGTTTTCTCGCGAGCCGTTACCCTGTCGGAAGGTCTTGCGCTGATCGCTTCGACCGGATTCGCTTTCCTCTCCGCTCAGCTTTCTTCGCGTTGCGTACTCTTCGGCTAGCTCAGCGGCCCTTTCGACAGAGTCGACTCCCACCCTGTCCTGCACCCAGAGCTTGACTGACTGCGGAATGCTACGAAAGAACTGTTCGAGGCACACACACTCGACTACCTTGTCTCGGCTTTCGTACACTTCTTCGCTCTTCAACCATTCTATCAAATTGGTTTTAAGCCCGTACGCGAATTCCGAGTAGCCCTCACTGCTCTTTTTGGATGCGTTTCTAAACCTTTGACGGAACGCCTCGGCAGAAAGGCGGTACCGCTTCAAAAGGCTGGACTTCACCTTGTCGTAGTCGTCCGCGTCTCCAGCACTAAGGCGCGCGACGACCTCTGCTGCCTCACAGGGCAACAAAGTCAAAAGCCGTTGCGGCCACGTTTCTGGGGCGAACCTCAACTTCTCACATGTCCTCTCAAAGTTCACTAAGAACAGGCCCACGTCTTCCCCAACTTTAAACGGCTGCAGGAGCTTCTTCATTTGATACGACTCGGTCTCACTTGCTCGTACCGGAGCCCCAACTCTACTGTTCTGCGAGTTTAATCGCTGTTGTTCAATTTCGAGCTCTAGCCTTTTCAGCGCTCGCTCCTGGTCTCGTTCCTCTCTCGCTGCAGTCTGTGCTCCTTCCTCTCTAGCTGCAGTCTGTGCTCGTTCCTCTCTAGCTGCAGCTTGCTCTCGTTCCTCTTTCGCTGCAGCCTGTTCCTCTTTCGCTGCAGCCTGTTCTCGCTCTCGTTCTTCTCTTGCTGCAGCTTCACTCTTAGCGTTCTGAAGCAGTTCCCACGCAATTTTAATTTCCTCTGCTTCCGCGCTCTCTGAAATCGCTTTACTGATCTCAGATTTCTTCATCTTTTGCTCCACCTCCACACCCAATTCTTCACATAAACAGAATAAATCTGTTCTCAGTAACCTCATTAGATCCATGATCGCTGCTCTTTAGCTTTGGCTTTGTTCTAAAACTTGTCGCGAGGTTGTACCAAAAACCTAGCGCACGAGTCAAACACTAAGGATTCCCAGCAGTTCAAAATTAATTACCCATAATCTGAAGCCTGGGGAATCTCAAAGCAAAGTCCAAACGCTCACCCACAGATGTAGCACGATGTCGCATGGTCCGATCCCAACCGCTGCCAACCAGTTGTTCGAGGCGGGGTTTAGGCCCACGTCCGGAGGCTTCCTGGCCTGTGACGACGTCCATTCCCCGAAGTGAAGAACCCAGGGGTCCAGTGGAGGTGGGAGAATTGGTAACGTAACGAACGGTTTAATTACATGGTAGCGATACAGTCGTCAAATCCAAGAGAACCACTGGAGCCGCCTCACGCCCCGCCTTATATAGGGTCCATTTTCTCCATCACTCTCCGCCAGGGCAGCAGGTGCGACCGCCAAGTGCGTAGCAGAAAAGTCCGCCGCGTCGTAGCCAGAAGTGCGTCGTAGCCATGGTTCTCCGCAGTTAGGCCAGGCCTCTCTCCCCTTCCGGAGCGCACGAACCCACACGCACACACACACACGTCCCGTTGACGTCACGGACGCGTTGAGACTCGTTTCGGGCAGACCACGACAGGTGGGCGACGGTCTTGAACACGTCGGGACTCGTTTCGGGCAGACTTCGACAGGTGGGCGACAGTCCAGAACACGCCGGGACTCGTTTCGGGACTCGTTTCCGCAGCGTTGAAACTCGGAAAAGGTTGCCGAAGGTTCCATTCTTAACACCGGCAAGCCAGAAACAAACCCCGCGCAAACAGCAGTAAATTTTGCCTCGACTGTTGACACCACGCCGGAGTAGTGGCCCAAAATCAAAATACAAAACATGCCTATAGCGGAGTAGTGGCGCTAATCAAAATATGATTCATGCGCAGTGTCCTCCGCGTGCATTGTTGATTCACAGTTGATTCACCCGATTAAAAAGCGTTTGTGCAGGAAAAAAAAAACGGCAACATAAATAGGGCTTCACATACTAATATGGAAGTGTTCATTCGCAAAGTACAAGCGCATGCGTAAAGATAACTAGATTTTTTTTTTTCATCAAATCTACACGTGGCTATATTCAGGTCGTGACTCGCGATAAAAAAACGCGTATTCACAATTTTGTGCAAGGCCAACTTGACACTCGAAATGTCGGAACAGACAATACGGAAACTGCAAGGTTGTACTCGTTCAATGATCTATTACTCACTGGAATGTAACGACAAAAGTAACGTCGTTACTTTCATCGTTACCTAAAAAAAAGTAATAGAACTACAGTTACAAGTTACATTTTTAAAAAGTAACTCGTTACAGTTACAAGTTACCAAAAAAGTAACGAAGTTACAGTAACGCGTTACTCGTAACGCGTTACTACCTAAGACTGGTCCTTACTATATTAATATTATTAATAATCATATTAATTTATTCAGCGAAAAGAAGTATGCACGACAGAGGACGAGTTTGTCCAAGCTAATGGAGACTTGAGAGAAAGGAAACAGCAGTAGAGTGTCAAGGTACGCTGCAGAAAACCCAACTAGTTCAGATACCAATCCATTTCAAAAGAGAATAAAGTACGATGTTGAAAACATAGAAAAGAAGGATAGTATTAACGCGGACTCAGATTGATAAATTGGTAAGTAACTTTTTCAGCCTTTTTTTAGTGGAAACTTAGGAGAAACAATGAAGTTCTAAGTAGCACAGGGCTCTGGGTCAAAATTTGACAATTGTTTGTGGTGTTTTCGGTATTGAGAAGCCCAGGGATTCCAGAGTAGAGCCCAATCTGAGCTCAGTTGGCAAGTCTGAGTGTTTTGACCCTAATTCGCCAAAGAAGTGCAAAAGTTAGGCTTCGCTTCCTTGTAAATCGGCTGTAATCTGGCCTCTTTCGGCCAAAATTGCCGAACGAATGTCGAGTTAGGCTTTCTTCCTGATAGTTCGCTCTCATCTGGCACCTTCGGGCCCTAATAGCCAAAAAAGTGCAGAAGCTAAGCTTCACTTCCTGATAGTTCGCTCTCATCTGGCACCTTCGGGCCCTAATAGCCAAAAAAGTGCAGAAGTTAAGCTTCACTTCCTGATAGTTCGGCTGTCATCTGGACACTCTGGGCCAAAGTCACCAAACAAGTGCCAGAGTTAGGCTTACTTTCTTGAAGTTCTGCTCCCGCCTGGCGTCTTTGGGTCCAAATCGTCAACCTAGTGCCAAAGTTAAGGCGGGACTCTATGGAGCAAAAAAAGCGACAAGAAGAGAAAAACAAAAAAACAGGAGCAACGGAAGCCTAAGCTGTGCAGTTTCTTTATTAGTAACATGTGACACACTGTGTCGAATTTCACTAAATTTAATTTTATTTCATTGCATCAAAGGCACTCTTTTGTGCGCATTACATGAAGGTAAGGACTTGATAACATTCATATCAAGCGAACTACAAAATCAACCTAATCAAAACAACAAAAACATAGAAATACAAGTACAGGAAAGCAAACATATCACAACATCATATATGTAAATAAAAAAAAAAAAATCAGAAGACACCTCTAGATGCAGATGGCCATAAGCGAAACAAATTGAAGAACGTAACAATTGCACTGCAGGTTGGTCAGAGACGGAAGTTTTACAGAAGGAGTCTAATGATATTAAAAGAATCGTAAGAAGAACAATAAAAAAAAAAATATGTAATTGTATTTCCCAGGCCTCGATACAGCTTGACAGTGAGTCAAAAACGTTCCCTCGAATGTAAACTTGTCCTTCGGTCTTATTTCTTTGTGTGCATTCTGAACGAAGAGTTTACCAGAAGGCAAAAAAAGACAAAACATGGAGCGTGAATAATTGATTTTTGCACAAATAATTTTTCTTTCATGTGAGCGATAATGCTTATGGTATTTCAAAAGTCAATCGCAACGTTTTGGACACCGTGTGTGTCTAGGAGGGACGTTGGTGATGATTGTATTAGAATGACTGTGGACATTTCTAAGAGGTCATTAGGTGGATGATTTTAGTTTATCTAAGTGCCCAATCGATGCATTGTAAACGAAGTGTATGTCCGGGAAAAGAGTTATTGGTGTCTATCAGGGATATATAAGGCGTTAAAAAAAATAAACGATTTAGCTGCGTTTGAGACGTCTTTTCTTGTGCATTTTGTCTTCGACTTCAATATTTGCTATTTTTCCCTCACCACAGTAGCGGGTTTTAAGATCTTGATTAACACTTTTGAGTTTGCGTTGAAGGTGTGCAATCGAGCTTTCTTATATCAGACACGAAATCATATTTATTTAATTAATTGGCCTATTGGTTTAAGTGGCTATTGCGAATCCCCGGAGGGACATCGAGGAACGCCAACAACTCTGTGTCCAGCAGTGATCACTTTCTCACTGGTGGCCTGTTTATTATTTTCACGGCCTTTTTGAACTAAGAACTCATAAATTTGGCACAGATAAGAGGGCTATAAAGAGAGAATTCAAAACCGAAGCGTGAATTATGGACCCTAATTATAATATATCTAGTTGTAGTGGTATACAAATTTACCCCCTTTGTCACGAGCGGTTTTTTTTTCGGTCCTGGTTAAATAAACAATCAGTCTGTATAACATTATGCAAACTTACTTGGTACCATTTTGGTGTTTCCAGCTTGTTTCGCTTAGCGCTAACATTCCAAACATCGAATGTTAGCGCATATCTGTCATACATATATGACAGACATGCTTCGTTTCCGTCATATTTCAAGCCTGTTCAGTTGTACCCTGAAAGCGCATTCCCTTTCAGGGAGGGGCCAAGAGGTTATGGTAGACGACAGTTACGTTGGTCAATGCGGTTCATACTTCAACATGAATATCCGCAGACCGATCGATTCTACCGTAAAACAGAATAGAATCTGCAACGACAAATAATCTCATATTATTGTTTTCCCACTAGTACGCGAAACACAAGGCAACATCTGAGGGGATTTGAGTCTTCATTCACAACTCACAACATTGACATGGCGGTGTGGTTGGCACGTTAAAACGCAAAACCCCGTTGATCGCTGGTTGACACTCTGCAACAGGAAACAAAACCGAACGTAGAACCGAAAACGCGCAGCCAGACGGCAGCAGAGTCTGCCGGTCTTGGTCGTGAAGCTGCCATAATGTCGAAACCACGCGCTCGACGCGCGCAGAGCGCAACAAGGCGGCTATCCAGCCCAGTGTACGTGGCACTCCTGGCATTTTTCTGAAACTTCGTTGCTTCTAACGGTGTCGTCTCTTCGTTTAACAACATTAGTGAAAAACAAAACTTTAGTTCGACTGAGGTGTTCTAGGTGTTTGGACTGCGAGATTGAATTACCCTTGACCTTCGCTGCCGCCGGCTCTCAATCAGCTCAACAGCGTTTATTCCTGATGCATCAGCTCGAACTTACAGAAATAGACGTAGAAAGGACAGGGCAATAGATAACCGTTGACATCTGAGGTCTATTTCTGTACGTTCAAGCTGACGCGTCACTAATATGTATTAATTATCTCAACTTAAGCCTGTAACCAATGGTTTATTCAATGCGACGCATGGGACGTGCCCGAAAAACGAAACGGAAAGGAGTTGGGGCGGGAGGGTGGAAGTTTCCTCCCGTCTACGTGGAGGAGGAAACCGCCTTTGGTCCTCCCTTCTTCTCGTGTCCGCTTGCGGGAGAGTCAGCATAAAGGAGTAAAACGCGATATTGCTACCTTTTTCCTGCCCGTTTTCTAAGAGTGTAGGAAGGCATAGGCTTGTTTTCAAACCGGAGTTTGGGTATAGATGCTCTCCAAGTACCGGACGTATTGAAGGTAATATGGACTCTTAGTGGATCGTTTCTACACGAGTGGTTTGTCCTGGAACATTTCGCCGACAGTACTGCGCATGCAGTGGTGTCGGCAAAGTCCCCAGCGCGTAGATCTGGGGGGGGAGGGGGGGGGGGGGGCTTGGGTATGCGTCTCTCGTTCGTTTCTTCAATTCCGACCGCTGGAGTCATAACCAAAACGCGGACAGAATCGTTGACGATTTGGACGAAATACAGATGGTGTTTTTTTTTACGACAGACTTCGCCGGCCCGGCCGAGTGGTAGGCTAAGAACAGAGGAATGCTATTTGCCATCCTGATACTCTTTTTTTATTTGAGAGTTCGAACCAAATCATAGTGAGGAATGCTCACAATTGCAAGCGTTTGTAAACGCTGTTAACTACGCGTGTGAGTAAATGTTCGAATCCTGGATGACTAACTATCATGGCGACCACGAGCAGACGAAAGGATTCGGTTCAACGGCAAAGCTATAGAATGATCGATGAAGTACAAGATAGAGAAGCATCAGCTACATTTGGGGTCGATCAGACCCTTGTTATTCTACCTAGCTTCTGAACTCTATAAATTTCGACAGGTAAATGTTACTTTGGCTATATTACGCCAAAAGGATACAAGCCATTGATTTTCAAGCCGCAGAACGTTATAGATGTTTCCTACAAGATGGCGCTGCAGGACTAATGCAGTCATCATAATCGTTTACACGGTTGCGCCAGTTTTACGATTCACTAAAACACGCTATATTTCGCATGCGGTTTCACTGAAAGGAATGGCCGCATCGTTCATAATTTCGCAACCGTGTACTTCGAAAGCGACTCACTGAAACATTGGCGAAGTTCCGCAAGGCGGCCCGATTCGCAGACTGGCGGCAGCTCCTATTTGAACATAGCCAGCTCCTCAAGGGAGACCGTTCGTTCGAAACACGCGACGCACGTCGGGAACGGCGCCGGAAATACATTCAATGAGAAAAACGGGCCGCTAAAAGATTACTCTTCTCTCAACCAAGAGGCCCTCTGCGTAATCGAGAACACCTCGCGATGAGCGAATCCATACAAACGCGACGGCCGCGAGTGGAGCAAGAAAAAGGGAACGTGGGAGGGACGAATCTCTTCCTTGCCGCTCCGAAATCCCTTCTTGTTTCTCCCGCAGCCCGCAAAAATTGGCCGATCTCTTGAGCACGGTCTCCCACATCGCTCTTAATAAGAATGATCGTCTCGGCTGCTTTCGTCGGGTCCAAAGCCTCCCCTTTTTCTATTTATAAAAGAAAGGAGTTTTTTTTTTATATATGCCGTTTAGGTACCTTTCGTGGTCCTGCTCTTAGTTCATTTTTTTAGGTTCCCTAACGTACATCTGCTCAATCGTTTTTTTTTTTTTTACATATAGATTGGTTGATGTATTTCTTTTTCATCTCTTGGATTTTGGCGGAGAGACGTTTTCATTTCGGCGCAATAAAAATGGAAGCGGGCGCGACTTTGTGTGCCCACGGACAGAAATGAGCTCATTTTTATCGTCGCGACAGATCTCTCCTTCGAGTGACGACGAATGAGATCTGGCGGGAAGGCACGCGAGCGAATGCGGCAGAACCCGCTCCACACTTTTTATACGCGACGATCTTCTGAGTGGGAGAGAAAGGAGGACAGTGAGCGGAAGCGACGTAGCTTATGCCATCGTACTACACTCCAGAATTGCATGAACCAAGATGAAAGCTACGGCCTCTGTGAGTCAATTAGAGGGACATAGCGTAGCGTGTGACAGCTCTGTCCAGGAGGAATGAACTCTGATAATCCACTGTCATGCGCCTCGCCTTAATTTTTTGATTGGCTTGTCCAGGCACGATGTCCACCCTTCGCATGTTTATTAACTTTTTTATGGCGAAACTGAGTATTTATAATATGATTTCGAGAAGACACTGCTGCAACATTTTCGCTTTCTCATTGCGTTTGAATAGGAGCTGCGCTGCAATTTAAAATAGCACCTTCCCTTCGCTTTCTACACACTAAACATTGTAACACCCATAATCGTGTAAAAAGGGTGTAAGAAGGGTGCAAGTTAGGAAAAACACCCTTTTTAGAACCTTTTTACACGATTTCTGAATATCAGTGAGTGTAAAAAGGGTGTGTTGACGTCTTACACCCCTTACACGCCCTTTTTACGCCCCACTTGTAGCGATGGTTTCTAAAATCGTGTAAAAAGGGTGTATGGGCGAATTTTACGCCCTTCATTCACATGGTGTGAGAGGGGCGTAATGTTGATACTGTCGAATACACCCATGATTTCATAACCGTTCATGTTTATCGCTTTGGTGAAACTGTTGCTGATGTACGGCGGTACTAACATCGAGTATGATTAATCGCCGCACGAAGGCGCGTATGATTAGGAAGTGCTAGAGAATAGTTTTTGCAACTCCGATCGAACTCTCCATCCGACACGAGCCGAAAATTACGTGTCGCGCGTGCATCCGTTTTATCAGTTCAACTTCGATTTAAAAAAAATCACTTCCGTGTAAATATACAGCCCAGGAAACATACCGTATTGCGCGATGTTGGATCTAATCGAAAAGATTGTGCCCACACCATTTTGGTTCAACCAATATTTAACGAATGGGATGAGTTGCGCCGACGCCATCCTGACATAACGTACGCGACGCCGTTTTTGGTTGAGTGTTGAGAGTATCCTGCGTTAATCGGCTATGCCGGAGAGGTATTTCTATTTCTTGACCGCCTAAAATACGACGTTAAAAAAAAATTAAGCAACACGGAATCTGCTTGCTTTTAGCCCGAGAAGTCTTTCTCGGGCTAAAAGCAAACAAATTCCGTTTTGCTGAATATTTTTTTTTTTTTTTTTACTGCGCTGAAGCTCTGAACAAGCTGTGGCGCCCTTATTTCGGGTAATACAATCTCACCTGTCTGGACCAATAAGTACACTTCCCAACACATGAAGAAAAAAAAAAAGAAAGTGAAAGAAGGAACTCAAACGCATAAACAAGACGACGATCAACGAGTTCTACCGAGACAACACAAGCCACTCCCAGGCTCCACACTTTTCGAAAGGGAACCGCCACCCGAACAACAACGACTCCAAGGTCCCGCACACAAACGACCCTCCCTGTACAGCGCAGGAGGCAGCAGAGGGAGATTAGCTGCTTTGTCCACCCCCTTTGACCTCGTCTTCTGATAAGCTTCCACACCTCCTTTTGGGTCTTCGTGTGGCTGTGAGCGACTGCGAAGGCCGCTTCTAGCGAATCAGAGGGGTGGAGCGAAACACGTGACCGCTCTCCGTAGGACAAAAACGCTTGGACGAAAATTTGTCACGCGACTCGCTCTGACGCGCTGATGGGCTCACTGGACTCATAGCCTTCGCCGTTTGCCAGGTTATGGTGAGTTGTAGGGACCACGTAAATCCGGTTTCCAAAAAGCGTCCTTCAGGGCTCTCCTGTTTTTCGTGCAAGCAGGTCCTGACGAGTTCCACTTCGCGACCGTAGTTTTTCGTCGTGAACGGCGGAATATATCCATGTCAACTTTTTTATAATGGCCGTTTATTTCGTCGGAGTCTATGGAATTATTGTGTTGTGTTTGTAGAACGCGTTTCGGCAAAGAGCTGCTCATCGGGCCTCGGCGGACGCGAGACTTCCGTTGATTGTGATCGACCGCCTTCATCCTCGACATTGTGTTTGCGTTGTTTCGAGCTGCGCGAATCAGATTGTGCATCTATCACGACAGAAAGCTCCTCATCGGTGACCGCGATACTTCCGTGGAATGTGAGCGACCGCCTTCATCCCCGGCATTGTGTTTGCGAATTGTTCTGTGCTGCTCGAATCGGATTATGCATCTATCACGGATTACATGAGATCGCTCTCTTATATGTAAGTACTCTGCATGCATGCTTCTGATTGTAGTCCTGCTTCCATCTCAATAGACCATTTTACTGTTTACAAACATGAACTGCCGCTTGCGTCCCAAGTAACTTCCGGTCGTTCCGTCTTTGTGAACGTAGTAAGCAGAGACATGGCTGCGGCCAGATGACCTCCTTGCAATCGTCTGAAGAGAATTTAGTAGAACCTAGTAGAATCTTGATCGAAAAATAAAAAGTGAACCAGGCATGTTTCGACTCATTCGCAGTCATTTCTTCCAGTAGTCTTTTGGGTTAATACACCCTATCTTATGGGTGTTGGTCATTGCGTTTTTTTTACTTACCTTTCTGGCGGCGGTACACCCAATTTAGAGGGCGTACTGCGCAGTCGTAACACCCTAATAAAACGGTGTACTGTGGAATCACACCTTTATTTAAGGGTGTTCGGGAAAAAACACCCTCCTTTAGGGGTGTTAGGTATAACGCCCTTTTCTTAGGGCGTTTTGCTACACCTATTTGGGTGTTAGTTATAGGACAAGCCATTTACACCCATAAGGGTGTTACGATGTTTAGTGTGTAGGTGAATACTACATGTGTCATGATGCATTGAAGTAAGAACTGGTTACTATTGACAAAGATTTGCAATTCTGCACTACGTATGCTCTAAAAAACGAGGACCATAATTTAATTCCGACCACGGGGCTTAAGGATGCATGTAAAAACAGGCTTAAGGCCTGTTTTTACATGCAGCGAAGCGCTAATGTAGCGCTGCTCACGTGTCGTCAGATTAGGGTGACCGTATTCCTCAAGGTAGAAAACGGGACATCCCAGCAGAAAAGGAGGAAGGGGGGGGGGGGGGTACTAAAGTTTGAGATTGGGAGAAAACATTTAATGAAATTCTACATGCGTGGTATAACTACATGATTCTACATCTAAGTTCTAAATTTTACTCTCTGGGTAAATATTTTAAAGTACATACGGTTCTTTTTTGTAAAATATATTTCTAACGAATTGGCACAGTTTCGGTTTGCCTCTACTCGCTTGGTGCCAATTACGAAACTATGTACTCCTGGGAAAACGGGATATGATTCTATATTGGGTTAAAAAAACGGGACGGCAGAAGTGGATCTCAAAAACGGGACTGTCCTGGCCAAAACGGGACGTCAGGTCACCCTACGTCAGATACTTATCGTCTGCCATGACCAACAGTTTTGACGGTGCGATGCAAATCTGGTGAACGCTCCAGTCAGCACGCGCTTAGCGCAAGGACAGCGCTATGCTTGTAGCGCTCCGGTGCATGTGTGAACAGACCTTAAAGGGGCCCTCCGGAGCTTTCTGAGATCGTCTGTTTATGTTGTTATATTGCGTAGTAGGTGCAAGTTAATATGTCTACAAAGTTTTAGATTACAAGACCGCTTATTAAGCAGATGGCAGTAGAAATATATCGGGACTATTTTCTCTTGGAAGGCAATCTCCCATTACCTGCCCATCGCTAAAACTTGACCAATGGAAATGCTGCATCTCGCGGTGAATGCGAACGTTATTATTACAACACTTTTTAAGCTTGTTGTCAATTAGAGTTTCAGAAAAACGTAAACTGATTGTGGTGCGGGAAACATAGTTCGCAATTATCGTTCCAAAACCAGCGAACTATGTTTTCTCCCCGCAAGCTTGTTGCTGGGGGGTGATGCGTCGGCTCGTCTGCTTCCCGGGGCGTGTGCAGGCGTGCGTTTGCGACACACGTGTTCTTTCTTCCCGTGGATCCCGACTCCGAAACCAGCTTTGCGATCCTTCCACGTCAACGAGTCTAACTTTTTCTTGTCATCTGTGGAATGCGACTGCGTATTGCAGTAGCAGCGCGACGGTGCGGTGCGACGAACGACAACTGCCGAGCACAAAGTCCGGGCTCCTTGACGACGGTCCGCGCGTGTTCGAGAGATTCCTCCGCGGGTCGGCGGTCGGCCGCGTTGGTGACACGCAGTGACGCCGGAATCCTTCGCTTGCTATTGGCTGACGCGTAAAGAGATGCCCCTCCCGTTTTCCGGGGTCATCTCAGAAAGGGGGGCGTGCCGGGGACTTTGATAGCAATTTTAATAGGGAAATCCGCCGCGCATGAACGTAATTTTATGATTTTAAGGGTCCTTAGGGCCCGTAGATTGAGTTACCGCCATAAATAGACCATCGCAGAACGCTCCGGAGGGCCCCTTTAAAGGGGTCATGAAACAATTTTCCTACTTCTTCCTCCTTAGCTTTAATCCTCAACTCAAATGCGAATTGTGAAATCACGTCGCCGTGACATTCTTTGGCACCGGTGCGATGACTCCTAGCTTTCACCGTGCTTTTTATGCACACCATAGAACTTGTCATTCTCCAGTGACGATAAGTTCCGTCAGGGCACTCATTGGCCACGAACGCGAATCCGAATATTCGTCGACAGATTTATTGTTGACGAGCGCATACGTCCGAGTGACGCAGTTCTCGTGTCCAATGCGTGAGCTGGGCTCGGCTGACGTCTGGTTGGCACCGCTGACGCGCTTTGGGAACCGCGGATGTATTATAGTGAAAAGGCGGAGAGCTTTCGAAGGAAAGAAGGTACTAAATAGTCCGCTATATATTCTAATGTTCGTACCGAAAAGCTGGCTTTTGACTTTCTATCCTCTTTCTTTTGGCCAAGTAAACAATATGCGATTAGTAAAGTTCCAATTTAAAATCATTTTTCCCAGCCCAAAATTCGTTTCATGACCCCTTTAACTCTCACGGCACATGATGCCATGCCTGGTAAAAAAGGAGATATCTATAGACCTTTCCAATGTTTACAAAATCACAGTCCATCATGCGTTCTTCACAGCCCAGCACGCGCGGGCTCGTCGCTTCGGTAAGCGAGCAAAGCACGCGCCATACGCACGAACGCTCAAAATGGCACCGGCCACAAGCTCGTTTTTGGAAAGGTCTATACTCCGTTTCACTTTAAGTGTGAGCGTGGCAGAAGGCAGAAGAGCGAGCTCCGTGGCTTCAGCGTCCCTGCCTACACTCTAAGAAAAGGGGGGTGTACACGGGTACTCCCCTTGTCCCATTTGTAACTCCCCAAAACTACATTTCGTCATTCTGTCCACTGACGTCGAGCTGGCGATACCATCTTTTACAAGCGGCTTGATAGCTGTTGGATATAACGAACGAAATAGCTAATGTGCGTATCAAAGACAAAAAAAAAAAAATACTGAGGTTTTGCAGCCGGGCCGAAAAAACTTGATTGTCTTAATGTAGCCTTTAATGAGTACATTAGCTATTTTAATAAGTTGTATCGGTCGACTATCAAGCCGCTCGTAAAAGTTGGTATCACCAGCTCGACGTCAGTGGACAGAACGACGAAATGTAGTTTTGGGGAGTTACATATGGGACAAGGGGAGTACCCGTGTACACCCCCTTTTTCTTAGCGTGTAGCACGCGCGCTCGTGCAGTTCAACTACTGTTCGGGGCCACATGGGACGGAAGGGCCGAACAAACAGGGACGAAGAAGTAAACAAAGGCGTGGCCCACTGATAACTGACAGTTTATTGAAGAAAACATACTAACGTTATCGTCGATCTGGCTGCTCGCATGGAACGAAAATATATTTATCTGTCAGGTCTAGTGACGGCGCACTGACACACGTGCTCTCTCCTTTCTGTCTAGTGCAAAAGACCACATAATTGTCTCGGGCGCTTTTGTCTGCGTAACTCCTTAGAATTGTTCTTTCCAAATCCAGGTCCCATGACATCGCAGTGCACCACCAGATGGCCCGACGGGCACAGTCCTAATAACATGCATGTTTTCTTGCCATCTCGTTAATACATCTAGTCTAGCTGACATAGATTTTCCACAAAAAATGGGAATGTTATACACCACAGATATCGCTCAATCTACGAACTGCTTTGCGTTCTTCTTCTTGCATACCTTGACATCTCTGATTCTTTATTTTGAACATAGATTAGACAACAATCACCACCGGCACCTCTAAGTGTGAAGCTACTTTATTTTAATTATGGGAGAGATTATAAATGTAAGGGATTACCGTTGTTCTCGTTTTGTTTCTTCTAAAGTCATTGTGTCCTCTAATTTTAAACTTAGTAACAAGGGTATCCCCTAATTCCGCCCCAAAAACGATCGGGGTATCCCTCGCATTTGAGGCGGTTCACCTGCCCCAAAAAGTTCTCTTCCGCGACATGGTGGCATGACTTTACTAGCGAAGCTCTCATTAGGGACAACACTATACCCTTTCTACATTATTAGAATGAGCAGAATTGAACGGCGGGCCCCTTTCTATGTTTGTGGTGGATACTTCCTGCACTCATGGTCAACTTCAGAGTTAAGGCTTAAATCCAAAAACAGCAGAATTTCCTTTGTCATGGTTTCATGAGCAAACTTCTATCCACGTGAATTCAAGAGAAAGCAGTTAAGTACATCTTTGATCGTTGCCATGCCGACATTAAAAGACTTCGGAACCAGCATAAAGCAGTCATCTACATAAGACAAATTCTGAAGCTCCCCATACGTACAATGTCGTATCTAATATCCCTATCAAACAGAGTCAAACAAAATATTGCAGAGTACAGGCGCTGACACGGTAGCCGATATGAATCCCTCGTCTTTGGGCGTAAACACTCTCCCCGAAAGACACGAAGGTACATTTGAGATATCACTCCAGCAACTCAATGTAAGATTTCACGCCAACGATGCTTGAATTACTAAAGCTGTTCTCAACAATTTCTTCAATACACTTTCTCACCGGTGACAAAAGCTTACCATGCAGAATTAAATAAAGTAGGTTCTCCACGTCAATCAAAAAGCCTCCGCCGTAACCCGGGTCGCCTTTCACCAGATGATAAATGACCGTCTCTAAATTTCTCAACAAAATGGGGTCGTGCGAATTAAGACACGATAATAGCCAAATTAGAAATCCCCTACTTTTTTTGTGAAGTATATTTGTTCTTCATTCTTGCTCTAAATGGGCAGTTTTCCTTGTGGGCCTTGGCTCTGAAAAACACAAGGCTGAGTTATTTCGTCCGCTTGTTTCTTCCTCACAAGCTGGTTAAGTTGCAGCTGATCGCATAAATCATTGGTTTGCGCCTTGACCTTGTTGAGGGACATCTTGTGCACTTGTCTGAAGTTTTCGAGGTCGGCAATGTGTGACTTTTCACCGAAAAGCATGTCTCAAAGTACCACAAATCCCACTCCCTGTCTGCCGTGAGGAGCTTGATTTTATTTTCCTTGAAATAGGTCACCACTTCGCTTGTCCCTATCGTTTCACTTTTGTTGCTCGCCGTTCCTCGAAGACATCAACGGTTTCTAAAATGCACCTGTCCTTTTCTTCCGGAACGACTGCGCCTGCGAGGGTTCTCGCCAGGGATAGCTTCATTCGCAATGGGTTTAGAAGTGGGCTGGAGGCTGAACTTCGAACCAAGTTTCAGGACTTCGGTAATTTACCTGGAGGCCCCACGCTCCTTTTCAAAAAGAGAACTTCGTTAGGAGGCGGTACACTTGCTATTTTATTCTTTGGCAAAGAAACTCTTAGTTGCACCCACACGAACTCCTGGGTTTGGCACGCCAGTCGCAGATGTTCCTCGTACGCCTTCTGAGCTGCTCTTGCTTTGGGTCTTGTTTGGGAACACTGAATCCTAAAACAGCCTCGGTGCCTGTTTTCTTGCTGCCGCATTTCAGATCTCAGAACTTTTCAGATCCTTTTCGCATGTCCGTCAAAGGGACACGAAGCCTCAAAAGAGGTCCAAGACGCACAGATAATATTTTTTGTGCGGATGCGGTCGAATGCCGTAGGATTGAAGTTCACGCGTGAAGCAAGTGACAAACTGAAGGCTGTAGGTTTTTGGATTTAAGCCTTAACTTTGAAAGTGTCCATGTGTGCTGGAAGTATCGACCGCGAACAAAGAAAGGGATCCTGGCGCTTAATTTTGATCATTCTTAACTCGCAAGAAGGGGTATAGTGTTGTGCCCAATGAATGCATCAATGACATATACTTGCTATTATATCGCAGAAGAAAGCTCTTTGTTGCAGGTGAACCGTATCAAGCGCGGCTGATGCCTTGATTGTTTTTTGGAGGGAGTAGCGAATACCCTTGTTACTAAGCTAACAAAGGAGTGGACAGAACGCCAGCTAGAAACATTACCAGACAGGCGGTGATCCTTCGAATTCATGATCTGTCCCACAATTGAAAAAGATGCTTCACACTTCGAGGTACCGGTGGTGCTTTCTGCCCGAAATAATCTGTCGGATCTACGGTGAAAAATGAATAAATAAACGGAAGATGCAAAGGTGTGCCACAAGAAGCACACAAAGAAGTTCATAGACTGTGCAATATCTGTTGTGTGCAACATTCCCTTGAGTGTTTGAAAATCGCATCTCGGGCAGACGGGCAGATGCATTTCGACACGGCAATAAAACATGCATGGTCATTAAGACAGTCCCCTTCGGGCAATCTACCGGTGTAGTGCGATAGGTGCCTATGAGACCTGGAATTGCAAAGAACCACGATTCTCTGGAGATACACAGGCAAACCCGCCCGAGAAATTTATGAGGCATTTTGCATTAGACAGCAAGGCGAGAACACGCGTGCCAGTGCGCCGTCACTACGCCTGACTGATGAAGAGTTTTGCTTTAGATGCGAGCAGTCAGATAGACGCTATTAATAGTATGTTGTTTTACAATAAACCATCCGTTCGGAGTGCGCCACGTCTTTGTTCTGTTCTTCGTCCCTATAATTTGGTGCTTCCGTCCAACGATGTAGCAACTGGTCCATATTTGATCAGATAAAATTAGCGCATCTGATCACGTGTAACCAACTAGCCCAACAGATATTATTGTTGCAGGTCCATATTTGAATCTTAAAACAGGGCCACAGACTGGCACTCGTAGCTTCAGTCCCTGTAGCGCTAAACGCTGAGCGTAGTAGATTGGACGTGACCAATTCTGATTTGTGCTGTTAAAGCATATCGCTTGGAATCGACGCCATTCTCTCAGCGTGCATGAAAGTTTAGTACTTAGGAAATCGCTCTTTCGTTGGTGGATACTTTTACCCTTGCTTTATGGGCACATCATTTTATCTTTTCAAAGATAGTTGATTAGTTACGAAGTTGAGCATGACCGTTGCTATTCGGTCGTATCATTTTTTCTAGTTCGCCCCAGCGCACACAAAGCTAGCCCTGGCCAGCAGCTATGAAAACTCACCAATGCGCACAAGATAACGAGGCGATGGGTGTCGGCCGACAATAAATAACAATATTTCTTGAATTATGAAATTTTAAAAAGGTGCGGCTCCTAGCTGCTATGCCAAGACCAAACCAACCTTGCACACATAAAAAACTTGAAGTCACCGTAGCCAAATCGATGCCTCCGAGGCAAAGCGCCGGCGGAATCCCGGACGAGGTGCAGCCACATGACGTGCTTATTGCAGAGAAGGCGCCGTGTAACCGAGCACGTTAAAAAGGGTGTACTAAGAAAGAAATAGCGCAAAGTAAACACACGGACAAGTGCACAAAGACGAACTAAGCTAACTCACAACTGCCGTTTTAAGTCAGAAGAACAGGAGGCAGCGAAAATATGAATCGAAAGAGCAAAATGAACGAAAACGACGAACTTCCTCTTCTCTTCTGCGCTGAAACTACAGTTTTCAGCTAGCGATTGTCCAGTCTTCGTGTTCTTGTCTGCGTGTCTTTTTTGCAACACCTATTGTTCATGCTTAACCAACTAGGCCAACATTACATTTTAGTAGAGTTCCTTTCTTCTGCAACGAACCCTTTTCTGTGTTTCTCGAATCGTCCATACGAATTGTTCAGGCGTCCATACGAGGCGGAATTTTTTGTCCGGGTAGCGGACATGTATTTCACGGACTAGGTTATCCGTCATAAAGTGTAAGGTGTTGTCGGTGTAGTTTCGTAGGGCGTGCTGTGAGTCCGTGAAGATTAGCGTGGGATTAGTGTTAGGTTGTTGGGCTGCGTGTTCCATGGCTTTGGTGATGTCGTGTTTTTCCAAATCGTCGATCGTCGGGGGTTCTGTGAAGGTTTCGGAGTAATGCATTTTAGTGCGTGTGTTGACGAAAGCTATTTTGCCAAGCGTGATCTGGTGACTGGCATCAGCAAAATACGTATCGTGATCCGTCTCATGTAGGTAGCGTATTCCATTTTCGTGGGCTTTGGCGCGGAGTTTTCGTTTCTCGGGGTTGTTGTCGGGGTTCATGTTTTTCGGTAGTGAAATTGTTCGCCCTTGGTTTGAGGAAGAGAGTCGTAACATCTGCCCGTCTTTGTGCATTTCTATGCGTTCTGTAATGGTGTTGAAAGTTCCCGTGTTGAGAAGGCGCTCGCTGGAAGCGTGGTGCGGCACCCCCAAGGCCAGTCGGTACAGTTTACGGAGACTGGCTTCGAGCTTTTTGATTTGTGTACATGTTGTCGTGAGGTATGGTAGTGCGTATAGGAGACGAGATATGACGAAGACGTCGATGATATGGAGTAGATTATGCTCTATGAGTCCGGTTCTGTGATTTGTGGTCTGTTGTATCAGGTGTGCGATCTGATTGATTTGGGCGTGAAGGCGGTTGAGTGATCCTTCCGGTTTGCCGTTGAATTGGAATACACTTCTAGAATTTTGGTTTGATCAACTTGTTGAATTTCCTTGTCTTGCAGCTTGATTGTGATGAGTTTTCGGTCGGGGTCGGGTCCTCTCTTGGAGGATATGACCAGTAGTTGAGTTTTGGAGGGAGATAAGGTGAGTCCTATTGTGGAGGTATAAGCTACGACCGCCTCACAGTCCCCATTGAAGAGTTTTTTCGATTTGTCCGGGGCTTCCTTGTGCTGTCCATAACGTAATATCGTCCGCGTAAATTGAGTGTTGGATATCGGGTGGGCTGAGTGTCAGCTCGCTCTAAAGAGAAACACGCACAGCCAAGGGTGCGTGCGAATCCTTTGTATTGCGACACGCGATGACCACGCCACAAGTACAGTCAACCGGCGCCAAGCGTGCAAAAAGATAAGAATTACTGCGCGAACCTATCGGTAGCGTGCCTCTGAAAACGGTCTGCTTCAACCATGGCTTGCATGGGACGCCATTCTGCATTGCTTGTGGTTAGTCCTGCTTGCTGTCAGCGTTGAGATACAAGTTCAATTATGTTAAACACTGCGTCTAGAGTGCTGTCCGGACGGCACTCCACTCGCGCTTTCAAGTGCCGTCCGAAACAATTAAGCATAAGTCACGCTTATTCTCACATGTGTTCTATCAGCTGCTCGCCCACAATTTGTTTCAACATACAGCGCGACTGAGATAAACGCCACTAGAGCTAGCAGCATGCTTTCTTGTGTATGTTTATGCCTGCGCGATGCAGGTGCGCGAACTTCTCAAGTTCGCCGAAGTGACACTCGAACGTTTCGATTTTGATTTAAAAAAAATTTACTTTAAATCTCACGTTCTTCAGAAGCGGCAGCAGCAGCATCTAGAGTTTCGTTGTTTTTTTTGTTTTTTTTTCAGGGATTTTATAAGCATAGCTTACGCGTCCGGAGCTCCAATTCCAGCAAGCTCGTTGGCTGAACGAGACAGATGGCGCGGGAATACTGCCGATCTCCAGCGGACATCATGGTTGGGACATTCGAATCAGGACATTTGTCGCACATCCGATGGATGACCGTATTCGGCTTCGGACGTACGGATCTCAGCGGATTACGTATTACTTGTAACAGATTACTTGTAATCCGTTACTTTTTCAAGTAATTTTGAAATTGCCGCGTTACTTTTTTTCGGAAGTAATTTGCAATGTAATTCCGTTACAAAATATTGGTAGCGGATTACTTTAATTATTCGTTACCTACTAAAAATATGAGCATAACACAGTTACTGGAGCAATCCGAGCAGAACATTCAGCAGCATAAAGAGAGCAAGTTCAACAAATTAGAAAGCATCAGGAAGGAGAGAACAGCCGAAAAGAAAACTCGATTTTTTGTATGACCGGTCACTAGAACGACTAAACAAACGGGCAAGGCATGTACAGATATACGAAAAACAAAGATCAAGTAAGACAACGCCGAGTCAACACCACGCCGAGTAGGCTCTCCATCGTCTTGCATCGTGTTTTTCTTCTTCTCCTAGGCAGGAGAAAGCTCTTCGTGTTTATGTGTTTTTGTCTTTTACGCCGTTTCTCCCTTTCCAACTACGACGTCTCCCGCCACCCGCACAGACATCAAACGCGGGTCGGTACCCCCTCGATTCACGGGCTCACAGCTCGCGTAACAGACGATGTAGCCTCGCGCGAGGGGGTCGAATTTTTTTTGAATTTGATGCGCGCTACTTTATTCTAGCACGTTCTTGAGGCACGGCTGAAAAGCGCCCGGCGCGAGTCTAAGAGCATCGTCTTCGAGGGTACGGACGATACTTATTTTGGTTTACTTGCCTGGGCATGGTGGTCGAGCCCACTACTCACTTTACAGTGCGGGGGTTCAGGCCATCTAAGGAGTGCTGACAGAGAGAGAGAAAGAGAGAACGCGTCAAAGTGGTGTGATCCTCTATTGTTTTGCGAGACCGACGGCCACCGCTTCTCTCGCTCTCTATGCACTTCCCTGGCCTCCACGAAGATTGATATGGAAGTGAGAACCGATGAACGATCGATAACACGTAACCGCCACTTTTTCTCTGACTAATCGAGTTTTCGGTCATGGAGTGTCCGTCGTCTTTATGGGCATCTCTTAATGAGATGCTCAAAATTCAGGGCATTAAGGAGAACGGAAACCTAGAGTTTCAGTGCATGCACTGCTTGCCAAAGAACACACACATTGTCATCAGCAAGAACAACAAGCTCTAATCTACGGAAACACATCAAGGTAAGCTGGGACTCCTGCGTTCTGCATTGGCATTGTAACGTTAGAAGCAAGTTTTTTTTTTTTTTTTTTTGTGAATAACGGGCGAAACACCCGAGTCAAAAGGGAGCTTCCGTAGATCGCTTCTTTAGCTCCGAATCTCGTGGTGGAGGTAGACGCTGCTACTGAGCAGGCGCACCGCTATATTTGCCTGTTCATTTCCAGGGACAATTTCCGGAGGCCGTAAGCTAGCGGGATGGAGGGTGTGGTTGCAGCTTTTGGTGCCTTGTCAGCTTACAGGTGAACGAAGTGCACCTACACCCTTTCTCTTAAATAAAATATTTTATTTTTACAAGGACTACCTTAATACAGGCGTATGAGAAATGAAAAGTTTGGTTCCAGAACAATTTTGAAAAATATCAAAAATGTTTCTATTGTTGTCTGGATAAGTGTATGGAAAAAGAAACGTCAAAGTAATTTGTAACGTAACGAGTCAAGTAATCCGCTACTTTTCAGCGGAAGTAATTTGTAACGGTATTCCGTTACATTTCAGGCTCGGTAATTTGTAATTGTAATCCATTACATTTTTCAAGTAACGATCACAAGTCTGACGGATCTTGATCGGACATCCGCCGGATATTAGTGGCCCTCTGGGCAGTTACACATTGCTTACCTTGATTAATCATTCATCTTTTAATTAACTATATTTATATATATAATATGGGAAGGAAGTCACTACTGATGCATTTCTTGTAATCATTTTTTTTTAATTCAAGGAAAGGGGGATAAAAGGGGAGGACATTTTTTTTTTTACACCACTCACGTTTTTAATTACTTATTGGCGTTTTGATATGGCTTTAGAAGTTGTTTGTATGCAACTTTTGTTTTGCGTAATTTTCATTTCGTATATAGTTGTATTTTTGTACTTTTACATTTATTTTACCTCGGATTATTGATGTCGTATATAGGTGCTTTTTTGTCAATGTTGTGCGTATGTGGCTTTGTTTTGCTTTGTATAGTACTGTTAGAAGTAGAAAGTATTGACGTATCGTTATTACTCTAATTTTTATTATTCGATTATTCAGCGTACGTTTTTATATGTAGTTTGATTTTGTATTTGTTAATGGTTGGCCTGCTGACAAATTTGAGACGTTCCCCAGACCACGCCAAGCTCCCTCTGAGATCTCTTTTCTGGTACTGCGTTGGCTTGAAGGCCATAAAAAATGACCGCATCTCCACGTGGTGAATGATGTTGATTGGGGCGAAGCTCGGGTGGTGCTGATGATACTGATTTTGGTCATAGGTATTGCTGCTTGCTGTCGGCGTTGACGCTTTGCCGCCGCTTCCCGAGCTCTCAACTCCGGGTCCGCTTGGCGTTTTTGACGCTGTGCAGCAGCTTCTCGCGCCCTGGTCTCCGGAGCAGCTTGCTGTCTACGTAGACGCTGAGGCGCTGCATGCCGAGCTTTTCGGTCCTTTTCATTCATGGCAGTAGGAGAATGTGTGGTTTTCTTCTTTTTCTTTTTTTAAGCAGACAGATGGGATGGCATCTCAGAACTCCCTACTCTTTTTTTTCTTCTTTTTCTTTTTTCATAATTTTTTTTTTTATTTTTTGTTTTCCAATTTTTTTTCCCTACTCGAGCACGTGAGCATGTGCTCACGTGCTCGTGAGAACGTGATCTCACGAGCAGAAGCACGAGCACCCGACGCCGGCCTACGGCGGACGGCGGACGGCGGACGGACATACGAACATGGCTAGCCCCTAAGGAGCTTCGCCCCTAAAAATATTGACTGATTGATTTCTCCCCTTGAAGTTCGTGACTTTCTACAATTATTCTAGTGTCCAGATTACATCTAACATGTCATGGCAGACCAATAGTGATCATATACTTGCTTGTGCCAACTCTTTGCTCGCATACTTTAAACGAAATTTTACATTAGCCCCCGTGTCTTTGAAATTACTTTCATTCAACAATAATCATAATAATAATAATTTGGGCTCTTTACAGCCGCGACACAACAGAACGGCCAGGGGACTGAACCTAAGTGGCTTAGTGACGTGAAATTCTAAAGGTTATAACGGAATGTATGTATACAGCTACTAAGTTTGCATGACGATTATTGAACTGAAACTTCCACTCAAAAATGAAGAGAAAAAAGTAGTGTTAAAATATAAAGAGAATAATGAAAACAGTGTCAGTGATACCAAGGCTTTCAGAGACTACTCGTCGCGATACCTGTCGACAAAGGGTTCGAATTTCTTCTGATTCGGTGGATATTGTGAAGGTCTGCTCGGGGGGCAGTGAGCTCCAAATATTGGCTGCGAGCATTACGCGAGTCTCTTGGTGACCCAGAGATCTTGCACAAAGCGCGTGTAGGCGGGGAGCTTCAGATGGCTTTATTGAAGTTCTAATGAGATTAGAGAAGAGGCAGATTTAGGCAGCCTTTCGTCGGTTAGCAAGACTGTGTCATTTCTTACCTCTGAGTAGGCTCGATGTAGATAGGTCTCTGTAGGTGGACAGCGTAGATCGAGGGACACTTCTTCTCTGCAGTGAGTAAGCAGTCCTCCGCTGTCCACTCTGGAAAGATTCTTTGAAGCGACTTCTAATAGGGATTCTACACAGACGACCAAAACTCCTGCTGTTGCAGTACCAGTTCGGTGTAAAGATGGTCAAATGCGCTTGGAGGCAATCCCCGCGTGATTGTTGTTACGAAGCCCAGCGTTTGGCGTGTCATCTTTTATTGTGGTACCTACGTGATTAGCAAAGCTCAGGCTGTTGTAAAAGCTTTCTCCCAGAAGTTTGGTTGAAAGAACTCGCTGGAGGGAGACAGTACCCAGAACGAGGGGCTGATTAGGTAGGTTTTAGCAGCAGTAGTGACCGTGATCGTCACGCTCTTCGTCGCATTCAGCGGAAGGAGGTGGTTCAGAGACCAATGGCGGCACTTATCTAGGTCGGTTTGAAGCTCCAAGTGTGAGTGCCGGGAGCTGACGGGCTTGATCAGAGTCAAGTCGTCGGCGTCCAGAATGATCGTAGAACGCAGGTTTTGTTTATTGCATTGATGTAAATATAAAATAGTATGGTGCCAACCACACTGCCCTGAGCCTCACCCCGAGACAACGTCGCAGGATGATGATGCTGAGCCGTGAAACAATACGCACTGTGCCCTCTCAATGATTAGGCTGTGCAGCCATTGACGTGAAGGCCCCTGTATACCTGCGTTACTGAGTTTCACAAAGAAGACATGATGATCGATACACTCGAATGCGTTTGCGAAGTCAAGTTGTACCAGCTCACATGGTAACCGGTTGTAAAGGAGCTTACTGACAGCGTTGACCACGACCCCCAGTGCTGTCTCACAGCTCCGTCCAAGACGAAACCCATGTTGAGCGTTGGATAGCACATTCTTTTCTGTGAGATGGCAGAGCAACTTTTTTGTTGACTATTGGCCCCGTGCGCGACCGACAGCGTCGCGTCGCTGTGGTCGGCCTTCTACGATTGGCCGAACGCTGACTATGACGTCGGAAAGGAGATTTATCATCGACGGAAATAAGAGGAATGAAAGAACTTTAATTTTGACGGTGTTGGCAGTGTTCCTTTGAGAGCGCAAAGATTTCAAACTTCCACCATGCTAATAACAAACACCATCGAACTTGTTGTTTGCAAGGTAATGACGTCACAAGGGGGAACCACAGGAGGGCGCCACCAAAACTTCTCGCCGCTAATACGCTCCAAAGTCCTGCAAATGGCAGATGTAGAGGCGATTGGGCGGTAAGACTCCATAAGATTTGAGCGCGTTCCTCCTCTCTTTTATAGCGGGATGACTGCATTTTTTCATAATAAAAGCACGTAGCTAGAACTGATAATCAGTTGAAACAAATTTGTTAGAACTGGGTGAGAGGGTCAACCAGCTAGCAGCAGTTCACCAGGGCACCTCGAGCAATCCAGAGTCCCTTCGAAAAAGAGTTCCTCGCGACGGGCTCTAGTGTGATTTGCAGACATGGACTGACTCCCACTTCGAAACCGGATTTCCTGTAGGTGGTGGAGGAGCTGAGGCGATCAAAGTTGAAGCTCGTGGAGGTTGATAAGACAGGAGTTTTCGTTGTGATGAACAACTGCAGCTTCAGCGAAAATATCAAAGTAGTTCTCAAACGGTATTTCAAAACACTGAAGACCAGACCATCAGGATTCCTCCGTATAGAATTAAAAAAATCTTGCAAAGGGAAATACACTCTCTTACATGCTGACTAAGATTTCAAAGCCATCAAGCTTGTATCTGCGTGTGCTCTTCGCGGCAAAAACCCACAAGCCGGACATACTGTTCAGGATCATCGTCTCAGAGAACGGCTGCTAGTAAAAACATCTGGCGCTCTTCCTCCAAAAACACCTGATAGCTGTGCACCTTGAGTAGCCATTCCAAGTGAGCAGCTCCCTCGAGGTTTTACCGAGCCTTCGAGAGCTAGACTCATTGCATCTCTAAATGACATTGTTTTCCCTTCATGTGATGGACATGTACTACAGCTTCGACGTGGAGGTGCTCATGAACTGCGTTGAGCAGGCTGTCATACAATTCTGACTCGTTAAATTTCAGAACTCTACTGGCATCTCCCCCGACGCGTTCCTATACCTGATTCCGACCATGATTAAACACAATGGGAAGATCTTCACCCAAAATTCAGACGCCTGCATAGGATCCTGCCTGGCTCCAGTTCTCAGTGAGATATATTATATATATATGTCAGCTGTGGATGCAGCGGTGAAGAGGGAGCTGAGTGTCGTGAGTCCGGGAACCAATACCTTACGATACGTCGACGACTACCTCGGGCTTCACGACCGAAACGTTTTTCATGCTTTCGTCTATCAAGTGTTCTCACGCCACTCCCGGAGCCTTATCTTCAGGAAGGAGGAGCCTTCCGCGGAAGGCCTGCAGTTTCTTGATTTGCGCATTCAACCAACACCAAGCGGCGTTTGTTGGAGCTTCTAATAGCGATCCCTCAAGCCGGTACACCCCCTCGCGAGCCACCATTCAAAAAATGTAAAGTCGGGCACTGTAAATAGCATTCTCTCCTCTTCCTGCACGACATTTTGCACCCACCTTTTCATGTTAGCCTAACCAACCAGATCAATCGCATCGCACCAACTTAAAGGCCTTAATCTCCAAGTCTTCCCTCGACCGCAAAAAGCCACCCCACCCAAAAAAAAAGCTTTCGGTCACACTGTATCAACACAACACCTCACACCACCTCAGGGCCAGAAGGTACGACGTCGATGTTGTATTTTCGTGCCAGTTTAAGTTGGGTTGTATGTGTCGTCTTTTAAATGAACCGCCGCCCATTCAGTCAGGATGTTCCAAAATGCACGGCACTACCTTCGTTCCCTGTGCGTCGGGACGCAGCGCCCTGTCTGGCCAATATACTCCACGCCACAACGCAGAGATATAGACCTCTGTCTGCGTTAACAACAGGTTATGCGAACACCAGAGAGAGGTCGATGCGAGAAAGTCACAACACCCGATTGCCGTCCACAGTAGGGCCTGCTCCTCATGTCGCCCTGGGTGCTCTTTGGAAAGAATCTTAGGTTCGAACCGAGGTCGTTACGGCCGTGAGATGATTGAAGCCTACGTGATAACTAGGATTCGGAGTTTTCGGAGTTTATTTTTTTCCGAATCCTTGGGGTTTATACCAGTTTATTCTCGTTGGATTCCAAAATCTCTGAAATTTGGACCTTAATTTCGCAGTATTTCCTATGAAAAATAAATAAATATTAAGCAGGTGTAAACGTATGGAAGATAAAGAAAAATAAAACGCTTACATCAGTTAAAGGGACCATGAAATGACCTTTTTACTTTTGCCAGATAACTTTTACATTAAACCGTCAATGTTCACTGAATGCCGAACAGGCATCCGTTTTAGTCTCGGTTATTTAACTTCTACACAAAAAATTAATGAAATATCGACTTTTTCTTTCTCTTCAACTGACCGCAAAACAAGCTGCGGCATAATTTTGACGGTCGTGACGTACCCTGTTTCCGGAACCGGAAGCTCTCTCGGCAGAAGGAGATGGGAGCGTTAGCGGCGGCGAGTTGGCGGTGTGCCGGTAGGTTTTACTGCGCTGATGGCGCTGATGTCACCGACGTACGTATATTTGTAATCGGCGCCTCTCATCGCCGTGATAGGCATGGACACATCGCAGCTGAGCGAAATTCAATGAGATATGTTGCGCTACAGCGACAGCATGGGACTAGTCCCATACGCCGGTATGCCTATTGGGAAGTGCGGCGAATCTTCCGGTGAAGAGTCCAGCCCAACTGTCATTGTTGGTAAAAGGCGGCCCGTGTCAGTCATTTGCAAAGCGACGTAGATGGAAACAAATTGCCGCGGCGTTTTTCGCGGCCTCGGAGATGCAGGAGCGAGCCGACGTTAAAAAAGGATACGTTGGAACTACCACAGTCTCAGCAAGAGCCACGTAAATACCTGTTCACACTCGGAGCGTACGCGCGCGTTTGATGGAAGTGCTGTATTCGCGCTGTTGGTAAGCGCTTCGGGACCGATCTTTTACGATTGCAACTCGATACTGACGTGACACTCGGCAAAGGAAGGTTGGACCGGCATTGCACGTAGCTCCCACGAACTGTTATAGCTCGACAATGACGTGCAGTCGTGTCAGAATAAAAAATGGCATACTAATAACAACATGTACATACCGTGTTACGAAGGTAATCCATACGGCGTTTATTTGAGCTCTATATCACACAAAACAAGAAGATAGAATCGACGAGAGTCCCTTTTCGACGACAGTGTTCATCAACACTGCCTCGGAAAACAAGGGGAAGAGATTGACCTCACCTCTTAATCTAAAATTGAGGTCAGCGATCAAACTATAACACGGGAAGGGTCCACAAGGGTCGCCCGGGCATATTCCATTCAGCACGCCAGCCGGTCGTGGGCAGACGGTCTTGGAGTGCCTGCTAGGCCGCTAGGCCTATCCGCCAAGCTCGCTTGGTCGGAGCCGGTGGATTCGTGGCCGTTGTAGCTTTTCTCGGGTGTTTGTAGATCCAGCGTTCTTGTTCGACGTGGTCTGTCTCAAGTACTTTTTTCATGCTGCTTGAAGTCGGGACGAGCGAGAAGAACACGTAGAAAAATAAACGTTCTTCGGTCGTCGCGAAGTAGTAACTGAGCGACGCTGTTGACGCTGTCGGCCCGGTCGGCCCTACTGCGCAAGTGCAGTAGTTGCTTCGTTTACCACACGATAGATGGCGCTTGGCTCTCAGCATTATCAAATTTGGCGATTTTCGTCACATCTTTAATTATGCTACAAAATGTGGATCTGAATATTATTTAACAAAACGTTTAGGAAACACTGGCCGGCTATCTATTGTTTACGATCACGTTGCTGGTGTGGTAGGCTCTTACCCAATAGGCGACGTGGATTCGGCTGACGTGCTGCGTTTCCGCGGATGCATCACAGTGAAAAGGCAGAGAGCTTTCGAAGGAAAGAAGGCGCAAAAGAGTCCAGTTTTCTTTTAAAAGTTCTATAGCGAAGAATTTTTTTGGGCTCCCTATTTTTGTGTTTTTGTGTTTATTTTCACACCTTTTACGACGATCGGTGGATGAATTTCGATTTCAAAATCGTTTCATGGTCCCCTTAATATTTCTTCAGCTGGATTTGGTGTTGGTGCCATTGCGATTGGGAATACTAACTTGTCTCACCCCAAAAGTTGCACACAGATGTGGCTTCGATAAATGTTGATACTTTAAAAATGAACTCCTGGAGTTAGTCACTGGGAAACACGAATTTATCTAATATTATTCCATGAACGAAGCGAGAGGGTGCAAGTGAGTTGGTGTATATTAAACATTTTAGTGAAAAACCCGAGACTGAGGTAATGACAGACGACGACAAGGAAGAGAAGAAGAACGTCTGAAACAGAGATAAACCTTTTTTGAGGTAAGAACCCTTTAAATAGGGTTTAAAAAAAAAGGAAGGAAAGGGAACCCTTCTTCACATCACCTCTCTCAAAAAACGATACGAACATCGGACCTCTAACAATGGGGTCAAACCAAGAAACCATCGACGGCACCAAAAATGACACATCAATAACAAAAAAAAAAAAAAAACGCCGTGAAAATTACAATTTGCACTGGACCCTTCACTGAGGGAGTCAGCTATAAGACTACACAAAGGGGCATTCCATGCTAAACTGCGGCCGCGCGAGGTGGAGCGGTAAAGGATGTAATAGGTAAGTTTCAACTGCCCCTCTTCCACATGATAAAACAGCACACAGAACACGGAGGAAGAGAAAATGAAAGGTAGAACGAAAGAGCGCTGATTAATGAAAGGAAGACTGGACATGACAGAAGAAGGGCTTGTTGCACAAGAAATAAGCTTTAGTAAAGTAGAAATTTTAGCTAGTTGGTACCTCAACATGATAAAACAGCTCACAGACTTCGGAGTTTATCGAATAGATTCGATAAACTCAGTTTCTCATTTTCTCTTCCTCCGTGTTCTGTGCGCTGTTTTATCATGTTGAAGTACCAACTAGCTCGAATCACTACTTTACTGCTCCACTTTCAATTTTATGCAATCTGTATGGTCCACAGCTTCCACTGTTGCAAAAACACCTCTCCTTCCTCATAAAACACAAATTGGATGGCCCAGACTAAAAACCAATACAGAGGCTTTTGTCGTGACCCGAAAGTGCAATGACCTGTCGTCCTGAACCTTGACGAGATAAGCGGTAAGACCCCTTTTGTCAATGATCCGAGATTTGGAAGATAACTGTGGTGGTATTTTCCCCGGACCATTGACGCTGGGCGCTTATCAAATTTTATTGTAAAATACCGTCTTCATTTAGTTTATTTGGGGGGAGGGGGGGAAGCATGGGTACATCAAATTCGTAGTTTATCCGATTAATCCGAATTGACCAAAATTTTACTGGCGGGTGTTTTTCGAAGTTTTTTTTCGGATTTATCCGAAAACACGGAACCCTATCGATCACGCACGCATCCCGAGTTATCTCGGCGCCTTCGCTTTCTCTTTCCACGAAGGAGACAGCCTACCTTCGCCCGCAGTTGCTGGCCTTGACAAGAACTCCGCGGGCCTAGGTCATCCCGTAATGCCATTCCAGGCGGCTTCGCTTCTATCCGGCATTCCTTCCGGCCTTTCTTCTTCCCGGGTAGTAATTTTCCTGTCTGTGTCGCCTTTATCCTCCACCTACCGCCTTACCCTTTCCTTGTTCCCATTTTTCGCCCTCCTCCTCTCCGTTTCTGGGCCTATTGGGCCGCGTGCCGGTGCCTAACAACACTATTTCTGTTGAAAGTCGAAAGATGGGCCGTTCTGTCCGTACCTATGTTTATTCTTTCAGTTTTATTTATATTCAATATCTATTCTGCCCATATTTTCAAAAGGAATGGAAAAGCCCCTTTATAAACAACTTATCATCTCTTGATAAACACGATCTACTAACGTCTTTCCCATACGGTTTTCGTAAAAACCGCTTAACTGAACGGTGCCTCTTGCACAAAAAATAATTTATTTTTAATAAATTCCAAGCTAAAAGGATGTTTTTTTAGAATATTTGTCGACTTCAGAAAAACTATTGATCGTTTAAACCACGATACCTTAAAAAAAGCTCGACCTGTACGGTATTCGAGGACAAGCTCTGTCTTTTTTTCGGTCACACCTACAGTATCGGCATCAATATGTTTATATTTCCACGCGCAGAGCCGAGCAAGCAACGCTCGGTCACGCACTTCTAGAAGATTCGTGTTTGCTCTTACTCGGGGCGTACCTTTTATCATTTCGTCCTTGTTTCTTGTTCTCGAAAGTGTCTGTTTATTCTCTCCCCGATCCCGCGACGCTCGAAGCTTGTTTTCTGAACATTACAGATGCTGACGCACTCCAGATAAGGAACGGCCCGCGACTTTGTCGAGTCATGCTCGCTCTCACTTGCTATTACTTCGCTAAATCGCCGCCCGGTTTACTGCTGCCTCGAAGCTCGTTCTATATTTTGTTTGGCACAAGTGCGCCGATTAAAACCTTTATTTTCAGTTCACTGTTCGTCCTCACGTCACCTCTATTCCTGACATTTCTGATAAAGGTCCGGTGTACCGCAGTCCATGAAGCGTACCCCTGCGAGGCCTCGCAGCGCAAGTCCAGTCCCCGGCTTAAGAAGACCATCCGTGGAGACAACCGAGACCCGAGGAAGCCGCCGCTCCAACAATGAACCCCCGGAAGTCGGAATTCTACCGGACCTCCAAGGGACGAAATCGACTAAACCAACTATGACCTCCCGAGGCCTGCAAACTGAGACCCCCGCCGCTGCCTTCCCTGTCCTTTACCTGCCCGTCGTCCCTCGAAACCTGACGCCCAGCCATGGCAAGATCCACGAGGACGTCGAGAACTGAATTCAACACAACGAGCGCGTCGCACGCCACAACGGATGAACAGCTGAACAGTGCCTGCAAACCCTCTACTTTTCCCTAGAGGGAACTGCGAGGCACTGGTTTGAGAACCATTAGGCTTCCCTTACGTCATGGTACTAGCTTTAAGAAGAACTTCGGCGGACGTTCGCCAGTTAGCATCGGCGGGAGGGGGCCGAGGACCTTCTTCGAACGAAGACGCAGGGTCCCAACGAGACCGTCACGAGCTACGTTGGAGACGTCCTACGTCTGAGTGCACGCGCTAACCCTCACGGGACAGAGAAAAAGAAGCTGAAAGTTCTCATGCGCGGCGTAAATGAGAACATATTTGGAGGCCTGGTACGCCACCCCCGTCGACCATCAAACAATTTGTGACGGAAGCCACGAATATTAAACGTGCTTTTGAGGCACGAGCGTCCCCCTACCAGCGACTACCTGGCGTTGTTGTATTCTCGCCGTCAAGCTGCTAATTGGACTCCACTACATCGGGCATACGCGAGATCATCCGGGACGTCGTCCGAGAGGAGCTCCGGAAGCTGCTCCCCCCTGCTGAGCGCCCGGCGGCTCTGTCAGTCGCCGAGATCGTGCGCGACGAGGTACAGCGGGCCTTGCAGCAACTCCCGTCGACGTGCCAGCCCCCGAGGAACCTACGCTGACCTACGCCGCCATGGCCAGATGACCGCCGCAAGCTACCCGCCCAGCTACAGTGCCACCACAACGTGAACCTCCAGCGCCGCAGTAATCCCAACGTCGCAAAGAACGGCAGTACTTACGCCAGGAAAACAGCACCCAGGAAGACCGACGTGTTGAGGACGGCCGACCGACGCCCGCCGTGTTACCACTGCAGGGAAGCGGACCACGTCTACAGCCGTTGCCCGTACCAACAGCTGGGGCTACATGGCTTCCACCCCGACGACCCGTGCCCACGCTACGATGAGCGACCTCGCGAAATCGACGACTACCTACGACGTCCACCCTCCCGAAGCCTGCGCCTCGACGTGGGTCCCGTTTGCCGCCACCACGACGTCCGCCGTCGCCACCTCGTAGGTCCCGCTGAGAAAGCTTGTCTCTCCTACCTCGTCGGGGAAACTAAGCGCGGCAACGCCCGGAGGTGGAGTTGCCAAAGACGACCGTCGAAAACATCCTCCAAGAACGTCGGAGGGTCCCCACTCTAGTGACAACAAGCACCGGAATGACGATTCTGCGACGGTGCCCAACAACCTCAACGTTGTCATCGATGGCCACGACGCGTCGACACTCGTGGACACCGGAGCAAATTACTCCGTTTTGAGTGGGAAGCTCTCTCGCCTACTTCGAAAAGTCACGATGCCCTGGGACGGCCCACAAATATGCACCGCCGGAGGACACCTCATCACGCCTGTTGGGACGTGCACTGCTCACGTCAAAATTCACGGCGAGACCAGTTTAGCTAGGATCGTTGTCCTTCAGGAATGTGCGAAAGACGCTATTCTCGGCATGGACTCCCTGTGTGAGTACGGCGTCGCGATCCACCTTGGAGCAAACAGAGTGACGCTTCGAAAGCTCGTCTTACCTGCGGATGGACCCAAAATGACGCCAGCCGCCGTCCGAGTCATTGCGAACCACGTGAACCTGCCACCCCGGTCGAGTGTTCTTGTGCCCGTCGTCACCAATGCAGTCGTCTGCGGAAAAGTCCTTCTGTAAGGCAACGTCCAACTGCTTCACGGAAGAGAAATTTGCGTTGCAAGGGGCGTAACAGAGCTGCAGGTTGGACGTACAGCGATCCTCGTGGCGAACTTTCGACCAAAGGCAGAGCACCTCATGAAAGGTGCTACTGTAGGACACGTAGAAGAACTCCGGAGCGCCGCCGAAATCGCTGCGATCTCTGATGAGCCCTCGCCATGTCAGCCGTACAGTACACCGCCGCCGCAGCTCGACGTTAACCCCAAGCTCAGTGACACGGAACGACGACAGCTCAGGGACCTCCTCGCCGAATAAAGCGACTGCTTTGCGGCGACGTCGAAAGTGCGCCCAACAGTTGCGAAGCATCGCATCGTTACCAACGACGATGCTCTCCCTGTGCATCAACCGCCGTACAGAATCTCCGCAAAAGAAAAGGAGGCAATTCATGAACAAGTGCAAGAAATGCTCGACAACGACATCATCCAGCCGTCAAGCAGCCCGTGGGCCTCTCCGGTCGTACTGGTGAAAAAGAAGGATGGAACGCTTCGATTCTGCGTAGAATACCGACGGCTCAACGCGGTGACGAAAAAGGGCGTCTACCCGGTCTCTCGCATCGACGACACACTGAACTGGCTGCACCACTCCCGAAATTTTTCGCCGATGGACCTGAAAAGTGGCTACTGGCAGATCGAAGTCGACGAACGGGACCGAGAGCAGACTGCCTTCGTCACGCCCGATGAACTGTACAAGTTAAGGTGATGCCCTTCGGACTCTGCACGTCGCAAGCAACGTTTCAGCGTGTCATGGACACTGTACTTTTAGGCCTCAAATGGCATAGTTGTCTCGTTTACCTCGGCGATGTCTTGGTATTCTCGGCCAAATTTGACCAGCACTTGTGGCGCCTTCGGGCCGTTCTTGAAGCCATTAGGACCGCCGGACTCACCCTCAAGCCAGTGAAGTGAACATCAGCCCTTACGGCAGACTGAAGTTCCTAGGCCACGTTGTGAGCAACGAAGGCGTTCGTCCTGACCCTGAGAATACTCGCGCCGCAGTGCCGTTTGCACCACCCGCCGACAAGAAGTCTGTCCGAAAATTCCTGGAACTTTTTGCGTACTACCGGCGATTCGTTCGGGATTTCGCCAAGCTTTCTGCGCCGCTCACGCACCTCACAAAAGACACCGTGAAATTCGAAAAGGGTGAAGAAGCACAACAGGCATTCGACGAGCTAAAGCGACGGCTGAAGTCGCCTCTGATTCTCGGCCACTTCGACCAATATGTCGAAATGGAAGTGTGCATGGACGCCGGCAATGCAGGACTCGGCGCGGTACTGGTCCAACGGCAAGAGGGAGCAGAACGCGTGATCGCATACGCTATTCGGACGCTTTCGAACGCGGCACGCAATTACTCGACGACCAAGAAAAACTCTCTAGCCGCCGTCGTCTGGGCCATCACGAAATTCCGCCCGTACTTGAACGGGAGTCCTTTTCGAGTGGTCACCGACTACCTTTCGCTTTGTTGGTTAGCGACCCTCAAGGACCCATTGGGACGCCTCACTCGATGGAGCCTACGACTGCAAGAGTACAACGTGACCGTGGTCTACACGTCAAGCCGAAAACACAGCGTAGCCGACTGAATGTCCAGAGCCCCCGTCGAGTCAGCTACCGGCTGTGCCAAAGAAAACGACGACGACTATCACTTTCTTGGCGCAGTGAGCGTTTATGGCATGGTAGCGCTCCAACGGGACGATGCTGGACTGCGCGCACTGATCGCCCACTTGGAGGGCTGAGAGGTAACGATTCCTCGAGCCTTTTCACGTGCCCTACCAACATTCGAAGTCCGGCAAGGCATTTTCTACAGATAAAACTTCGAGTACAGCAACTCGACGTGGCACCTGGTAATCCCTACAAGTCTTCAAAAAGAGATCTTCCTAGCCTGCCACGATGACCCAACATCTGGCCTCCTTGGCTACAGCAGGGCTCTCGGAAGGATCCGAGAGAAGTACGACTGGCCCAGGATCCCGAAGACTGCCCACCTCTATACACGATCGTGCAATCAGTGCCAGTGACGGAAGAAACCGCCGATGATGCCGGCAGACATTCTGCAGCCGATCGCGCCCCCGACTACACCGCTCCAGCAGATTAGAATGGGTCTACTTGGACATTTCCCGCCGTCGACGCAGGGAAACCGTTGGATAATCGTGACAACTGATTATCTCAGCCGGTACGCTAAGACAGAAGCACTCCCGTCGGGAACCGCCGTCGAAGTCCTGATTACGGACTGAGGCTTATCATTCATCCACACCAACCATCGTCGAACAACGGCATACCACCGGCAGACCAGCGCGCTGACGGCGTGATTAAACAAGACAATCGCCGACATGATCTCGATGTACGTGGACGTGGAACACGATACATGGGATGATGTGTTGCCCTACTTCATGTTTGCGTACAACATGGCGGTTCAAGAAACCACTGAGATTGCACCTTTTGAGCTTGTGCACGGCAGAAAGGTGACAACGATGCTCGACGCCATGCAGCCCCACGACCCGACGAACGACGTCAGCGACGACGTTCAGCTGGTTGCTCAACGGGCCGAAGAAGTCCGCCAGCTCGCCTGACTTCGGATTCAAGACCAGCAGCATGCTGACGCTGGCCCCTACAACCTTCGTCGTCTGATTATCCACTTCCAGCCCAGAGACAAAGTGTAGGTGTGGACGCCCATTCGCTGCTGTGGCCTCAGCGTGAAACTGTTAAAACGAAACTTTGGACCCTACAAGGTCATCCGCCGCCTTAGGGACTCGAACTACGAGGTGCATCCCGACGTTACCCGACCATCTGGACGCCGCCAGCCACGACCCGGAGTCGTCCACGTGGTTCGACTCAAGCCGTTCTACGTGCGTTAGGATTGTGGCTCTGCACGTTTATTTCGTTTCATCTTAAATGTTTAGGCTTTTTTTTTGGCATTGCATCCGGACGATGCGCTTTTAAAAGGGGGGAGGGATAATGGCGCGCAGAGCCGAGCAAGCAACGGTCGGTCACGCACCTCTAGAAGATTCGTGTTTACTCTTATGTTCACTCTGTTTACTCTTAACATTTATCATTTCGTTTTTGTCTCTTGTTTTAGAAAGTGCCTGTTCATCCTCGCCCCGAGCCAGCGACGCTCGAAGCTTCTTTGCCGAACATTCCAGATGCCGACACACTCCAGAGAAGGAGCCGCCCGCGGCCTTGTCGAGTCAGTCTCGCTCTCGCTTGCTGTTACGCCGCCAAATCGCCGGCCGCTTTTCTGCTGTGTCGACGCTCGTTCTTCATTTTGTTTGGGATAAGTAAAACTATAACAGCGCAAAGACGAGACGTGGAGAAAGTAGAAGGTAACCGACAGGACACACCGCTGACTCTCAGCTGAAAATTTATTTATGTTGGCATCCAGTATAAACAGCAAACATGCCACACCAGATAAAGCAAGGAAAAACACAGGCAAAAAATGCATATAACGTGATCAATACAACACCGTCACTGATTTTCCCTCCTCGCTCCAAGTACTGCCTAACACAATCTGGTCCCTGTCTTGCGATGTCACGAGCTTCTTTCATTTCACGCATGACTCTGTCTTTATTTTTAAATACCAATTGGCATTTGGTGAAGACTGGGATGAAGTCACAATCTCTGCAATGCACCTCGACGTGACCAGACACAAATTTAAGAACGTTATATCTGTGTTCTCAGAGCCGATCGTTGACGCACCTTCCTGTTTCACCAACATAAGGACACCCGCAAGATAATGGAACGGAATAGACCACTCCCCGCACACAAGCCGTGAATTAATTTTGGTGTTTTTAGTGCACCCACTCTTATTATGGACATCAGAATTAACTTTTCTGCAGAGCCCGGCCAGCTTATTTGGCGCTGAGTGCACCACCTCAACTCCCACGAAACTTCACACTTTCTTTAGGTTATGTGATATACCGTGCAGGTACGGTCCAATGGTGACATTTTTATTACTTGTCTTGCCTTTAAAGTGGAGTTACTACACCTTTTCTTTAGTAAGGTCTCAGCGACCGCAGTTTGTAGGTACGATGGATAGCCAGCAGCCCGGAGTCCAAAATATTGTTATAAAAACTTATATCAACCTTTTGTGAGCAAGACTTGCCTTACCGGAAACTAATACGTTTGAAATATACCACATTCTAATTTGAGTGTATTTGAAGTACAGTTCCTAATTGTAAGCACACGAAAAATAGACCGAAAATATACACTTCTTTTTTTTACTTAGTACTAAAATATATTTCTGAAAATCTTTTTAAAATACCTTTATTTAAACTACATTTGGAGTTCCCTTTGTGTGTTCTGAAATATGTAAGTACCAAATTAGTAGGCACAAAATACCTTTCCCATAGATTTCCTAAAATAATAATTTTTTTCATGCAAAATATACTCAAACCCTAATAAAAATGCACCGATCAAAAATATGTACAGAATACTCTTGAAATACCTGGAAATCGTAAATACTGTTGTGTTATACTCTAAGTATTTTTTGACTGCAATACTTTGGTAGTTTGACTTAAATTACCAAAATATTAAAAAGCTCGCCTTTCAGAAGTTCAAGCAGATCTGGGTAGCTAAACTCGTGGAGCAAAACATTCTTCGCTTTTTGACGTAGCGGGGGGAGTGACCAAAAGAACGCCGCAAAGTTTCCTCCTCCCTGCGCGCGCTCAACTTCGCAACTTTTGACGAAAAATCCCCCGCGATCCCTAGGCGGTGCACGAGAGCACGAGACAGCGCGGGGAGGCGAGCGTTCACGCCGCTCGCTGTACGTTGTCTTTGAGCTGTCTAGCGCCGACAATCCCGTCATGCCTCGCCCAGGCGAGGAGCGAGAGCAGACGACGGGAGTTCGTCTGCTACGAGGCGGCATTCGCACAGCGGAGCTGAAAGAAAAAGTTGGTATTCTGCTCGAAATCGCGTCCCGCGGGCCACAAACTCAAACGCGAGCTTGAATTGTAAGCGTCTGATATTGCACGAAGGGAGGAATCGACGACCCGTGTTTTATTTGCAAAATTTGGGTCGCTTTGTTGCCGTACAGACGCTGAAACCTACCAGTGTGTAATGAAAGGCCCAGGACAAACACGGAGGCCGCGAGATCTCGCATCATCTGTCTGCAGGTGAAAAGTGGAACATTTTTCGACAAAGCTCCCGCAGCAGAAACCTGTGACGCATTCACTCAGCGTCCGGGAAGGCTAAACATGGAGACGTTGCCCGAGGCTCAAGCACAGTCATATTTGAACGGCAGCTATCTTGCCCCGTCGTATTTTGTTTGAGAAAGCTCTCGTTCTCAATGCCCTCACCAGGGAAATAAAAAAAGTTTTACGAAACGTATTGCTAGATGTTCCAAAGAACTAGATTTAAGCAGTATCATTTCAGTGGTTCACTCATAATACTATGCTTAAAACGAAGCAAGCTTTTGCGCGTACAGTGCAATACATTTTCTCAAGTGTATGCTGTTTTGTAGTCAGCTGGCTTCGGAAACTTACGCCGTCTGTAGATATCTCTGACAGCCGAGTTCCTTAATTGGAAATCATCGCAAATATAAGTGACATGTTGCAGCAACCAACGTTTATAGATAAACGATGGCAGCGACTGCGCTCCCGCATTCCCACCCATCACGTCGAACAAAAAGGCGCTAGTTTCGGTTAGAGGTTGGTACTTTTCTACAACATCTATGGCGACAGAATCACTCTGCACTAGGTGCATTCGGCAAGTTCGTCCGGGGCCTGTTTGGAAGTGTGTGCTGAATCATCTGAAGCCCGTAATTAGTTCTTGGACGTGGTACTCTCAAGGTTCCGGCGCTGCGCATATTTTATGCAATATTTTTTTTAGTTAATTTGTAAATTTGCTGTAATGGATGATTAGAAAATTTAAGTGATGCCATATACATAGTTGCTAGCTTATATTGAAAATATTTTGTGATTATCATTACTTTATCTTTACAGGAAAGAGGTCGTTTCTAATGTATATTTGTGGGATTATTTAGTAGTGCCGTCAAATACCACAGAAACACCATTTACTGACAAAATAAAAAAGAAAGTGTGTAGCCAGTTTTTAATGCACAAATGGCATCTGGAGGGGGAAGGAATTATTTTTTTGCTCTATATTTATGATATATTTTTAATACCTTTCCCGCGTATATCGAATGTGACAAAATATTACAGCATGAATACAAAATGAATATCAATATTCAATATATTTCAACTTCGTTTCAATACGCCTCTTTTTGCTAAGGGTTGTCCAGTGCACTCTGGAAACACAGATTAACTATCCCTCTTCTTACTAGTTTAGGGTGCACCGATGAAAACGGCAAAAGTGCTTTGTTACTTCTTGGTTCATATAGCTAACATGCATGCTTATCAAGAACGTTAAGACGGAGGACTAAAAACGTAATGTAGCTATTTAAGGGCAGCTCGTGAGTCAAAATGAGTTTATAGTTGTTTAGACGGGACTCTACATAAAACGCGAGATAGATATTGCTCAGCACAGGGGCTATACACGACCCTACGTACACACCATTCCTTTGGATAAACACACTGTGAGTACGTTTTTAGAGCTTCTGGCTTTTTATTTAAAGTCGACGTTTACGACCTCAATAGGAATGTGTTTATTCAAAAGAATGGTGTGTGCATAGAGTCATGTATAGCTCCTGTGCTGAGCGACATCTATCTCGAGTTTTATGATAGAGTCCTGTCTAAAAACTAGATAGTGTCAAGGTTGCAACAATTTTAATGTTCGTGTATGTATAGTATTATTTGATTGTAACGAGGAAACCTTCGGAGCCGAGGTTTTGTACGTTTTGACTAATCTTAGTTAGAGCCTTGAACCACTCATTTTGACTCACGAGCTGCCCGTAAATAGCTCCATTCCGTTTTTAGACCTCCGTGTTAACGGTTTTGATACGCAAGCGCATTGAGTATATGAATCAAGAAGTAACAAACCACTTTTGCCGTTTTCATCAGTGCAACCTAAACAAGTAAAATGAGGGATAGTTTACCTAGCTGTGTTTCCAGAATGCACTGGACAAGTCTTGCTCACAACAGGTTGATATAGGTTTTTATAAACAATCTTATAGACTCCGGGCTGCTGGCTATCCGTCGTACCTACTAACTGCAGTAGCTGAGGCCTTACTAAAGAAAATGCGTAGAAACTCCACTTTTAAGAATAGAAAAGTGAATAAAAATGTCACTATTGTACCGTACCTGCACGGTATCTCAGATAACCTAAAGAAAATGTGAAGTTTCGAGGGAGTTGAGGTTGTGCTCTCAGCGCCAAATAAGCTGACCGGGCTCTGCAAAAAAAGGTAATTCTGATGCTTAAAATGAAATTGGGTGCACTAAAAAAAAACACCAGAATCCATTAGTGGCTTGTGTGCGTGGAGTGGTTGACTCTATTCCATTATTTTGCGGCGTCGTTATGTTGGTCAAACATGAAGGTGCGTCAACGATCGGCTCAGAGAGCACCGATATAACGTTTTTAAAGTGGTGTCTGGCCACGTCGGGGTGCATTGCAGAGATTGTGGCTGCATTCCAGCCTTCGACAAATGCCAAGTGGTTTTTTTTAATAAAGACAGAGCCACGCGTGAAATTAAAGAAGCTCGTGACATCGCGAGATTGGGACCAGATTGTGTTAGCGCGCCGTAGCTCGTGCTTTCAGATAAAGAGCGGCCATACTCGGAGCGAGGAGGGAAAATCAGTGAAGGTGCTCTATTGAACACGTGATGTGCATCTTTTATGTTTTTCCTTGAACTATGTGGTGTGGCATGTTTGGTATTTATACTGGATGCCAACATAAATAAATCGTCAGTTGAGAGTCAGCGCTGCGTCCTCTCAGTTACCTTCTACTTTGTCCTCGTCTTTGCGTTGTTTTGTTTTTAATTATGTCTGCATACCAACTAGCCCAAACTTTTAGGTTAATAAACTATACTTTGTTTGGCTCAAGTTCGCCGATCAAACCTTTATTTTCAGTTCACTGTTCGTCCTCTCGTCCCCTCCATTCGTGACAATATAAACGGATCATCATCTCATGTGAAGCCTATCTTCACGGTAGTCCCACAAGTTAGTGTACTTGGTCCTCTCGTTTTTAATATATACAATCATGAGATTGTTCTAATCGATCAAAACGCCAAATTCACAATTTACGCAGACTATTCAAGTTTTTTTACCCGGACGAATTTGTGATGGTATTATAATGGTGGTAAACGATACCAACACTAGACTTGAAGAATGGGCGAAAACAAATTCCTTGCAAATTAATATTGTAAATACAAAGGCGGTGCTTTTCCACCCAAAGAACAAAAATAGGTACTTTGCAAGACCATTATTATACGTCTCCAAAGCTACTGAAATTGTAAGTTCACTTAGAACACTTGGAGACACTTTCTGTAAGCACGTGAGGTGCGGACACTAAATAGATTTAGTTAGTGCAAATTTAGCACGGGCCATCGTAATTATTCGTTAACATATCTTCGTATTATTCACTAAACTAAAAGCTACAGCTCTACAACTCTTTATTTTACTCGCATATAGCCTGCTATCGTCACCTTGTGTGATGACATGTTTTACGAATCTAAAAAGATATTTCTGTCGCAAAAAATGGCGCATATTATTTGTAACACTACATATAATCATCATGCTTCACCTTTATTTAAAAGTCTCTCTATAGGCACCTGCCCATCTAACTCAGTGCCGAAACGCGCGCCTCTCGCAGCGGCTTCGCGCGTAGTCATCGGAAAGTGACCTCGGCAGTCGCAGCTCGACCGCAGTGGTACACCGGTGGGTATTGCAAGCTGGGCCAGATTAAGGTGCAGGCTAGAGAAGCTGCAGCCCAGGGGTCCCGGTCCTCGGGGGGCCCCAAGCTTTAGGTCGTGAAAGAAAAAAAATATTTTGTCCAGAAAAATTAAGCGTAACAAAATATTTTTTATAATACTTAACAAAATATTTTGGACAGTATTTCCAGAACCTTCAAGAAAGTGATGCAGGACAAAGATATCGGCACTGCAAACGAAAGCAAACAACGCTTTATGCGGCGAGCTTCTTTGATTGGCGTTCAGAAAGGCCCGGTAAATTCGACATGCCTGGCCCCTCACGCTACTTATCGTTCTTTTCAAAATGGCTTTGAGCAAAAGAAGGCGCCGGGGAGCCCCCAGCCTTCTAGAATTTTTCATTCCCCTTTAAACAAAGAAAAAATAAACATAGTTAAACGCCTTTACAAACTGTCCTACTCGAGCTCGTGCTTGCTGTTATATTTCTTGCGGACATATATGTCTCTGAAGCGCGGTCTTCGATGCTCCCTGGCGAAGGGGACAGAATTGTCTCCGCGGCGTCCTCGGTGAAGTTTTTTTTAATAGAAATCAAGAGAAAGACCTTCACCATCTGTTTTTTTCAATTTGTGTTTGTTTTACCTTTTTTCAAATCCATTTTAGGAATGGGCCTTAAGTCTAGTCCATGTTTACGCCGAAAGCTGCATACATGGTTTTACTTCTCGATGCATTTCCTGCCTCCACACTGAACTTTTTAGCAAAGCTAGGACCTTTGAGCAATGTGGAGAACGTTATCTCTATAACAATGACTTTAAAATGTTTGGGCCCCTTACAAGCCAGAAGAAATTACTTCAGCCTTCCAGAAAAAGTTGCATAAACAAAATACATTTGAACTCGCAAAAAATAAAAACGAAAAAGCGGGAGATTTTCTTACAAACAACAAATGGGCGATATTCTTAGAATCCAAAATCGCAAAAATATATATGATTGTGCTACACAAAAAAAAAAAAACAATGTTCGGCAATTCTATCCCAGAGCGCTCACTGGAAATCAAGCCGTGGCAGTCATTAGATTGCCTCGCTTTCTACGGCTATACATAGTACTTTACTTGAAGGGCTCACAAAGTTTTGTCCACTTTTTGAGTGATAACATTACTCAAGGAGGTACAAAAATATAACATTAAAAATAACTTAGGCTTTTCAAAAAGTACTGTGTTAGCCAGTCATATCATCACCATCGCTGTTCTCGTCATCATTCTCATCATGAGGGCCTCAGAGACAACCTTAGCCCAGGGCCCGAAAACTTTTAAATATAGCTGTGATCGTAAGGTTGACATGCCTGCTTGTGCTACCACATTGGCGAAAGCGCGGGCAGCGGCTCTTAGCGGACACAGGGTGCCCATAATGACATTTTTCAACTTCTATGGGTATAGGCTTACTCAGAGTTTTATATATGAAATAAAAAAAAAATCGGTAAAGGCACTTAAGACTACTACTTGTGGGGATACGAAATCATGTCGCACGCAATAGGCAGTCCTTTAGCCTGCCGGAACCGTGGAGCTGCCGTGGCGTCGGGAAGCGTGCTCCTCTTGCACCCCGAAGGCCTGGGTTCAATTCCTATCCAGATTGAAATGTAGGAAATTTTCTTTTGAAAGACATTAATTTACTCTTTTCACAGGAACCTCCCTGAGAAATGATTGACGTGTTTTTACTCTTTGCGCTGCGCCATTAGCAGTTCGGCTGGCCCCTTAGCAACGATGACGCCGTTGCTTTGGAGCCACATGACGCGCCGCAGCCAATGGGGATTTAGGGGCCATTTGCAGGCTTCACTCCGCGAAGCAGTTAATGCTTCGCCATTAAAAGGAGTTAGAGGCTTATCATCACTCGCTTTCCTAACAAGAAACTCACAGGCGTATCAAATCCTTTGCAAAGAGTACTGGAAGGGGGAAAGATGCAGATGTAACTAGGGAACACAAAAGGTAAGACATCTTCTACCGAGGTTGTGAAACAGACACACCGAACAACAGACAGATTTGAAGACAATTTCAAAGAGCGAGTCACGCTCAATTTATATGTATCTAAAACGTCTTCTTTTTATATTTTTTTCTAGAATTCTTTTTTATCGCATTAAGAAGTGTTTTATTGCCTCTTGTTCTTGCGTATTTGCTCTAGCACTTTTGCATTTTACTGAAGTGAATTTATATAAATTTCGTTCTAGCTTGTTTTTATAGATGGCATTGTTTTGGCCACCAGCTTTTATGCCTTTTCAAAATCGTTGTCTAAGACCTAGTTGCTAGCTGCTATTGCACTTATCTTACTGTTGCTTTCTGATCATTTTTAACTTTATTTGCTCTAGTGGCGCTTTGCTTTTATTCTTACATTTTTTATTTCCTTTATTTTATATTAGGTTTTTGTTTTCTCACCTGACATGCAAATGCTATCAAAGACTGCGTTTGTAATTCAATCTATTTTATTGTTATGTGTACGTTACACTTTTGAATTCTATGCGGAGGGCAAGTTCGTCTGCTTCTTGCGCAGGGGGTAGCGGTGACGTCAGACCGCCGAGCCCTGATTGGCTGATCGCGACCCCCCTATCTGAGCGTCGTCTGCTCCTTTGCAACGTCGTCTGCTCGCAACGTCGTCTGCGTCTGTCTTACCTTTCCTGCGACTTTCGGAAGTGCAGAGGCCAGATTCACAAAACCATCTTACGCGAAAAGAGTGCTTAAGACGAAATGTGAGAACAAATTCGTATTCACGAAACGAAATTATCGTAAGTTTTGCTCAGGTTACGACGGAATCCTACGACGATCAACTCAGCATGGCCGACAGCGTCGCTCAATTACTTGGTCGCGACGATCAACAGACGTTTATTTTTGTACGTGCTCAGCTCTTCTCACGCGTCCCGACTGCAAGCAGCAAGAAAAAAAGTAAAAAGTACTTGAAATAAACCACGACGAACAAGAACGCTGGATCCACAAACACCCGGGAAATGCTCCAACGGCCACGATTCCACCGACCCCGAGTAAGCGAGCTCGGCAGGTAGGCCTAGCAGGCACAGCGGTGCTCCGACGGTCCTTGGCCAAGACCGTCTGCCCACGACCTGCTGGCGTGCTGAATGGAATATGCCCGGGCGACCCTTGTGAACCCTTCAATCTCTTCCTCTTTTCATCTCCTTGTTTTTCGAGGCAGCGGTGACTCTCGCTGGTGAAAAAGCGGTGAATCTCCGACAGACGCAGGAAAGGTAAAGCAGCCATCGCTTTCGTAAAGCAGACGATGTTAACTGCGCCGACCCGCCGACGCCGTTAAAGAGTGAGGAGTCTCGCCGCACACGAAAGGAGGGAAAAAGTATTTGGGAGGGAACTTGCGGAGACTAACACGCTCACTCTCGGTTCTTAGCAAACAAACCTCGGCGCCTCGGGACACCTCGCCAGTGAGTCCTTTGACTTCTCTCCTTCGTGCGCATCTGCTAGTTGTTAAAAACAACGTACCGCTGGATTTATTTCGTCTGCCCTCTCTGAAAGGCGAAGTCGAGCTCGCTCGTAAAGACCTGCACTTCCGAAAGTCGCAGGAAAGGTAAGACAGACGCAGACGACGTTGCAAAGGAGCAGACGACGCTCAGATAGGGGGGTCGCGATCAGCCAATCAGGGCTCGGCGTTCTGACGTCACCGCTACTTCCTTTCTCATGCGCAGAAGACGAAAATGAGCCCACTTGCGAGGCGTATTGTATATGATGACTGGACTGGCGCTCGCCTTCGTAAATTATTGTCGCTTATGTCCGATTGTTTTCTGGTTGTGTCTGTTCCAACCATTTTTATGTTTTTCTGGTATTTGTGTAACTCTCGCTTTTTATTTCTTTCTCGAATCTGTTCTTGGATCTTTCCGACTTAAAGCGTACTTGTGGGTTATGTACCCGTGTGTTCCTCTTCGTGTGTATTTATGACGAGCTGCTTTCAGCAACCGAATTTTGCCTCCGCTGTCAGCCAATGTAGGGGGGCCGACGGCTCGTCAAGCTGCCACTTAGCGGCTTTTTCTCCTCGGTCCCCACCATCAATGATGGGAAAAAACCTATTATTAAAGCGAAAGCCTTACTTATCTCAGTGTGCAAAACAGCGTAAAAAAGCAATAAAAAGGCAATTGCGCGGCACGCGTTGCACAATAGGCGACCCTACTTGTCCCATTGCCTTTGCGTCGTCCTTCCGGTCGTCCAAGAAGTCGTCCTAGACCTCTAGGACGACCTCAATTGTCACATTACGTGAAACCCATGTGGCGTCGGCGTTGTTCTGCCCCATTGATGGCCATAAAAATACGTCATCAAGCGTCATCAGGTGATGTCATTATGCGTCATCATACGTCATCGGCGTGATGTCACCGCCGAAGCGCCGTGTGCAAAGGGTGCTCTTGGGACTTGCTCTCTGCTCGTTGTGCGCTTCGTGCGATGAACTTTAAGGCGACCGCGTCTAGATGTAAGGCCTTGAAATCGGCAGCAGCGTCTGGATCTACGGCGGCTTACGCAGGAAAACGTGGCCGCCCAAGCAAATACTCCATAGCCTCTTTAAGGGTCACCCTCTAGGCGTCGTTCTCGACATCGCCCTTTTGGCGTCTTTCTTGACGTCGTCCTTGAGGTTGTCCTAGAGTGTGTCCTACAAGTCGTCCTAGATGTCGTTCTTGACGTCGTCCTAGAGGTCGTCCTAGAAGTTGTCCTAGAGATCGTTCCCCTCGTCGTCCTAGAAGACGTCCAAAACGTCGTCTTCTAGGCCTCGTTTTCGACGTCGTCCTAGACGTCGTTCTCGACGTCGTCCTAGAGGTCGTCCTAGAAGTCGTGCTTGATTGGCTTTCGCCTTCCTACGCGTAAGCAGTCTTAAGTGTACTCGTGTAATTGGTATTGTCGATTTTACCTACCGCCTTCATTTAATACTAAAATTTCAAGTAGTAGATATACGTACTTTCCGTCATATTTCCATACTGTTTAGTCCTTTCCCCAGAGCGCAATCGCTCTCGGGTTGAAGACAACAGGACATTGCAGACGGCAGTCAAATTGGGCACTCTACGATAGGAGCTACGGTTCAAACCAGCGTTCAAACATGACTACCTGTAGGTCGATCTATTGCACAGCAATCCCTCAATCGGTCTTAAAACTCTTTAATGTAAAGCGGAATGTCAACCTGTGACACCCAACCCCTCCGTTCACGGCCCGACAATAGGCATCAGCGCCCGACAGTTTACGTCATCTCATATTCTCGTTACACCACTGATATGCGAACACACGGTCACATCGGCGATACTTCCAGTCTTCTGTTCACAACGCACAACACTGCCATCACGTTGTTGCTGCTATGTTGCTGACACGCAGAAATACAGAGCCACGTTGATTGCCGGTTGGCACTCGGCATCCGAAAACAGAACCGAACTCAGCAGCGGAAGACACCCGGCAGAAAAACCTGCCTATCTTGGACGCAGTTTCCGTGGTTTCCATAATGTGGTCAACGTGGACAAGTCGTTCCGCAATCCGGAGGCGGCCATCTTAGCCCAGTGTACGTAGCGCTGCTGGCACTGCTCCGGAACTTCGCTGCTCGCATGATAAAATCATCGTTCGAAACATCAAAGCAACCAAAATATTAAGCACGTTTTGGAGTGGGAGATGGACTGAGAGGCGGCCTTCGCTGGCGCTGAAGCTCAATCGAGCCAACAACAATTATTAAACTACGCGCGCAACATGCTCGAGAAACGAAACCGAAAGGAGATGAGGCGGGAGGGCTGAAAGTTTTTCCCGTCTGCATGGAGAGGAAAAAAAACGACTCGTTCCTCCTTTTTTCTTGCGTCCGCTAGAGGGCGCGTCAGTAGAAGGGACGAAAAAGCGCCGTTGCTACCTTTTAGGGGCGAAGCTCCTTAGCCATGTTCGTCCGTCCCTCCGTCCGTCTATCTGTCTATCTGTCTGGCGTCCAGTGCTCGTGCTCCTGCTCGTGAGCTCACGTACTCACGAGCACGTGAGCACGTGCTCACGTGCTTGTGTAGGGAAAAAAAAGATAAGAAAAGATGGAAAAATGATGACAAAAAGAAAAATGTTTGCGCAGTCGACAGGATTCGAACCTCTGCGGGGAGACCCCAATGGATTTCTAGTCCATCGCCTTACCACTCGGCCACGACTGCGGGACGAGTAGGGGGCTCTGAGATGTGGTAGTAACTCAAGAGCTGGGGATGTCATGGATGAAACGTTGCATGTAGCCGCTCTACGTCTATACAGGGAGAAAGCGCTGCGGTCAAATGCGTATCTAATCGCGTTAAACTTTGCATTGCATTGGCTCAACGTTTATAGATGAGAGGGTGCTGCGGTCAAATGCACAAATTCGTATATACCACGTTCCATACCACACATTCTCTTTCTGACATGGATGAAAACGAACGAAATGCACGGCATGCTGCGGCTCAGCGTCTACGCTGAGAAGCACCACCAGAGCTTCGCCCCAATCAACATCACTCACCACTTGGAGATGCGGTCAATTTTTGCTTCCCTTTGTTATTACAGCGTGCTGCAGACACTCAATAGAACACCTTTTTATAGACGCCGTGTCATCGCACAGCGCCTAAGTTTTCAGCGCAGGACTTTTAATGCAAAATAATTGTAAACGTGATCGAGTACATTTTTGGGTAAGTTGTACAGTACAGGTTAGGTTACATCGAATTAAAGAACAATAAAAAAAGCCGTTGAAATATATTGCATCATGTGATATCTCAATCTTGGCGAAGGTTGATATAAAATATCAGTCATACGAGCTTTACCACGAAACTGTCATTTAGGTATTGGTTAACAATTTACCATACCTCCCATTTTAAGTTACAACACCCATATTCCTAACACTGATCAGAAAGATGTAAATTACTACGAACCACTTTTAATAGGAGAGACTGCTAAGTAGAACCAATCACTCAATCGTTCTTTCCAAGGTAAATTAGATGATTCTGGACCAGGTTAGCTAACGTAGAGGGTAACATCGCCCCAACTTGGCGCCTCCGCGCGTACCACTCGCTGCAATCCGCAGTGGCGCAAATAGGCGGCAACGCCGTGTTTTCCGAAAGAGGCACAAAGAAGCGAGTTCTCCGCGCGGGCGGTTCTTAGCGATGTAAAGGTAGAAAAGTGGAGATTGTCCGAGTGCGTCTGTACCGCCCTCCCTCCCCGAAACGAGCCTGGAGAGGAGGAAGAGCGACCCGAAATCCGGGCTCCCGCAATCCGAGTAATCAGCGGCCGAAGCAGCGCCGGCGCTCGGAGACCCGAGCCTCCTCTGCCTCGGTGTCCCCAGCGAGGACACTCCGTTCCACCTGAGGATGGAGCGCAGCGGACGAGCCCCCGGATCCGATGCAGCGCTTGCAACCTACTCGGCGTCAACGTGCACCCCGCGTCGCTGCGCCCCTCTCGAATATCACGGGACACTCAGGCGGCACTGCATTGGCTCGGACGGCCCGGAGTTTCCTCCGCGGACCATCGTCCGATGAAACGGAGCATTGGAGGAGGCCCGGGAGGAGAGGGGAGCCCCGGCGCCCAATCGAAAGAGTACTTAATTATGGCGTCAGCGAACGACGGTCCAGAAACCTAATTAAGGCATCCTCGGAAAGAGGATGGAGGCCCAAGGAGGAAAGGCATCGACTGGCGCGAGGGATGTGCCCCCCGGCCACCGAGGGGAAGAAGAGGTTCGCGGGGGCTAAGAAGGAAGATTTGTCGGATCAGAGCCAGATCCCGGAGACTCCGACGGGCTTTCCCCTGGTCCACGAACGCCCGTTGACTTTCTCATTGCTCCGCTGCCCGATACGCCTGCCGGAGACCTCCGTGCTTTTTTTTTTTCTTTTTTTTTTCGCTTAGGTTTTGTTTGCCGTTCGAGCATACTGGTGTGTTGTTTCTTTTTTTATTTATTTATTTGAGGCTCGTTGTTCCGCCGTCATTACCGCCTCTGGTTGGCCCGCTGGCTTCCAGAGTGTCGGAAAGGAGATTCTTTTCGCCGACTCGCGACGATCGGCGGACGAGGATGTTCCGGGGCTCGTTGCTCCCGTGTCGGGTTTGGCCGTGGGTGAACTTCGCTTCACGCTGTCCAATACGCGCAAGTGCTTCCGCGGAAGTGAAAACAGGTTCCGAAACTTCGGTCATCAGCCATATCGAGCGTGGGGGTGCTTGCGTCATAGCGAGATTTGCTTACCTTTCGTATTGGCTGCTCCGGTATTTCTTAAATAATGACGTAGGTCTCAGGCTGCAAACGCGAGGTGAAAATTCCATCCTTCGTAAAATCATCGTAATTCGCTTTTCTCGGCGGCCGACAGAGCGTGGATTTTAGATCATTGCGCCTCTCGAAATTGAAGCGGATCGATGTCCGCATTGCACTAACTTGCCACCTCGGTTGAGGGTGGAGCGTTTTTCTGCTATTATTGCTGTATACCATCTTAGCACCGCGGTATTTCACCTTTGTTAAACTTTGTTTTAACGCAAAATGTCTTATATGGCTGGCACCCAAGCAGGGATGGCAGTCGCGAGGCCCGCACCCAGCCGAGCACTGATTCGCCAGTCGTCTCCTCACTGGTTGGACACCAGCGCCGTGCGAACGTCTTCCTCGAGTGCATTGGTGTTGCTCCCGGTGCGGGGAGTACATCGTGTGTTCAGACATACAGCGGCGCTCAGTTCCGTGAGACGAGCGGCAACTAGGCGCGTACAGTTGTTTCTCACAGAGTAAAACTGTGAGGGGAATCCGGGGCCTCCGAATGACCTTCCTGAAGGCGGGTCACAAAATACGCGTCCCGCCGGAAGCTGCAGGTTTTCCCGCTCATTTTAATCCGAACCGCGGCCAGTTCAATCCGAGTGCCGCGCAATCTATTTCGAGCGCCATCCAATTTAATCCTAGTGCTTTCCAATTTAATCCCAGGGTCGGTCAATGTCATCCGCAATATATACGCGCAGCTATTTTTGTTCGGTGGTCGGGTATTGTTTATAACTTCGATACCTTAGAGTCATTGTTTATACAATTTGGTTTTGTCGGGGAAAACTGAGTTTTCATCGCGATTTCAATTTTGCAGTTACTAGTCAATTAAGCGTCGATGCTCGACTGATATGTTGATTACTTTTTTTTTTTTACCTCGAGTTATTGGGGCACACTCGATTTTATTTTAGCTGAATGGTGTTTTGTTTACCCTTTCTCATTACTCGACTTGTCATAGATACAACTTGAATGATATAACTACAATTGCAATTTGTAAATACTCTTTGAATACTTCGAGCTAATATTTAGACGCCGAAATTATTTCAAGTTTAATTGACGTATGGCTTCCACTTGTAATTAATTCGCCCTCTTAAGAGCACAATTACGGGATAAAAGTTCAACGAGCATTTTTTACTACTCTATCGTTTATTTCGAGGAATTATTGACAAAATATAACTTGGTAGATGATCATTCGACATTATTATTACTTTTTGGTTATATAGCTATATTGACGTGAACAACTTTAAAGTAGCAAGAATATTCATTACTGAGTCGATTACTATGTTTGATTATTGACAAATGCGAAATCATATAAGTTCAGCTAAGCTTTTGATTACTCCTTTGATTACTCCGTGTTATTGATCGCCTCATTGACATTAAATTACCTCAATCAACTTAGTGATTAATTGTTGTCTTTACCCCATATATTAGTAAAAAAAAAAAGATTTTCTAGTAGTATTCTTGAATCTTGATTACTTTGAGTTACTAGCGCCTCGTTTGACTTCCAATTTGTCTCATTAGCATATTTATCACTCTCTATTACTTTGAGTTGTTTTTTTTAACTAACCAAGCGTTTTATTCGCAGCTCAGAAAATAGAGCTTAGTCACTCTTCTGATTACTTTGGCTTACCATTCATCAAATTAAGTTTATTCGTTCCAAATTACATTGTGATCACGCGTGCGATTAATTTGAGAAAATAATCTGCTAACTGATTTCTTATGAGCACAAGTCTGATTAATATTACTCTTTTGGAGTTTAGTTCCGCCTACCTGACATCTTGATGACCTTTTGGTTATTTTGAGGTAATCAACCTAGTCATTCGTTATGAGTTAAATTGGCGTTATCATTACTATTTTGATTGCCTCGAGCTAATATTAAATCAATGGACTTTATGCCAGCCTAATAGACATATTTCCAATTCACTTGATTACTTTCAGTTATTATATCACTAATTGATATTGTTAAAATCTAAATGCTTTTATAATTAGTCTTTTGACAATACTTCCATTTACTTTTCTGAAATGAACTTTAATTCGGCTTAATTAACATTTCGATGACTCTTCATTACTTCGAGCTAATATTTCACTAATTGATTAATTACGATTTAATTGTTATTATAATTACTCTTTTGATTGCTTTGAGTTACTTTGACTCAATGTACTTCAATTCGGTCTGATTGACATTTTGGTGACTTTTTGTTACTTCGAGTTATTATTACAGGCAAATGAACTATTATGAGCTAAATAAACATCCATATTACTCGTTTAATTACTTCGAGTTACTATTGACGCAATTTACGTTTATTCGGTTTAGATGACATTTTGATGAATATTGTGGTGACTTTCAGCTAATATTCAACAAAATGGTTTATATATGACTTCAATCGATGTGATAATAACTCTTGATTATGAATGATCATATGTGCTGGAGGTAGCAAGCTATATCCTATAAAGGATTCCTTCCTTTTGACTCTGGACATTCTAAATATGTAAAACGAGGTGTGGCAACTAGAACACTTACACCTGCCCTCAAAAAGTCCGGCCAAAACCAGGTTGGGCGAAGCTTTCAAACACAAATTTCAAGGCTGAAGGCTGTTAGCTACACGAACACTTAATTGATAGGGATGTCTGTAAAGATCTGAAAAAAAATGCAGAGCGGAACCATGGGGAAAATGACTAAACAAAATACACGAAAGCGTATAGTGGTAGCGCCTTTTGCCCATGCGTGTATCTCGGCAGTCACATGAAACTCAGAACTACTTTCTTAATCAGGCTCAGCTTGACACGGTATCTTCTTACAAATATTTAGGTGTACATATAACTTCTAATCTCTCATGGAAAACACATGTACAGTATATCACATCTAATGCTAACCGTATGTTAGGCTACCTCAGGCGTAACTTTTCATTGGCACCTGTTTCCCTCAAGCTAATTCTTTATAAAACTCTAGTTCGACCGAAGTTAGAATATGCAGCCTCTGTCTGGGATCCCGGACAAGCCACTCTCATCACCGCGTTGGAAGGCATTCAAAATAGATCCGCTCGTTTTATTCTTTCTAATTACCATTATTCATCTAGCGTAACTTCAATGAAATCTACTTTGTCACTTCCGCCCCTCTCCCTGCGACGTAAGCTCTCACGCCTTTCTTTATTTCACATATTTTATTTTTATAACTCTGTGCTTCGCGACAAATTAATCACTCGTCCCTTTTATATTTCTGCTCGTCATGATCATCAGCACAAAGTTGAGGTACCAGTCGCTATCACATCTACATTCCAATCTTCTTTCCTTCCTCGCACATCCCTCGACTTTAACCACCTTCCCGGACCAATTGCATCGATAACTGACAGTGCACTTTTTAGGTCAGCTCTTACTAATCATTTTTTTGTTGAGTGTGAATAACCATACATTACAGTGTTTTGATCCCAACTTTGCTCTCCCCCTCTGTAATGCCTTCGGGCCCTGAGGGTAAAGCAAATAAATAAATAAATAAATAAATAAAATCGTCGATGCTCGATTGATATGTTGATTACATTTTTTTTTTTTACCTCGAGTTATTGGGGCACACTCGATTTTATTTTAGCTGAATGGTGTTTTGTTTACCCTTTCTTATTACTCGACTTGTCATAGATACAACTTGAATGATATAACTACAATTGCAATTTGTAAATACTCTTTGAATACTTCGAGCTAATATTTAGACGCCGAAATTATTTCAAGTTTAATTGACGTATGGCTCCCACTTGTAATTAATTCGCCCTCTTAAGAACACAATTTACGGGATAAAAGTTCAACGAGCATTTTTCTACTCTATCGTTTATTTCGAGGAATTATTGACAAAATATAACTTGGTAGATGATCATTCGACATTATTATTACTTTTTGGTTATATAGCTATATTGACGTGAACAACTTTAAAGTAGCAAGAATATTCATTACTGAGTCGATTAATATGTTTGATTATTGACAAATGCGACATCATATAAGTTCAGCTAAGCTTTTGATTACTCCTTTGATTACTCCGTGTTATTGATCGCCTCATTGACATTAAATTACCTCAGTCAACTTAGTGATTAATTGTTATCTTTACCCCATATATTAGTAAAAACAAAAGATTTTCTAGTAGTATTCTTGAATCTTGATTACTTTGAGTTACTAGCGCCTCGTTTGACTTCCAATTTGTCTCATTAGCATATTTATCACTCTCTATTACTTTGAGTTGTTTTTTTTAACTAACCAAGCGTTTTATTCGCAGCTCAGAAAATAGAGCTCAGTCACTCTTCTGATTACTTTGGCTTACCATTCATCAAATTAAGTTTATTCGTTCCAAATTACATTGTGATCACGCGTGCGATTAATTTCAGAAAATAATCTGCTAACTGATTTCTTATGAGCACAAGTCTGATTAATATTACTCTTTTGGAGTTTAGTTCCGCCTAACTGACATCATGATGACCTTTTGGTTATTTTGAGGTAATCAACCTAGTCAATCGTTATGAGTTAAATTGACGTTATCATTACTATTTTGATTGCCTCGAGCTAATATTAAATCAATGAACTTTATGCCAGCCTAATAGACATATTTCCACTTCACTTGATTACTTTGAGTTATTATATCACTAATTGATATTGTTAAAATCTAAATGATTTTATAATTAGTCTTTTGACAATACTTCCATTTACTTTTCTGAAATGAACTTTAATTCAGCTTAATTAACATTTCGATGACTCTTCCTTACTTCGAGCTAATATTTCACCAATTGAATAATTACGAGCTTAATTGTTATTATAATTACTCTTTTGATTGCTTTGAGTTACTTTGACCCAATGTACTTCAATTCGGTCTGATTGACATTTTGGTGGCTTTTTGTTACTTCGAGTTATTATTACAAGCAAATGAACTATTATGAGCTAAATAAACATCCATATTACTCGCTTAATTACTTCGAGTTACTATTGACGCAATTTACGTTTATTCGGTTTAGATGACATTTTGATGAATATTTTGGTGACTTTCAGCTAATATTCAACAAAATGGTTTATATATGACTTCAATCGATGTGATAATAACTCTTGATTATGAATGATCATATGTGCTGGAGGTAGCAAGCTATATCCTATAAAGGATTCCTTCCTTTTGACTCTGGACATTCTAAATATGTAAAACGAGGTGTGGCAACTAGAACACTTACACCTGCCCTCATAAAGTCCGGCCAAAACCAGGTTGGGCGAAGCTTTCAAACACAAATTTCAAGGCTGAAGGCTGTTAGCTACACGAACACTTAATTGATAGAGATGTCTGTAAAGATCTGAAAAAATGCAGAGTGGAACCATGGGGAAAATGACTAAACAAAATACACGAAAGCGTATAGTGGTAGCGCCTTTTATGCACAGCATTAATCATAGATCAACGATGACTGCCGGACGGAAAGGCGTTCACGTGGTTTTCTTTACGCCGAATGAGGCATATTCGATTTGTCGCTGGGTAAACCAGGAGAGAGGATTCAAATGGGAAGTTTGTGGCATTGCTCACCGGACAAAGTACTCGTCGTGTGAAAAAACAAGTCATATATAGCATCCCATTATCATGCGGTCAATGCTACATAGGCCAAACCTGTCGTTGCGTCAATGACCGGAGTAGTGAACTTACTGCTTCATTAAAGGGAAACTCCGGCCAAAACTCGAAATGAAATAAATTACTTGTGTCGCTGTAGTGACACGAAATACGACCCCAGCCAGAATATTACGTTGGTGGGACGCCGCATTCTCAACTAATGCCTATGATAAAAATGCGACCCGCCGCGAGCCGCTGCTCCTTAGCGGGCGGCCAGCGGGTTCCCGATCGCTAAAGCAACATTGGGCCGTGACGTCAGTATCGTTCTCTTTTTTTCCTCCGGTCCGGGCGTTCCGCGGAGTGCGCTTCTTTGAGCCGCTACCACCGCTACTTCGGCTTGTGATTGGCGTGTTTAGCCGTTGCTTTTATCTGTAGCCCGTGTAGCTTCGGTATAGCCTTTTGTTGATTTGCTTGTGAGGACTCCAAGACTCGTTTTAGCGAGCAACTCGGTGCGCTCAAGACTGCCCAGCTACTCCTCAAAGATGCCGAGTGCAACTTGTAGCGCTGTGGGCTACTCAACACGGAAGTGTTCAGTAGCCCACAGCGCTACAGACCACAACACGGAAGTGCTTTTTCACAAGTTTCCAACGGACCGGAAATTGGAGAAGGTGTGGGTGAACGCTGTTCGACGAGTGGACTTTGGACTTCGGCTTTTATGCGCCCGAGGAAAAAAGAACGAAAAAATGAAAGCCGTTTACAACTCCCTGTAAGGCCGAATTAGAGCGCAGCTCTTGAGGAGGAGGGGAAGGCACGGGGGGGGGGGGGGTCACCTGACCTCGGTGGGGGGGGGGGGGAGAAAATTTTCCTCTAAGTTTAGCGGGGAAAATTTGATTTAGCGGGGAAAAGTTTTCGCTAAATTTAGCGGGGAAAATTTTCCGCTAGATTTAGCGGGGAAAAATTTCCGCTAAATTTAGCGGGGAAAATTTTCCGCTAGATTTAGCGGGGAAAATTTTTCGCTTGATTTAGCGGGGAAAATGTTTCCGCTAAATTTAGGGGGGGGGGGAAATTTCCGCTAAATTTAGCAGGGAAAATTTTCCGCTAGATTTAGCGTGGAAACGTTTTCCGCTAAATTTAGCGGGGAAATTTACCCGTCATGGACCGCGCGGTTACGCCGACGGCGACGCGGACGCCGCTCAAGCCGGAAACGGGCGCCTAAGAGCTGCGCTCTAAAAACAGACGTGTACAGCCCAGAACACGTGTGTTCGGGCGCCGCGGCCCGCGCCGGAAAGCCTCAGAACTTCGTGTCTGGGACTGAACCGCAGCGCGAAAGCGAGAGGGCCCCCAGTACTGTACGTCACTGGCAGCGCGGCGTATAGAGCAACGCCGCTCCATCCACGGAGCCCCGATGAGAAATTAGGCCTAGCGACGAGTACGGAAGACCGCACACACGGCGACAGCCGCCGAGTACGGCATCGAACGTGTTCACTCGTTTTCCAGTCGCTAGCTTTTGGGTATACAAGCGACGAGTACGGCATAGCGCACACACGGCGGCGGCCGCCAAGTACGGCACCGTACGAGTTCATGGGTTTTCCAGTCGCTAGCTTTTGGGCATACGCACTAAATCTTGCTACATATGCTGTATAACTACCACGTATACAGAATTAAAACAAAATCAGCTTACCTCCTATCTTTAGACGGCAAGCGCAACAGAGGTAGGTGCCGCTCAGCCTGCGTACTCGTTGAACGAGAACGATCCTGACGTCACGTTCACATAGCGGCTGATTTCCAGTGTTGCCGGGGCCTCGAGCGGCTAGTTTCGGCTTTGTTGGCCACGCCCCAAACAAAACTTTGAGGCGTCGATATCTTTAAAACTACGCACAATAGCGAGAAAACGATTGCACCTCTCAGTTCAGGGACGCTGAGTGCTAAAAACAGTCATAATCCCAAAATCGAAAGTGTGGACCGGAGTTGCCCTTTAAAGGGATACTGAACCATAGAATTTAGTGTCCATAATAAGTGGCGCACGTTCTTTCCACGAGCCAGCAGCCGCCGGTGTGCGCGAGCACACGCAACAAAAATGACGTCAAAGATCTCCATTCGCGGTTAAGATGGCAGTGAAATGCATGCGCTTCGGGCGAAAGGAGAATAAAGACAAGTTTTTCATCTATACAGTGGTGTCTGGTGTAAAAGGTAAGCGATTAATTGGTCTAACAAGCATGTAGCTTTCACTTGTAGAGATGAAAAGCCTGTCTTTATTCTCCTTTGGCCCGAAGCCCATGCATTTCACTGTCCTCAAGCGCGAATGGAGGTCTTTGACGTCATTTTCGTTGCGAGTGCTCGCGCACACCGGCGGCTGCTGGCTCGTGGAAAGAACGTGCGCCACTTATTATGGACACTAAATTCTATGGTTCAGTATCCCTTTAAGGAATATCTCAGCAGGAGGACACGTACCAGTTCATTGCCAAAACTCCCGGTGCACTCCAAGTTTCCGAAACACCAAAGTCCTTGGAAAAACAGAACTTCGGCGTGAAATCTTTGAGTAATTGGCCATGGATGAAGAAAAGAAGATGAATGCGTCAGTCCCTCCCGCTGCACCAGCGAGAAACTGTTTCTGCGGGGGAAGACATGAGGGAGCTCCGCGTTTTCAGGTAAGGAGGAAGAGGGCTTCAATCTACGTTGTAAATACTGATAGTCCTGAAGGAAAAAGAAGGCTCCATCTGGGTTGGGCAGAAATACCCCAAAATGTATGGGATACTTATCAACGACGTCAAAAATTCTAATAACGAAATACATTTATAAAAAGTTAGTGCGATACGTATTAAAAATACATCTGCCACATATAAAAAGTATTGGAAAATACAAATACAGGAATACATTTTGCAGAAATATTGGCAATAAAATAGTTCGTCAAATAGGTATTAGGTCTGGCATTATACTCCGAACGACTGGTTGGGTGGCCCCCCTAGTGCATACAAGGAACCAGAAATAAATATGATCTATATTAATTGAGTCACATTTGTGAACCAACAAACGAATACTCACTGAAGGATTGAAACGTTCGGGTCTTTGCACCCAGAATAAATAAACAACTCATTGAACTTTGTAACTCGATACATCCGCCACTCATAGTATTGCGATACCAGGAATTCACCCGAATTTCATTTCTATACATAAATACAAAATACCTTTGTAAAGTTGTATCGCCACACAGAAATATGTATACAAAATGCATTTCTAAAATACTATCGCGATACTGCCCAAAATCCCAGGGACGTCTAAATTAGATTTGTGAGGTTCCAAATAATCCGCAGACACTATCATTATTTTTCATCTGAGAGCCTCTTTCAGCAATGACCTTAAAACGACACAATGGAGTGAAGTTCAGTGAAAATGCATCATTTTATTTTTTAGCTGGGCGCGCCGACAGGACCTTTAACATTTTGTATCAATAGAAATAGTCGACCACCTGAAGTGCGGGAAAGCATTTGATAACTTTTGCAGAATAAAAAATGGGGTATTTTAGGGTTATAAAACGTTCCGCACGAAACGTCGAAACGCACGAAATAAAATATATTCTTAAAATAAGAGCGAAATTCATCGACCCTAATATTATCGCGATACCAGGAATACACCCGAAAATGTCTCTGGACAGAGAAATATAAAATACAGTTTAAATATTGTACCTCGATACAGGAATATAAGTACATAATATATTTTTGAAATACTCACGCAACATATTAGTCTCGCGATGCTGCCCAACCCTGAGTAGAACATAGCCACTGCTCTTCGATTTTTTTTTTATTTCCAGATTTTTTTTAATGCGCAGAATTTTTATGCATACAATTTTTTTTAACACAACAGCCGAGTTATGGCCAACACTGATTGACTAGAGGGATCTTAATTCGAGCAGCCCGTCAAGAATAGGCAAGTAATGCGGGACATCTCCCGGAACCTGATTCAAATCTCGAATTTGTGTGAAGCTCGGATAAAAGTACTGGCAGATAGGCTGTGCATCTACATCGGCACGACGCACTGCCATGGGACTTCCAGATATGGTGAAATTAGAGCAACATTATTAAATAAAAAAGCACAGAGTCTGCTGGGTCAACCGGCAGAAAAGGTATCCATCGTGCATTCAAAGGAAGGTCCTTATTAAGGTACGGAGAAATATATTTCAGTAAAACACTACGCCCTAACTATCTGCGAGCATATGTTCCATTCACTCAAGATATTAGCACAACAAATTGAATGTCCAGGAAACATGAATACCAAGCCATTCCTTAACCGGAAATGTCCTAGTGTGAAGTTGAAAAAAGGTTTTTATATTAGCGATCACCAGCATTCCTTTTGCGTGACGAAGTTCATCCTGTGCTGCTAATGTACTGTAAACCGTTCGATAGGGTGGGGATGAAAAAAAACGCAATTCAATTAAATATTTTGTGAAAAATTTTATAAACCAGTACTCAGATATTTCAGAGAGATCATTGAAGTGAAAAATTTCTAAGCGCCGACTTCTCTTAAACACTCAGCGGCCGAGTGGCCCTTTCGCAAGACGATACCAAAAAGCTGGGGAATGCATTTCACAACTGAACTTAAAGAAGAGTACGTAAAGATGGATAACTCTGATCGGCCAGATAATCAAACGATTAACCATTTGACGGGTAAAACGTTGCAATAAGGAAAGATCCCCCCATCGAACACGCCAAAACAAATTTAGTTGGCTGGTGCGCTTCCAGGAGAGGACCCATAAATACACACCAAACACTCGATATAACCTTTGTATGCATATACAAATCAGTGCAATAATAGAAGAAGGTACCACAGCTTGGCAACAAAAAGTAAATTTCACAATTAAGCACGCGAAAAAATCGACAAATGCTTTCCAGCGCCCCGGACTACCTTCTCACGTAGCTTATTAATTTCTTCACTCCATAGAATAGCGTTATAATAAAAATAAATAATAAACCACTTTATTTTCGATTCCCATTACAAGTAATGATTGGCCGATAATAAAAGCCGTGATAGATGGCTTGACAAGCTCTCGGCACCAGTGACATTCTGTAGCAGACACAGGGAACATTCGAAAAAAAACACAAAGATATGCAATCACACAGCGAGCGCATTCAACAGATATCACTCACCCTGTCAATCTTCAAAGCAATATAAATATACATATCTACGTAAATATAATAAATAAACATATATATGCACATGAGGATGAATTACCACATCAACATCTTAATCGTGAACATATAGATACAACATAAAATATATACATAACCAAATATGAATACACTATGTCAACGCTATACATGGCAGTACGTAATTCATTTAAACTCAATTTATCTATATCAGCATTGTGAAAAATTTGTAAATTGAGAAGTCTTGGGGCTCGGTAGGTTAACACGTCTTTGCCGATATTCAATCTACATGTTGGTATTTGCCAAAATTAGAGGTTACGTGTTTGCTACGTTACAACATGTTTGTGTAAATTTGACAATTGTACCAAGGAAGAGGTGTTATGTCACAGTCCTTCTTTAAGCCTTGTGGTTAGTTTATAATAGGTTTTTGAAACTATGTATAATATAAATTTTGAACAAGTGTTTTGTATGCGACAAACATGGTACATTTGCAATTGTACTTATCATTATTTTGTGAATTAAGTTTACTTTCTCCAAGTTTGCTCTTGTAGTTGTATTTTAGATTCAAGAACAGTAATTTAAATGTGAATATAAAAGCGAAACATATAACAAGAGTTTAAATGATATTTGAAGTATATACCGGTGCCCACGTATCAGCCCTACAACCTTGGATAGCTTTTTTATTTAGATATGGAATATGATGGTACCAGGTCATATGAGAAAACGCTACACCAAGTGTTTTAAAATCATCTACCAATTTAATGTCAACTGAGTTCAAGGTAATCCTTCATATTCATTAAAGAGTTTTATGTTTTGTCGGAAATATAAGGCCTTTAGTTTTTCTAGTAATTATTTCTAAAGTGTTCCTGTCGGTCCATGATAATATTTTATCTAAAACTAAATTTATTGCTGACACGAGCTCTGTGTGTTTTATCATCTGCATACATCTGATACAACACTTCTTACTGCGTAAGAAGTGTTGTATCATCTGCATACATTATAATTTTAATACATTGGTCAGTATTTACTATATCATTTGCATAGACATTGAAAAGAAATGGGCCTAAAATACTTCCCTGTGGTACCCCTGAGAAAATGGGTTTTAAATTAAAACAAGAGTTTCCACAACACGCATTTTGTTTCCAATTTTCGAGATAGGACCGTAGTAGATGCAAGACCTCCCCGCGAACGTCATTAGTAATGAATAGGTTCGCTGAATACGCCAATGTTACACCCACGTAGAGAGTCGGCATAGATGAACACTCAATGTTTGCGAACACATATGGCTTCGACGTCCACTCGTTGTGCCAGAAATCCGTACACGTATCCCAATTTACGGCACACCCAGTTTGGGAACAAAAGTCTTCTTTTTTTTTAATTTCAGCCACGTTTTAACAATCTCAGTATCAGCGAAAAGTATAGCAATATGAAGCGCATATGACAAAGTGCGAAGCCTTGCAAGCATTTAAAGTAACCGCGAACCTATTCATAACCGCGAACCTATCATTACTAATGACACTCAAGCAGAAATGTTCAATGTACATACAATGCAAGATGTAACGGCGAGAGGGGACATGCAGCCCTGCCTAACAGGCAGGGCTGTCCTTTTTCGCCCCTTTCATATGATTGGGTTCACTGCTTCGCTTATCTACCACAAGAATCGTTGTACAGTTGCGACACGCCATTTGAGCGCCCTCTAGTAATACCGACTAATAATAGATATACTTCAACATTTTGAAAATAACGGCAAGAACACCCGTGAGCAATGCCACATCACAGTGCCTAAACAAAGAACCCACAGAGCGGGCATGGAAGATTTGTAGCGATGAAGTGGCTCCTGCTTTTCATCCTACAGAAGCTCCTGAACGTGTCGGCGCGTTGGTTTCCATCAAACTGGCGGCACGATGACGGCGCGGCATTGCTCCCGTTTCCGGACTGCGAGCCACCTATCCGCCACGCATTTGTCGACAACAGCGCTTTCTACTGGGACCAAGCTCACAGAGAACCTCGTTCGTGTTGCGCCACCCGCAGCAACATCAACAGCAACGCCCACAAAAGGACTTCCGCGGCTACAGCGCGCCAGTGGGTATAGAAGATTTGCAGCGATGAAGTGGCTCATGTTTTTCTTCCTACCGCATGTTAGTAAGCGAAAGCCTTGCCACTGTTTTAGATCAAATTATATCTGCCTTATTTTGCTTCTACTCCCTGGAGCTTGTATTGTGTCTTTTAGAAATTTGTTGTTTTTGTTATCTCGGGAAGTAGAAAAAATGTAGAGAGAAGCAACAAGATCAATTCCTTGAGCTGGAAGAGACAGTCGCGAAGCTTCAGAGTAGCTGATTTCTTTTTAGCAAAAAGTCCGCTAAAAGTGAAAGAAAAAGGAATAGGAAACTCCGATTCAGTGCTAGAAGAACGCGTTAACAACCTCACAACAGAACTTGACATACTGAAGCAGAAGGATATCAGTAGCGTCTCACCTACCCAACCTCAGCTTACTGCAGCTCTAAGAGAACTCTCAGCTTAAAACGTGTTTTGACGACGCAGAGGGCAGATCCCGCCGCAATAATCTTCTATTTTCTTTACATCACTGACGCCGATAAGAAAACGTGGGTTCAGTCCGAGTGCCTAGTCACTGGTTTATGTTCCGGAAAGCTGAGCGGGAATGTTGTGTCACGAAAATTGAAAGGCGCATCGCTTAGGAGGGTCGAATCTAAAGAAAGGTCGCTCTATAATTGTGAATGTTTCTTCATATCAAGACAAGAAGGGCATTCTTTCTACGGCATTCAAGCTCAATGGGAGACGTGTCGCAATCAGCAAATTTTTGTTCAATTTCTCTCCGACTTCCACGCCGTCATCTTGATTTTGCCAAGCCTAAGGGCACGACTTACAAGCTGCGTCACAATAAGTTGTTTATAGATGAGAAGTGTTACAGTGTTTGACGCTGCTACCAGTGCCATTAAAGAAAAAGTCCATAGCAACATAAGTGTTTGTTTCATACTTCCTCGCCACAACAGCCGGAAAACCAACATGATATCAGTAACAAACCTTGTTATCATTCTATTTTATTTACTAATATTAGAGGATTAATATAAAAGACGATGTCATTTCTTTGATCGAAGCATGTAAAGCAGATTTTCTTGTTCTTACTAAGGCGTGGCTCAACCCTGATATATCTAATGTATAACCTTTGCCCTCGTACCCAACCTTTCGTGTATATTTGTGACACATTCTTGAAAAAGGGTGTAGCCCCTACACCCCTTGTCACATATACGACACCCCAAAAATTCAGTTCGCCGTACAGCGCACTGACATCAAGTTGACGGCCCCAAGTTTTACGAGAGGCTTGATGACGGTGCGATATAAGATATTAAACAGGTAAAGTACGCATCAAAGAGTACAGAAAGAAAACATTGAGGTTTTGCAGCAGGGCCAAGAAAACCCCGATAATTTTTTTTTTTACAGTCAGTTACACTTACGTAAGCTATCTTAATAAGTTGTACAACTCGGCAATCAAGCTGCTCGTAAACGTTGGTAGCGTTGGTTGAATGCCAGTGCGTCGTACACCCAACTAAAGTTTAGGGGTGTCGTGTATGTTGCAAGGGGTGTAAAAGCTACACCCCCTTTTTATAGTGTGTGGATGTGCTTAGAGGGGCGGCGAAGGTGTGCTTTTGGCTATCAGAAATCAAATTCGCTCTCGGGTTATGCCGTTTCTTGCCGACTTGGAAATTGCCTGGGTGTACCTCGCTACGACGCCTCTCCTAATAGCAGGTGTGTGCTACATGCCACCAGATAGCGACGAAGAAGTCGTTACCAAGCTATATAAGTGTCTCTCTGAAATCACGAATAAATACCCTAATGCTTTTGGTACTCTCTTTGGTGATTTCCGTTACCCGAACATTGGCTAGTCTACCCTCTTTTTAAGTTGCGCATTTCCTCGAGAATTCTCGTTCAGATTTCAAATTTCCGAATGTTATCATTCAGCCCGCTAGGATTACTAATTGCTGCAGCAATATACTGGACTTCTGCTTGGGACAAGACCGCCCACTCTTCAGCTATATTGAATACTTACCCGGAATTAGAGACCGTCTTGTTATCGATTTAACTTTCTTTCTCTTGCTGCTCCTCGTAAATCAAATTACCTGCAAATTCATTCGGAATTACACGAGAGCTGACCTACGTTTCTATCAACTCGAACCTCTAAGATTTTTATCCGATTTTCTGCAGTTAACTTCACGGAAAGAACGGTCAATGAAAACTGGACTCTCTACAAAGATAAACTGCCTTATTTATTCGAACGCTTCATTTCACCTGAACCGCATTATATCCGACATCAGTAACCCTTGGTACAAAAAAAAACAGTTCATAGTCAATCCTTAAGGGGAAAAACACTATATGGGCTTGCTAAGACTGTTAACACTCCGGTTCTTGGAACGCATATCACGAATGCGCAATGACTTACAAATTAGCCATTAGTCACGCCAAATCCAAATTCTATAGTCACGACCTTCCCAACATTCTAACCATCAAACCAAAAAAAAGTTTGGAAAAAAATATATCCGGCATTATTACTTCCCTTGCAATTGGTAGATGACGGCGGTCTTCCGTTTTCATAGGAACACAGCGCTCTTGCCATTAAAAGTTTGTTCTGCTCCATCTTTACTAACAAAAACTCGCTAGACATTCCCAACTCGTGTCAATCCTTTCACCCTTTTCTGTATCATGTCTTAATTGACCGCTCTGGAGTACTTAGGGCGATTGATCAGCTGAAGTTGTCTTCCAGCTCCAGAGATGCCAGAGTTAACACAAAGTATTGATAAACACTAACCATATTTCTTCCGTTTTCCTTTGCGACATGTCTTTCCCTTTCTTAGACTCTCTGAAGTCGCATCAGACTAGAAAATTGCTAACGGCTTACCCGTTCATGAAACAGGCAACCGCCAACTAATCAGTAACTATCGCTTGTGAATGGGGCCAGATGAACATGAAAAGCACACAGAGAAAAATTATAACATTCGCACCGCTAGACTAGCAACATTTAAGAATGCCTCTTTTTCCTTTCCTGGTAATCCTTGATTCCGAATTTTATTTTTCGTTACACTTTACACTTTACACCATTCACAAGCAATAAAACAACTTGCTCAGATTAAGCCCATAACAAAGTAACTATCGTCCTATCTCGCTCACCAGCGTTTCATCTAAGCTGATGAATCATATTCTCTATTCAAACATAATACAATTTCTAGACTCTCATAACCTTTTTTAAGCATCATCACATATTTCGTAAGTCATACTACTGCGAAAGTCAACTAACGGACGTGTACTCAAATTTCGATTTCAATGTTCGAACCGACGCCATCTTTATTGGCTTCTTCAAAACATTTGACAAGGTCCCACATCAGCGTCTTCTAATGGAACTAAGTGATATTAACATTCACCCCTCTGTACTCAAGTGAATTTCTAAATACTTCACAAATCGCACTCGGTACACTTCAATTAACAAAGTAATATCTACCACATGTACGGCCACGTCTGGCGTACCTCAGTGCACAGTTATTTGCCCCTCCTCTTTTTAATCTGCATTAATGATCTACACCATGACATTTCTTCTACAGTACGTTTTTTTTTTCGCCGACGACTGCGTCATATACAGACCAGTTCATTCTCCTCACGAACAACTAATCTTGGAGAACTATCTACCACCTGTGATTCAATGGTGTCCGAAATGAAAAATCGAATTAAACTATAATAAATGTAAATGTCTATAGTTTTCCCGTACTTTAGATGCTCTAGCCTTCTCTTATTACCTTTCTAGCATCCTAGTAAGTGCTTGCACATCGTATCAATGCATAGAAATTCAGCTGATATCTGATGGGTGATGGACCTCTCATATAGCATCTGTCATCGCCGATGCTAACCGTTCTCTAAGATTTCTTCGCCATAACCACAGTCAAGCTACATCCCCAGTAAAACAACTAACTTATACTACCTGGGTCAGAACTAAACTAGAATTAGCTTCCCGCATATAGTCCCCGTGGCAGGTATACATAACAAACAGCCTGGAGTCAGTTCAAAGCAGAGCGCTCCGTTATATTTATGACTAGTCTTCATGTGCTAGCGTAACGGAACTTCACCAATCAACTAACCTTGACAACTTTTCTCACCGTCGCAGCGTGTCTCGTCTCCCTCTTCTTCATAGGATCAATTGCCACTACAATCATCCCAGACAATGTTTGCTATTGCCTCCTCACCGTATTTTTCCTCGGTTCGATCATTCTTGTAAGGACCGTCCATTTTCAACGTTAACCGTCACTCATCAAACGTCAACCTTACATTTACCATCGACGACTGGAACATACTACCCGACCCAATTGTTTACATAATTGACACTAATGAATTTGCTGGAGCCATTACCCTTTTTCGTTCTTACATATAATTAGATTACAACGTGCTTTTCATATCAAATATTTTTTCCAAACATTCACTCCCTCGTATAATACCCGTGGGTCCTCAAGGAAAAATAAATGATGATGGTGATACCGATGATGACGATATATTGAAAACATGGTGCGCTTTTATACACGGACGAGAAAGGAGAATAGAACAACAAAATGCGCCAACTTCAACTGTTCAATATGTAGAAAAACATGGGTATAAATACTGTGCCTCATTGCGTCGCTCAACCAATACCCTGCCCTGACTCTGTTCGCAAGAACTGGGTCTCCTTGTCCGCCGGTTTAGTGGAAGCCACGCTAACGCACCGATCTCCGTAACATTTTATCAGGTCTGCTAGTCCCGAGATCGAGGGAAGCGCCCGTCGTGGCCACCCGGGGGCAGCCTAGATTGCAGAGAGGGTTCGTCTTAAACCATGGGCAGCCTTTGCAATGGCCGATGAATGCTGCGGATATTGATCGCAAGTGCGCATGCGCTGCGTTGTTTCATGAAGAGGAGGAAGGCAAGCGGAAAAGCAAAGAGTTTGCAGATGATCAACGCTTGTGCCACCTTATCAAAACTCGCATTGCAAACGCGTCCCATAAAACACGTGATCGAGCAGTTGGAACTTCTTTGTAATCTAGTCTCTCTAGACGCCTTCGCAGACGGCCGCCATAAGTAGGGATTTCAAGTTTTTCATTTCACACTTTTACTCAGGTAAGCTTGCACAGTGAAATTTGCATACCCTCAATTCACGTTCTTTGGCCGCGTCTATGCAAAATCTTAGCTCAATTCGTTCACAAACTGGTTTATGCGGTCACTTCAAACAGTCATTGAACCCTTTGTGTCACGCTGTACTTCACACTAAATGCGTCGAGCTTCACCGTTTCGAAACCTAGCCTCTTCATTACCTCCTCATTAGCGCTAAACCTGAACTCCGTTAGCGCTATGCAGTGTAAGCAAAAGTGCGTTTATCCACATACGTAACACAGTGTCGTTTTTTTAATATAATGACACTGCAGAATATAAAATAAGTTGGTTTATCAGAATGTACCGTACCCTAATAACCGCAGGCGTACGCACCGCTTAGGTAACGCGCAATGCACGATGGTCATTACCATTATTCCTACAGTATAATATTCATCATGACTAGGAATCCGTGATGTCGGAGTTTATTCTTCGTAAAATTCGGAGGGTGTTTTTCCGAGTTTATGTTTCCCTTCTAACTTCGGAGTCTATCGGAGTTTATTTTTGACAAATTTCTGGTTATCCTCAATTCAGAGCTCAATATTTCTGTGTGCCAAATAATTCAATGGTTAAAAAAAAAATGTCCCGACGCAAATTTGTTTTCACTTCATGAGAACTCACCCGAGTCCAATTATATTTCTTCAGCTAAACTGGGGATCCAGCCCTTGCCAATAGTAATACTAATTCTCCCGCAAAAAAACTTATAAACAAGGGTTGCTTTAAAGGGGCCGTGCAACGACATTCGCTCGGAATGTTATTCACTTTGCACGAGCGCACTGGCCCTAATGAGACCAAAGTATACTCGCATGCGTCACCACTGACCAAAAAACTCCTTTGTTGCGGTTTGATTTCAAGAACACAAGGGAGCGTTTTCCACCAATCTTCGCAAAAGTTTATGACGTAGCTGGAGGGTCGAAGTATACCCGAGTAATAATACTTGAATGCTGCTCATAGATTGGACCAGAGCACTGCGTGAGCGCTCGATTTGGCCTCGCGATAATCAATAACACGACAAGCATTCGGGTACTAGTGACCCGTGTCCAATCGCTGCAATGACGAAAGTAACCGAAACATAGAAGCGTCCGTAACTTAGCGTGTGTCCTGTGCTGTGCTTTATCAGTCCAGCGGGTGGCTACGGTAAACATTGGAGGCATATATTCGGCTCTAGATCCCTTGGCCGCTTGTTCTGGCTGCGAGTTGAGGGGGCGAACGCTGCTCGTTTATCTTTCATTTTTTCTGCGACTTGTATTGCGTGTGGTGAAAACCGAATGTGTGTTTCATAGGTCATTAACATCACGAATTCATTCTAATCACTATTTGCGCAAAGAACTAAAAATTTTTGCATCGCCCCTCTAATGAACATCGAGTCTTTAAAATCACTGAAACCCTCGATGTAGTCTCTGCAAAGCTGGCTTCCTATTCCATTCGATCGCTCCACCCTGCGTCTGCGCGTGGTGCAGCCTTGAGATAGAAGCTATAATCTTCAGCTGCACCTCTGCATTCTATGACCATAAATTTCACTGCTATAAAAAGGCAACCCCACCTTCCCCAACGACGCTCAAAGCGAGAATTAGAACAGTGGCTATTATCCTGACCCAAATATTACAATGACGCATTTTCTGGAACAAAACCTGATGAAAGAAACGGTAAACCTCACTTTGCACTTTGTCAATACTCAAAAAAAAACAAAAAAACTGGATGGGTCTTTTTTAAGGACCACTCACACTGCTCTGGCCAAGGCAAAAAAAAAAGTGAATTTGTTTTAATTAAGTACATAACATGTTTTTGGCTATTTAAGTCAGATTATTTTAATTTAAATCACTGTAGCCAAAAAATAGTGATTTTTTACCAGATGCATTTTTCAACATAGTAAATTGAATGATAAATTCGTCCGATTACTGATAACACTGTGGAAGAAAATCACTGTGAATGTGAACTACTTTAATTGACAACTTGTTGTTAACATACGTGACATACCAAAACAAAAACTTGATTTTCTTAGTGATTTATACAATTTGTATTTTTTTTTTTAATTTTCACTTGATTGCAATAGGAAATTACTTCTCTAACGTGAGTTTATTTATTTTGCATTTTGATTATATTTAAATAGAACATTATGTAGCTGACGAAAGAAGTGAAAGGAAGAAATTATGCTCAACGTTCTGATTTACTCAGAAGTACACTATTTTGGCGCGTGTTCAGCCTTATACAAATATTTCTTGCTTGATAATTACTTTAGTTAAATACAAGACAAATTGACATAGAAAGGATAACTGTGTAAACAAACGTTGATAAAGTATAATTTCAGAATTAATCTTGCGGTGAAGGTTGGATTTAAATTGTGACAGTAAAACTGGTTTGATATAAATCACGATTAAGGTCACGATTTAAGTTGCGATTTATTTGACGATTTAGATCATGCTAATTTATATATCCACCCCTGCTCGGACAAAGCTTATTTCTAGAAAACTTTCCTTTTATTGTTTTTTTGGCATAGTGAGTTCAAAAAATTTAATTTTTCCAATAAATACGATTTGAGTAACATTTGAACGACGAGTTATGGGATTTATTCGAAACACGAAACCCTGCTTATAACATAGCTAGGTTAGCGCGTTTTAGGGAAAATAACAAGAACCTTAAAAATGTAACCCCAAGCAGATCTGATCAAACTCGGGGAATCCGAGCACCTTGACTCAAAGCTGACTAGAAAGAAAGCAACACACCCTAAGCGTCAGGAGCAGAAAATGTTTCTCTTGTTTCGTGTTGACGTGGAACACAGCCCCTTCTCAATTCTGCGCCAGGCTCCTTCCTTCTTTGCGACCACATCGCCTAGCTTAATTTCTGTCTGTACCGGAAAGTTTTAAGTAGTCCGGTCGCACGCCTAACCCCTGGAGGTTAATGATTCCTATGTCGTAGCGCTGGTTTGATTATTTTCTTTTTTTTTGCTGACAATGAAAATTGACTTTGAGAACACCGAATCCGCGAAAAAAAAATTCCTAGAAAAAATAAATGGAAAAATAAACTAAGAAACTACGGGATCCTAGACATACGACGGAATTCAAAATACCTCTTAATCCTGCTAAAAATATTTATTTTTATTGTAAGATTCGTTGGAATATATGTATATGCTTTGAAGGTTTTACCCAAATGGCTTTCAGCTACAGGACGCAGTATCGTTCATAACTATTTTTTTTATTACGTAGTCACGCATTTTCTGGAAACTACAAAAAATGTGAAGCCGGAACACGATGAGCAGTGCGGAGGGACCTAACAATAGAGTCCCAAGAAACTACGTATGTTGAATAAATTCGAAATGGGTTGTACTAATTATGTTATGTATTCCAATAAAGATTCGTTTGAACGGGCTAAGTAGTTCTAAATGATTGTAGTCTTGTGTGGCCGTTCTACGTGACCAAGTAAACACGGTTGTGCGGAAATTGTCGAGCCAAAAGTATTTCCTTTTAAAGTAGCTATTTTTCTGAGCCGTGAATCAATTAAAAAAATAGATGCTCTCTACGTGCACAGCTTCACTGATATCAAAAGAAATAGGGTCCATAGTTCAAGTCTCAGAGTTCTTTACATATCAATATGGTATCGCCACAAAATACATTCTTCTAAGTATGTTTCAGTCGTAGATATTCATACGCATTATCATAGGCCCTTACATTTAAGAAGGAAAGAAGGTGAAAAAGAATTGATGGCACTTTCTTACAAATCTCCGAAGCGCCGTGCAAATCCGTCCGTCGCTTCGGATACATTCCCACTCCAGATAAAGCTCGTGTTTTTTTAACGGCGCTCGCGGTGTTCCGTGGGCAGGGACTGGGCGCTTTGTCCCGGCAAGAACCCCGCTCTCGGAAGCAGTGGGGGAGGACCTCGGGGCGTCGCTCTCAACGCCCGCCGTGCGCGCCCTTCTCGGGCCAAGACTTGATCCGTCCTGAAACGTGCTCGGGCACGCGCTACACGTGCTGCCAACGCGACACATTCGCTGCTTCTCTCCCGACCCGCGGACCGCCAATCCAACGCAGCTGAATCAACCTCGTTTGAGCGGTCGATTGCCTATCCGCGCTACACGTAACGACCCTTGCCTCTTATGCGATTTTGGTTTACATTTTGTGCGAGTGGCGCGCTTTCGAGTACCGCTTGGATGGCCTTAGCGTCACTGGAAGCTTGATTTGTTTCGGCGAGTGGGTGCCATTTCGAGGTTTTCAGAGAGTAACATTTGAACGAGCAATGAGGAGAGTGGATCGGTATGAATAGACCGATGTCACTAGATGTCGCCAGCCAGTTTGCCTGCGCCACCGCTGCCGCATTGCACCCAGAGAACTTTCGTTTATCTGCACGTGCGACAACCTCGATTAAGCTTAGCGCGTGCAGAGCACGAAATGGCACGAACAGTCTCGAGCGCTGCCGCCAGCCTTACTGAGAACTAAAAGAGAACCGACCCAATCGCTCCTTTCCCACTCGTCACCGGAAAACTTGATACAGGACACCTGGCCACGAGGTCCTTCTCGATAAAGGATAACTCGGCAAGGGGGCCGCGCGTCACCAGAACAATAATCGCAAAATCGCCTGTTCTTTTTTTTTTTTTTTTTGGAACAAGGCCAACCGTGCTTTGCACCAAAAAAACTCGAGGCCAGGAATTAGTCCTACCATTTTGTGCTAACTAAAGTAATTTCAACTCGACTTAAAAATAGGCTTAGTACGCTCATATTTATCAATCAATCGATCAAAGTTTTATTGTTTTCCAGAAAACTAGAGGGAGTCCAAGACAAAAGGCTGTTCAAACAGCTTGACTGGGTCTGGGAACCTCCTTACATTGGCAGCAGCTTTCATAAAACAATACACCGTACGCAGGAACATTTTATATAAACAAAGTATACAATACTGAAGAATGGGGAATCTATAAGTTGCACTTATTTAGGAAAGAGCAAACATATTAAGCCTAAGTGGTCTTTGCTAAACGTATATATGTTTATGTTGTTTGTGAGGCATTTATTTGATATGAATGATCCATTACAATGCAAGGAGTCTAAATTCTAATTTGTACGCGATTGAGGGAGGACCATAATTATATGTGACGTGTCGTGATATGACTGTCATGCCCCACAAGTTTAGAAACACTGTATAAAAGTCTATGAATTATGTTGACGAGAAACGAATGGAGTGAAATAAATGATGCACATAGATGCGTTCGACAGAAGTAATTTGATATTCTTCAAACATAATGGTTTTGTATAGTTCATATAGGAAACATCAGCAATAGATCGTAATATTTTCTTTTGTAATAATAAAATGTCTTTTAACATTTATGTTTGTTGTAGTAGCCCATACGAGGTGACAGTAATTTATGTGGGAATTAAATAATGCATAATAAATTTTTAACTTATTGTTGAGTGATAAATTTTGCGGCAACGTAAATAAAAATGCCAACGGCCGGAGACAGTTTTGGTATCATATAGTTAACAAGACAATCTCATGTCATCTACTCTGAAAAAAGAATACACCCAATATTTTATTTTGGTTGACCTGCTCAATTGATGAAGTACCAAGTTTAAATGAATTACTCATTAAAATTGGTTTATTTTTCAACCTGAATAAAAGGAATTTATACCTCACCGTATTTACATTAAGTAGATTAACTTCAGACTAGACTGAAAATGTATTTAAAATAAACTTTTCTTGGCGTATTAGTCTATCAGCATCAGCCGCTGACAGAAACAGACTCGCATCATCTGCATATATAACGAAGAGCACTTGATATTCAATATTACTGGGTCATTCATGTAAACATTAAATAAAAGGGGTCCAAGTACGCTTCGGTGCGGTACACCACTAAGAACCTTTTTAAAAGAGAAAAAACTGCCAATAGCTACACGGTTTCCTACCGTCTAAATATGAGTAAAGCAAAGATAGGGGTATGCCGCGGACACCATGTACACTTAGTTTCGCAAGTAATGTTTGTTGTTGAGGACATCAAGGCTTTGCTAAAATAAAAGAAAAAACCTAACGTAATCAATCTTGTTTCTACATTTGATAATATAATTTCTTCTTGGAGTAACAAGACTGCTTCGGTCGATCTACTTTTTCGAAAGCCAAAGTGAAAATCTCTTAATATATATTGTCATAAAAAAGTGGTCAGTGCACTTAATATTTTTTTTTAAATTGCCTAGAGAACACTGAATGCACAGAAATAGGCCTGTAATTATTCACATGTTTATCGCCTTTTTTATTTAACAGTCACTTTGGCCGACCTCGTGTCGGTGGGAAACTGACCGAATAATAATAATAAATTATATATATATATATATATATATATATATATATATATATATATATATATATATATATATGCGTGTGTGTGCTTGGTTCGGTGCAATTATATCCATTATAAAATTAACTGACTTCATCTGTGGTGCTTAATGTTCATACGTTTACTGTTTTTTAGTCATTGAAATACGTCAAACACCTCCTGCTCATCGGTTGGATTAAGAAAAGTATCATCAATATATCAAACAAAGGAGGGGGCATGATCGCTGTTGACAGTGGGCCGTACAGTAGAGAAGTTTATTTATATAGATAAATAGATGGAAAGGCAGGTAGGTAGTTAGGTAGGTAGGTAGGTAGGTGGGTGGGTGTGGGTGGGTGGGTGGGTAGGTAGGTAGGTCATTAGGTAGGTAGGTATGTAGGTAGGCAGGTAGGTAGGTAGGTAGGCAGGGAGGTAGGTGGGTAGGTAGGTAGGTGGGTAGGTAGGTGGGTGGGTGGGTAGGTGGGTAAAAAGATAGGCGAGTAGGTATGTAGGTAGGAAGCTAGGTAGGTAGGTAGGTAGGCAGGCAAGCAGGCAGGCAGGCAGGCAGGCAGGTAGGTAGGGAGGTAGGTAGGTAGGTAGGTAAGTGATTTTATTTAGTGCCTGCCAACAGCCAAGTGGCCTCGGCGGCAGTGCACTGTTCAATCAGTGCATGCATAAGATAAATCTTTTTGTTTAAGTAATAAAATCAAACAAAAATATCATCTAAAAGCAAGGCATCATAGGTTTGTTCCAATTGTGTCATCGGACAGATTAATCGCACGCTAGAATAAAAGTGTCTTGGCAGCTGGATGACCTCCAGAGGGCACACGGTATCTCAAGGGCATCAACAACTCTGAACAGTCAATAGCACCATGCACAACCTGATCTAAAAAGTGCATATCTCTAGGAATTTTTCAATCATGCAGAGTTAGAAGATTGAGGTCCACCAAAAGAGAGTTGTAGTCGTAAAAGCGGCGGTGGCCAATATGTCTATTTAAAATTCGTATAAATCTACGCTGAACATTTTCAATGTAATTGTTGTGTGACATCGCAATAGAGTTATATATTACGGACGCGAACTCAAGACGCGATCTAACAAGGGCACAGTACAAGGTCAACAGACACTCAGGAAACCGAAACTTTCTTGTCAACCGCGAAATGACGCCAAGGCAGTGGAGACCAAGAATAACAACACGAGAAACTCGCAAACCAAAATCTAATCTCGAGTCTACAATCACACTAAGGTCACGCGCATGCAACAATCGCTGCATTTGTGCTTCAAAAAGGGTGTGGTCATACATTATGCTCTCTCTCTCTCTTTTTACTAAGGAAGATCACTTTTGACTTTTGAGTCGTCCACCAAAAGTCTATTTGTCAAGCACCATTGTTCAAGAGAGCGAATATCATATTGTATATATATGCAATCCCTAATAGCACCATGCACATTTCAACCTTGCGGAACAGTTTTTAGTTGGCAGATAACATGAGCACCTTTAAGTTTTTAATCCAGGACAGTAAACAGTTAATAAACACTAAAAACAGAAGTGCTCCCAGGTTAGAGCCCTGCGGAACTCCAGATAATGGTACATACGATTCAGACAATGTGTTAAAAAATCTAATCCGATTTCGACGACTTTCAAGGTCACTTGTAAACCAAGCAAAATACAGTGGGCATAGTCCGTATTCTTAAAGTTTAAGCAAAAGTATTTGGGGGTCAACCTTGACAAAGGCCTTAACCATATCAAAATAAATCGTATTTACCTAACCGCTGTTATATACAGTAGGTCCACTATAACCGAGGAAGCACTTAAAGGGTAACTGCAAAGAAAAAAAAGATTTTTTTTAAACAGCCTAATTGGGACATGCATGTGAAAAAACAAATTTTCCGCGAGGAAACAAACTTTTTTCAGCAATATTTATTCCGTGAGACTGATTTTAGTTTGCGGCTATTTCGTCCGTTTTAAATGGCGCGCCACGAAGTTGGGATTCCGTGACGTTGATCCCAATCGGCTGCTATTGGCTAAGAGTTGGATTGACAGCTTAGATCTTGTTGTTAAACCTTGGTTATATGTTGTAATTTCTTTTTGAGCCGCATATTTTTACGTTTAAAGAATAACCCATGTAATGAGAGTTATTATTTTTTTACAGAATGGTTTACAAGACGGGCACTTCCGTTTGGATTCATACCAAAACAAACAAAAGCTTCGCCATTCTTTCATGGCCGCCGAAGTCTCTGCTCCCGCCTGTCTCGCCTTCCTCGACTAGTCGTTTCGCCGAAATGATCAGTGTTTCGTGTTGACCCAGGTGCTTGAGTGAGACTTCCTGAAGTGAAGTAGTGTGTGATTAGCAGCTGTCGCCAGTGTTAGTGATAGGTAAGCGATGCGGGGTTTTGGCTTTCATAGCGCGGTTTGTTTCTTTCGTTTTCCTTTTTGCTTTCTTAGCGTGTTTTTTTTTTCCTTGCTTGCGCGTGCAAATGCCGACCTTTTTTAGATGTCAGCTCCTGTAAGCAACGCCGTTGCTCTGTAAAGTGCTGCGAGATGAGTGATCGCGACAGCGAGTCTTCCCGCAGCCATGTCGCCCCGAAAGATCACAAGCTGAATGCTATTTGGCTGCAGGCAATCGGGCGTTCGCGTAGCGACAAACGAGTCCAGGTATGTTCTCGTCATTTCGCTCCGGAGGCCTTCGAGATTCGCATCCGAGGCACTTCTCAGGTCACATCTTCGCGGCATGTGCTCGCAAACCCCGGAGCTTATCGCATCTCGTCAAACCAAAACAATACCGGCGCCATGTTGAATGTGCGTTGTTGCCACATTTTCCCGACCAAACAAAAACAACGAAAGCAAACCGGCTCTAGCTTTCAGCGTACATGGACGGCACCTTCCGATTCCCATTCCCCTCCCTCCCTCCCCCCCCCCCCCCCCCCCCGATCCGCGGCCGGGAGTCAAGACGCTGCGTACTCCGCAGCAAAATCAATCCAAGAGAATCCAAGAGGGAAGGGCGGGGCGTAGTTCTCCTGCGCGCGGGTCGAAAGAGCGGGTGTTTCAAATGTGGAGAGGTTGTGACTCCGACTAAATTAGTCCTGTGGCGTAAATATTGCTAATTTTTTTTTTGTTTTCGCGGAAGATTTGTTTTGTTACATGCTTGTCCCAATTAAGCTGTTTAAAAAAAAAAAACACTTTTTTCTTTGCAGTCACCCTTAAGTTTGTTTCAACAAATCTGCCTTTGTGAAATCTGTGCTGTAATGGTGTATTTTTTTGTTTAAAAAGGATTACAAGCGCTCATATATCACCATTTCAAAAACCTTGGAAAGGCCACATTGAAGAGGCACAGGACGAAAGTTATTAAGATCGAAAGAATTTCCAGACTTAAAGACTGGTGTTACTAGTGGCATTCTCCAACAGGTAGGATAAAACCCACTTTCTAGAGACAAGTTAATATATGTGTAAGAATAGGTACGAATGTTTCACTACATCCTTTGATAATAAAGTTCGGAATGCCATCACAGCCAACAGAGAGTTTCGCCCTAGCTTGAGCAAGGAACACGCCACCTCATTCTCTGCTACATCGTGGTATGCCAAGCAGTCAGCAAAACCCCAATAGCGATAGCCGCAGTTACATCGAAAGATTGCGAAAAATAAGTGCTAAAATGTTTAGGCGAAGCCTCGCACACTTTCTGTGGTTCGAAACATATCTTATCGCCGGCCTTGTGCACGACAGCACTGACATCATTTTTGGTTTGCAAACGCGCATACCGCAAGAAGCAACTAAGATCTTTCTTAAAGGTATCTTCCAGACGGCTGTGATAACGCGTGTCATCTCGGGAATAAAGCCTTGTGACAATTGTTCAACTGTAGTACCTCTGATTTTTACGCATATAATTCTTCAGGTCAGAAGAAAACCGATAAGGAAATTTACGAGTTTTTCGAACGGTGCCTGGATATAAATAATTTCATAGTTCACTGGACTGTTGATTTCAATAATTCCACGCAAGAGTCAACGTCCTTCAGGTGAAAAAGGCCACACCAACCATAGCCACGCAAACCGTTGAATAGACCCTGATAATCACCCTGCGCATACATAAATTTCGGCGCTACATATTCCTGCAGTACTTGAAATGACAAGAAAAACAAAGAGTAAACGGTGGATGAATTTTGTCTACCGGGACAAGCGGCTCTAGTGCATCAATGAAATAAAAAATTGGTACATTTTATATAATCGAATCCAAAATGTTGCCAGCACAATGTTTGCTGTTGCGCTGATAAAGACCATTAAAACAGACAATTTTTCATACCTTGCGCTTTTTCACCTAATGAAGCACATTCACTACTTTCTAGGCCAGTAGACCAATCGACTCTCGGAAAGTTGAAATCACCGTAGATGTTCGCCATACATTTTGAGACATAAATTCTGCTCTCAAGGTCTGTCCAATGGTCCACAAAAGTGCAAACATCTGATTCGGCGGCAAATAGTAGCAGCCAACGAGACAGTTTGAACCATCTGCAGCTGGTATTTCTAGCCAGAGTCCACATATGTCTTAAGATCTTTTCGTCTATAAGGATAAAATGTAGAGTTGCAGGACATGAGGACACCATCCCCATTTTTAACTAAGTTTAGAATAATTTTTGTCTGCCCTAAAAACCGGGAACTGATTAAACAGTGAACCGATTTAGCGTTAAATAAACTGAACTGGCGTTAAAATAATCTGCCAAACGCTCACCAGTCATGTTATGACCAGTCAAATAGGACAATAAGTCATTGATAAATTTCCATAGAACATCATGGCGATGCTTGGTGGACCGATTAAACATTTTATTAGAATACGATGGTTTTGCTTTACTAATTTAGGACGTTATTTTATTCCTAGATTTCTTAAAGAGTGCTAGTTTGTTTTGATCCCTCGTCATTAGGAACGCTGCATATATGCGATTTTCTTATGGATCGCTTTGATGTGCATCGGGCTTACCCAAGGATTTTTCTTTTTTTTACTTTGTGGAAATGTAATGAAAATGTAAAGTATAGAGTGCTTTGAAAATATTTAGGAATTCGTTACAAGCATCATCTACGCCTAACCAAGAATAAACAGAGGTCCAATCACAATTTCAGACTGCATTTCTGAACCGGAGTAGGCAATCATGTGACATTTTTGGTAGGTAGCAGAAGCCTTTGCAATACCTTTCCGCAAGTCGTGCTTAAGTTATAACAAAAAAAAAATTGAATGTGACCACTTATATCACAACTTACGTTTCCGGTCATTCTAACTTTGGTTGCAATGTTTGTAATGAAAAGACCATAACATTTGACTTGGATAAGAAACCGTTGGTGTGCAATATATTAGTGAGCACACTTGTTTGTAAATAGTCATCTTTATAAAACGTTAAAATCTCCCCTTGGACCAGACGGTAGATTTTTACTGATACATAGTCCAAAAAACGCTCAAGAAAAAACACAAATTCCACATTCTGCTGAAGGTGGGCGGTACAAGACAGCCACAATATTAGACCCATATGTAGGCGTAAAATCGCGTAATCGCTTGTAATTTCAGAAAACATTAACTAGCAACTAACACTTGATAGAAGTTTTCACATGGATCGAGACACTCCCGCCGCGTCCGTTTTTTCAGTTTACAAAAATGTGTAATCCGTTAGAAAAAACACGTCAGAGTCGAGCTGATATCATATTTCCGTAAGCATTATTATATCAAATGGTACCAACACTGATCTAAAAGTGATATAATACTGCCATGTTTATTCGTAGCAGAACGCGTATTCAAATGAAATTTATAAATAGAATCTCTGGAAGGCAGGAACGGGCTCAGCTCTTTAGGCAAAATAAGGTCAACATAATACATTGGGCAAAAAAGACTTTACAAGACAGTGCAGATAAGCTAGCGGATCTTCGCAATGTCAGCGTCATTGATAATTTGTACAAGTGGGGCTCTCTCTGTCTGGCGAGCAAAAAAACTCCGTTCCGAACTCACAGATATTTCTGATTACACCGACGCTTTTTGGCACTCGCTTTTCCGAGAACCCGCTTACAGGGATGGGCAGATGTGTTAATGTCGGCATTATGCTTGCTGCGATTTACGTGCTGCAGAACAATGTTACTCTTTACAGCGTCATGGGTCGACACGCAATAACAAATCACAATTTCAGTTCGAACATTGGTGCCCTGAATCAATCCCCAAACTTTCAAACCAAATCAGAAAGTGCTTGTGGTCACGATTTACAACCCCTTTGATTTCAAGGCTCGTGTTGCATGAGTACTGTTCAGCTGCTATGAGCCGATTATGACAGGCCATTAGACACTTTCCCACAGAGCTGCATTTATCATTCAATAAAATTACTCTATCAATGTTTACTTGGACAAAAAAAAAAGAGTACATATTTCCTCAGGGTGGGGCTAAAGGAGACCATGTGTCTCGTTATAGGCCATCACCTCGGGAGTTTTACAGCAGACAGCAAAACATGCTAATAAAAAAAATTATACAATACATCTGTATATTCATCTTTCACAAGAACAGTGCAAGGGGAGCCAATATTTCAAATAATAAACAATAACAAGGAAATCAGAATGAATACGACAAGATTGTTTAACGTTACAGACAAAACATTTTCATTGTCGAGTTACTGTCTTAATATTCAAATTGATTGTATTATGTATCGCTAAGAGCAGACAGAAGAAGTGATTTTTAGTTTTCTTTTAATTGGTAGATGGTTCTACTTCCGTGGGCACATTTAATTAGAGAAGGGTGCATATCGCGTAAGGCTATACTTTGATTATCAATAGTCTGGGCAACATAGTTTCTACGGGGCCTGGACCCCGCCATGTACACTGTGCGTAGGTTGTATGCTGTTTCTTCATAGGGATTCGCTTGCAAAATAAGTGAAGTCATGTTTAAATTTGTAATAGATTATAGTAGCTAGGCAGGATCTATGACGCTCAGAAAATGGTAATATGACGAGCTTTTATATAGGCAGTTGTTACCAACGGTTTTACGAATAAACAATGTTCGTAAGACCCTCTTTTAAAGCGAAAGAAGTCGATCTCAATCAATCGTGCAGCCTAGATGAGATGGCAATACACAAGTTGAGAGTGACCTAAGGAGAAGTATAATTGTTTTTTACACTCTGCAGAATTTCTTTTAGTCGGTATATTAATCAAATAAGTCTGGCTATGATTATAATGCAATTAAGTGCAAAGGTGCAAGCGAGCTGGAAAAGAATGACGACTGGAAATGGAGGGGTCCCGAGGCGGTGTTTTTCGGTCGCGCAACAGTCACCTAGCTGTGTTTGGAGATTTGTGTTTGTCCTTTGTCCCTCTCGTTCCCCTTCTCCAGGAATTATTTTCGTCATTCGTGTCCAGCTCGCTTGCACCTTTGCATTTAATTGCATTTTAATCTAACCTCAAAATGCAAGCCTATCACCTTTTTTGATGTTAGACTGGTGGCAGCCGATAAAAGCTGTTTGCTCTACTGACGTCTAACCCCTCGTTAGCTCAGTTGGTAGAGCCCTCCACAGTATATGGACAGGTCCTGGGTTCGATACCCGGAGCAGGCGGATTTTTTGGTCGCGCAACAGTCACCTAGCTGTGTTTGGAGATTTGTGTTTGTCCTTTGTCCCTTTCGTTCCCCTTCTCCAGGAATTATTTTCGTCATTCGTGTCCAGCTCGCTTGCACCTTTGCATTTAATTGCATTTTAATCTAACCTCAAAATGCAAGCCTATCACCTTTTTTGATGTTAGACTGGTGGCAGCCGATAAAAGCTGTTTGCTCTACTGACGTCTAACCCCTCGTTAGCTCAGTTGGTAGAGCCCTCCACAGTATATGGACAGGTCCTGGGTTCGATACCCGGAGCAGGCGGATTTTTTGGTCGCTGCAACAGTCACCTAGCTGTGTTTGGAGATTTGTGTTTGTCCTTTGTCCCTCTCGTTCCCCTTCTCCAGGAATTATTTTCGTCATTCGTGTCCAGCTCGCTTGCACCTTTGCATTTAATTGCATTTTAATCATAACCTCAAAATGCAAGCCTATCACCTTTGTTGATGTTAGACTGGTGGCAGCCGATAAAAGCTGTTTGCTCTACTGACGTCTAACCCCTCGTTAGCTCAGTTGGTAGAGCCCTCCACAGTATATGGACAGGTCCTGGGTTCGATACCCGGAGCAGGCGGATTTTTTGGTCGCGCAACAGTCACCTAGCTGTGTTTGGAGATTTGTGTTTGTCCTTTGTCCCTCTCGTTCCCCTTCTCCAGGAATTATTTTCGTCATTCGTGTCCAGCTCGCTTGCACCTTTGCATTTAATTGCATTTTAATCATAACCTCAAAATGCAAGCCTATCACCTTTGTTGATGTTAGACTGGTGGCAGCCGATAAAAGCTGTTTGCTCTACTGACGTCTAACCCCTCGTTAGCTCAGTTGGTAGAGCCCTCCACAGTATATGGACAGGTCCTGGGTTCGATACCCGGAGCAGGCGGATTTTTTGGTCGCGCAACAGTCACCTAGCTGTGTTTGGAGATTTGTGTTTGTCCTTTGTCCCTCTCGTTCCCCTTCTCCAGGAATTATTTTCGTCATTCGTGTCCAGCTCGCTTGCACCTTTGCATTTAATTGCATTTTAATCATAACCTCAAAATGCAAGCCTATCACCTTTGTTGATGTTAGACTGGTGGCAGCCGATAAAAGCTGTTTGCTCTACTGACGTCTAACCCCTCGTTAGCTCAGTTGGTAGAGCCCTCCACAGTATATGGACAGGTCCTGGGTTCGATACCCGGAGCAGGCGGATTTTTTGGTCGCGCAACAGTCACCTAGCTGTGTTTGGAGATTTGTGTTTGTCCTTTGTCCCTCTCGTTCCCCTTCTCCAGGAATTATTTTCGTCATTCGTGTCCAGCTCGCTTGCACCTTTGCATTTAATTGCATTTTAATCTAACCTCAAAATGCAAGCCTATCACCTTTGTTGATGTTAGACTGGTGGCAGCCGATATAAGCTGTTTGCTCTACTGACGTCTAACCCCTCGTTAGCTCAGTTGGTAGAGCCCTCCACAGTATATGGACAGGTCCTGGGTTCGATACCCGGAGCAGGCGGATTTTTTGGTCGCGCAACAGTCACCTAGCTGTGTTTGGAGATTTGTGTTTGTCCTTTGTCCCTCTCGTTCCCCTTCTCCAGGAATTATTTTCGTCATTCGTGTCCAGCTCGCTTGCACCTTTGCATTTAATTGCATTTTAATCTAACCTCAAAATGCAAGCCTATCACCTTTTTTGATGTTAGACTGGTGGCAGCCGATATAAAGCTGTTTGCTCTACTGACGTCTAACCCCTCGTTAGCTCAGTTGGTAGAGCCCTCCACAGTATATGGACAGGTCCTGGGTTCGATACCCGGAGCAGGCGGATTTTTTGGTCGCGCAACAGTCACCTAGCTGTGTTTGGAGATTTGTGTTTGTCCTTTGTCCCTCTCGTTCCCCTTCTCCAGGAATTATTTTCGTGATTCGTGTCCAGCTCGCTTGCACCTTTGCATTTAATTGCATTTTAATCATAACCTCAAAATGCAAGCCTATCACCTTTGTTGATGTTAGACTGGTGGCAGCCGATAAAAGCTGTTTGCTCTACTGACGTCTAACCCCTCGTTAGCTCAGTTGGTAGAGCCTTCCACAGTATATGGACAGGTCCTGGGTTCGATACCCGGAGCAGGCGGATTTTTTGGTCGCGCAACAGTCACCTAGCTGTGTTTGGAGATTTGTGTTTGTCCTTTGTCCCTCTCATTCCCCTTCTCAAGGAATTATTTTAGATTTGGCTATTTTTAATTGTACGTTGTTAATGTGATCAGGTCAACATACACCAGTTTTAAAGCAAACCTCTAAGTCTTTACTGGCTTTTGATTGTGCAATTTCAAAAGTGTTGATGCGCAACGTTTTGTCATAATACAAAAGCTTACTTTTTAAAGGAAAATTATAAACTTTGTTTTCTGTAGGTTTAAGTCAATTTTGTATATATTAGGCCAAATTTGTAGCTGACTGAGCCATACATTTGAACCCCGCTCAAGTGGAAATAAGATCCGCACCTAAAAAAAAACGCGTTAGTATCACAGGCGTACAAAGATGAGTTGAAGGGCAACTGAAAAGAAAATACATGTTTTTTTTGTTTTTTTTTAACAGTCTGGTTAGGACACGCGTGTCAAAAAAATTTTAAGGGAAAAACGTTTAGAGGAATATTGACGGCGCGAGATTTATTTCAAATTCGGCGCGCAAAGTCCAAGACGTCACGGAATGGTCGTACACTCTTTCCACCTCAACAAAATGGTCCTACATTAGGTCTGTTCGATTCGGCCAGAAAGTTCTGAACTAGTTCTGCCCGAGTTCAGAGGAGTGCAGGAGTCGTGCAGCGGCGGCGCAAAACCAGTGCAGCCGCCGCGCTAGGACTGGCGCTGTGATCGGCTTTCCGAGCGGAAGCGCAGTGTGTCGTCTGCATCTGTTGGTTCTTGGTTCTCCATGTCACATTGTATGCTACATTTAATTCTTTGCTGCTTGATGAACTCGTTCGCGTTTTCTTAGTTTTAAAGTATATAAATCAAATCTTTTCTATTAATATTTTTTATTCGAGTGTACTAAAAACGTTTTCTGCACCAAATGTGTTTCTGTCTGCATTTTTAACGGCCGTTCGGTTCCTGTCGTTTCCATAAGCGTTCGTGTTCTTCACATTCATTTAGCAATAGTAGATTCATTCCAAGTCTCTCGAGTTTCTCATTTCGACGATAGGTTCGTGGCATCAGGATAATTTTGCGTCGGGAGTCACTGGCGGCAGCGCGCGGTCGGTATCGGTCACCGCGAACACGAAGGCCTGACGATAGCGTTTTGGCCAAGACAGTTATCGACCGTAACTTTGGCGTCAAGCTGAAGCGTTTATTCTGATTCTCAAAAAAGACCTGCTTGGAACTATCATGCCAATGCCGATTCTCGGCGTTTTTCTCAGGCTCGTTAGTGGGCGTCCACAGATGCCAGCGGACAAAGCATGCAGTATTACGCTCAGCTACGGGTCATGCGACGGCTAATGTACCAAATCCCAGACCTCTGCAATATATCGGAGTCGTCAGTATGCAGCAGCTGAAGGCGGGGACTATCAAGAGTGCAAAACGTTTCCCGTGTCTGCAGGGAAGAATATCAACACTGTGGATCCCCACATATCATCAAAAAGAAACAATTTACGTGAGCCAATATTGCAACACTTACCACAGGGAGCCAAACCTACGCGAGCAGGTGCCTAAAACGCTTTCAGAATATCATAATCAAGCAAATTCTTACCCTCGGTTATGATCTCAATTCCGCGTCCAGCGCGGGTACGTTATTATCATAAATGAGAGAAAATGCAACCTCCGTATCGGCGTTATTGTTAAACATCCCAGATATTTGAGCAAGAGCTGCAAAAAAATGGCACCGCGAGCAGAGACGGACGAGGAGTGTCGTCTGCTATCGCCGTCTGCTCTTGTCGTCTGCTTCTGCACGGACGCTGAACTGACTCCGGAGACCGTGCAAGATTTTGAGGAACTGGGTCTGAACTCGTTCAGAACTGGGATGAATCGAACGCGCCAGTGCAGCGGCAGTGCAACTTCCGGTTGAATCGAATGCACCAGTTCCTGCACTGCTGAACTAGTTCAGCCAGTTCAGGCGAATCGAACAGACCTACTCTCTCCACCTCAACGTGATGGCTAACTGATCCACCTCTCCTCCACACGCCCAAAATGCTGCGAGAAAAAACAAATGGAAAGGAGGTGTCTACCGATTAAATCGCGTCTCGAGCCGTCAATATTGCTCTAAAAATATTTTTTCGCGTAACATTTATTTTTTGACACGCGTGTCTTAATCAGACTTCTCAAAAAAATTTTCTTTTCAGTGTCCCTTTGAGGGAATGTTAGCAATATCATTTATGATCAGGATGAAGTGTGAGGGATCGAGAATGGACCCCTTTGGTACGCCATATTTTCTTACACCGATCTCGGAATGAATTCTATGTTGCTGCGTGTACAGTTTCCTTTCTGAGAGACAACTTTTATAAGATTACGAGCTACACCACAAATGCCGTATACGTGCCTATTTTCTCGATCAAAATGACGTGCTTCATAGAATCGAATGCTTTACGGAAGTCAAGAAAAATCGCGACCGTAAGGATTTGTTTCTTTCAATCTTATGAAATATACGTTCTTCAAAGTCTATAAGTGCGGTTTCTGTCAATTTACCTGTTTGAAATTTTAATTGCTGTTTTCTAATTACTTTTCGACCTTCTAGAAAGTTGTATATTTTTATATTTAATACGCTCCGTAATTTTAGAAAAAATCGGCAGTACATAGATTGGCCTATATTTGCCAAGGCCATTCTTGTTTCCACCTTTATAGGTTATCGTAACACGCGCGATTGTCATTTTATTGAGAAAGATGCGAGTGATCTTCATACGGTTACAAATGTAAGCGAGTGGCAAGGTCCTAAAGCGATAGCAGTCTGAATCGGAAGGGCGCTAATCTCGTCGTCTCCGGGAAAGCACGTATTTTTAATGCGTTTATAATGAATATAATTTCTTGTTTTGTGGTAGGCGTTACAAGCAAAGAATAATAGTAAGTAGGACAAATGCATGATGTAGTAGATTTTCAAATTTGCATTTTGTTCGTGCTTTTAGAGGTACCTGATTCCAAGGAATGCTCGTTAAATTGGTTGACGAGTGATACCCCGGAGAAGAAGGTTCCGCTTATATGCTGTTCAGAAGGCAGACACGTTTTAATGGTTGAGCATTATATTCCCCATTACACGAAAATCTGGCGTCGTCGTCAGCGGCGCGACCGAGCGATGGAACAAAAAATGGCCGACGGCGTAAAGAGTAAAAACATATAAAAAATTCTCGGATTGACGTCACATTTCTTAAGAAGGTTCCTGTAAACAAAGTAAATGAATAGCTTCGAAAAGAAAATTTGGTACATTTCGGTCTGCATGGGAATCGAAGCCGGGCCTCCGGGGTGCGAGACGGGCACGCTTCCCCGACGCCACGGCGGCTCCACATTTCTGGCTGACTAAAAGTGTGCCTGTGCGCGCGGCATTGCACACGCCACGTCGAAATTATCAATCGAAAACATTTCACCAAAAGGACTATAATGTTTTTTTTTTTTTTTTTATTCCCACACGTAAGCAGATTTTCGCGTCTATTTGATTTATTTGCCCTCTACCATGTCATTGACAGCTGCCCAGCTAAGTTTTGGGTTATGAATATTTCGGGAAAATGTATTTTTATATAAAGCAGATTTTGCATTTTTAAAAGCCATGTTTAATTTTGTTCGATATTTTTATCAATTCGACTTGCCGAGCCTGGTCTCTTGTTTTTTTAGAATAAAAAAGACAATCAGTTTTTTCGTTTCGTACGTTTAAACAATGCTGGTGTAAGCCATTATTTCTTTGCCTCTTTGTCCTTTTTAACAAGAACACATGTATATGGAATGTTATGTTTTGTTTTAAGTATTGTTTCTAAGAAAACGTTATAGGCCTTTGACGGGTCAGGCTGAATATATATTTCATCCCAGTTTGTTTGGACCATCAAGGTACAAAACTCGGAGATGCTTTTTGCATTAATAATACGTCTCGTAAATCTGGTCGTTTCTAATTGTCTGTTTTGTTTTTAATATTGCGAAAAAAGGGAAGCGACCTATTATTGCAGACGCAAAGACTCCCGACATACTCGTCTCGATAGGCAAATTTATGAAACATGCATCAATAATCGTTTCTGAATGTTGAATAATTTTTGTCCGTAGATCAACATCGTTTTCACATCCGCATAACAGCACTATTTTAAGTAATTGTACTTGGATTGATATTTTTGCAAGCAAATCAATTTTTAAGTCTCCAAACTGTACTAAGTGCAATTTGTTTACGCAGGCGCGTTGAAGAAAAAACTTAATGAATTTTAAAAAAAAAAAAAAAAAACATGTGCGTATTACTGGGAGGAGGGCGGTACGTTAAAATACAGCAGCATAATGATGAACTCTACAATTGCTTCATGGTCATTTTGTGCAGCAGTGTATTCAAACAGAACATCGTAAGACAAATTTTTGTTTATGCATATGAATTCTCCTGCAGCAGGATTGTTTTCTCAAAATACAGATATATTTTCTTACTCATAAATATGTGCCACATCGGTATCACTGGCGCACCAGGTTTCCGTAAACCCTAAAATATCAAAGTGAAATGAACCTCGATTTCTTTGAATTTATTTCTAAGGCTTTGGACATTTAGGTGATATAAAGAAAATGGGGGGAGGGGGGGGGGGGCTTGTCGAGAGCAATGATTGCTGCTTTTCAGCGAGACATTAAAATAATATTGAGAAATTAAAAAGGCACGGTTGTTGCTAATTATATAAAAGTTAACAACGAAAATAAGGTATTTACGTGATATTGTTAACTTATCATCTTCAGAAGCAATCTTTATCCCACGGGTGTTCGGTTATTTTCTTACAAAATATTTCTCTTGCAATTAAACTGCACGAAGCGGTAGTTTAATTCACGTGCATTTGACTTGGCCAGTCACATCAGTTCCTTTTCTAGTACAGTGCACTAAACAAGAAACTGATGCAACAGGTTTCTGTTTTCTTTTTTAAGTTCTGAATTTTCTTTTTTTCAACAGTGTAAACCTTTCTGTTCGTGTCCTCTAACACAATATTCATAAAATCCACACTTTCTTTTTCGCTTTTTATGTCATTCCGCATGTCACGTATATCAGTACGAATGTCTCGCTCCAGCGTCACCATGGACACCTACAACTCTTGTCGAAGCTCTTCCATGAAGTCATTTAACAATTTGGCAATATCCTTCGGCATGGAAAGTTATTCCAGACAAAGTAAATGTACTTGCAACAGCCGTGGCAGCAGCGAAGGTCACCTTTACGTAAAGAATCAGCAAAAGAAAATTCCAGCAAACCTTTAACGAGGATAAGATTTGATCGTGACTGCTGTGTGCTGTCGCTTCTGTCAAGTGCGTTGACGAGCAGATGCGTTTTTTTTTGTAGGCTAAAGTGCCGATGTCCCGTAGCACCGACCAATGGCAGCAAAGCAAGAAGAAGAGCGCAGTCACGATGATGGCAGCACCAAAGCTCGATATTTGGCAGGGGCCGATGTAACACCGCAGCCACGATGATGAGTGCGCCACGGGTTCGATGTGTGGCAGCGGCCGATGCAACACCAGGCTGAAGTTGTTGGGAAGCACGATCGGCGATCTGTAATGAGGATCAGTTTTGAGCGTGGCTGCTCTGTGCCGACGCTGCTGCCAAGTGCCGGACGCTCATATTAGGTAAGACTACGTTAAGGAAAGTTTGAAACTAACGAAAAGTCAACGTACGGAACTTTGATGATGGTGCTCCAAAAATGTTCGTGCCATTGTGCCAACAAAAGAAAAATGTACACAGCAAGCATAAAATGCATCCATATTGAAAAACAGCGCGAATAACACACGGACAAGAAGAGAACACACAGGACGAGGCGCTGACTATCAACTATCTATTCAGAAGATACACTAAGAAATTCACGTGAGGACTGCTTCTTCTTTTTCCCCTTCCACCAGTCATTCGCCATTAAGCGCGCACCATTATGAATCTTATCAAATTAAACACATTAGCACACTAAAACACACCAGCACAAGTATAAGTCATCGCGTCTTCTTCCTCCTTTCTTCTTTCATCGATCTTCAATCTCGATCTTCAATTTTCTGGTCAACCCATGTCCAAAAAAGCTGTCTCACTGTCCACTAGGTTAATGGATGGTTGGCTCACGCACCCGGGTTTTCGTTTTGCTATATGGTACTCTTCTACTAACTCCCTCGATAGCTGATCTTTGTGTTTAAACAGCACGTTGGTGTCACTAAATCTTGGCTCACATCCACAATCACGGCAATGGACAGCCAGATGGGAGTACGCGCTACCTCTTAATGAACTGTGGTGTTCGCGTAGACGAATGTTGAGGCAACGCACCGTCTGACCTATATATGAGTGACCGCATGAAAAAGGTATTTCATAAACGGTCCCCTTGGCACAAGACACGAACTTCATGCCATGTTTTACGCGACATCCAAAAAGTTCTGGCTTACTTTTCCTGCCAGCACGCTTGTTGACCACGCTAATAATCCTGCTCAGTTTGTTACGTGCTGAAAAAATTACGTTGGCCCCATACCTCGAACCGACTCCCTTTAACCCGTGCGAAAGACGATGGATATAAGGAATAACCGCGACGTTCTTTTTTTCTACCTTGACTTTTTCATTGTCAGGTTTTCTGGAAGCAATCTTGATGTACCTCGTCACCTTATCACAAGCTGAAGTAATAACTGAGTCTGGAAAATTGGAGTCTCTGAGCCTGGCGACCTGTGCTGAGAAGGTTTCTTTTATCTTTTCAAAACAGGTTTTTGTCAACGCTGACTGTAAGCAAGAATACGCTATACCATTTTTCACGAGCTTTGAGTGTGCCGAACGATAGTCTAGTAATTTCTTCGTGGATCTGGGTTGGTGCATCCAGCATACATGATCTTCTTTCACGTCAACTAGGATATCTAAAAATTGAATTTTGTACTCCTTAGGAGTCTCGGAAGTGAAGCGAAGTCCTAATCCTTCCTCCGCGAACGTCCTTATCACTTCACTCATTGTTCTACTGAAATTTGTTTTCTCTACGAAAACCAAGTAATCATCTACGTATCTAACAACTTTTTTGGTGTTTTTCGCCAGCCTGTGTTCAAGGGCCCTATCTACTTTACCTAGAAAAATACTGCTCAGCATAGGGGCCACTCTTGAACCTATACAAGTTGTTAGATACGTAGATGATTACTTGGTTTTCGTAGAGAAAAAAGATTTCAGTAGAACAATGAGTGAAGTGTTAAGGACGTTCGCGGAGGAAGGATTAGGACTTCGCTTCACTTCCGAGACTCACAAGGAGTACAAAATCCAGTTTTTAGATATCCTAGTTGACGTGAAAGAAGATCATGTATGCTGGATGCACCACCCCAGATCCACGAAGAAATTACTAGACTATCATTCGGCACACTCAAAGCTCGTGACAAATGGTGTTGCGTATTCTTGCTTACAGTCCGCGTTGACAAAAACCTGTTTTCATAAGATGAAAGAAAGCTTTTCAGCACAGGTCGCCAGGCTCAGAGACTCCAATTTTCCAGACTCAGTTATTACTTCAGCTTGTGATAAGGTGACGAGGTACATCAAGATTGCTTCCAGAAAACCTGACAATGAAAAAGTCAAGGTGCGAATCGTGGAAATAAAACAGAACGATCAACTGTGCTCCGAGAGAGCATAAAAAGAAAACCGTTAAGATATTTTCAATTTTTAAGCTGGAGATTGAAAAGATGCGCTTCCTTTACTCGTTATTTTTCCACTTCCTTCCTCGTCTGTTTTTGATCTTTGTTTCAAAGAGTTCCGCATTGAATTAGGGTTGATGCCGGCTGTTTCTTGGTATTAAAAGCTTTTCCCGCATTCAGCACGCTTCGAAAGAGTGCAGGAAACCTACAGTTATCTATCTGACATATTTTATGAGCTCTGTAATGATGTAATCAATACGGCAATGAAAGTAGAAGAAAAATCGGGGGATACAAAGAAAAAAGAAAGAGGGAAAAGAAGAAGAGGAGGGAGGACAACCAGGTTTGGGGCGGAGAGCTGACGGATTCAATAAAGCTTGGCTCCGGAATACACCGGTGAAGCTGTTGTCCACAGAAGTCTGCCGACCTGTCCCCACCGTCAACGCTGAACAGCAAGCCTGGCTAAAGAACGCAGCGGCGAAGCCACCACAGCGACTGATCAACTGGTCACCATCGGTACGCTGGCAGCTGGAGCCAAACGCGACCTGCTTCTGCAACCGCAGAAGCGCCTAACAACAGTGTAAACCAGTGCCGATCTCGGCAATTCGAACTGTGGACGTACGCTCTTTTATTTTATTTCTTTGCCAATAACGTTCCTTTTTTTTTTTCCTTTACGTGGATTTTGAAAGAAAGAGAAAAATTAGTCGCAAATATATTTTTTTTTTATATCGAAAATCAGACAGACCGCTCAGCTTCCTTTTTTGGTTACTATAAATGAGCATGGCAATAACTGGTGTCCGTGACGGGACGTTGATGATCATTCGTCCGGTTTTTAGTGCTACATATAAGTTATAGATTTAAAGGAGTTGATGGCCCTGGGTGAAAAACTGGGAATCACAGGATCAGAATTGCGGACATGGGTTGATCAGGAACGAGCTCGGCAAAGAGGGGGCAGAGTGGAAGAACGAAAATCTCTCCAAAAGAAAGCGGAACTGGAGGAAAGAACGGAGAGAACGCTCCCGCTTAAGCTTAGAGTACTTGAGGCCGAGGGTCTGCAATTGACAAATATTGCGAGGGCGGTGGTGAAGGACCCCGAGGAGCTACTGAGTCACATTACCTTAGTCATCATAAACTAATGCCGTCGTTTAACGACTAACGATATGGCTTGGATGCGTACTTAAAAAGATTCGAAATTTTAGCAATGGGGCAGAAGTGGCCGAGAGCAACATGGGCCACTGCATTAAGCCTGTGCTTGGTGGGTGAGGCCCTGAAGGTCTTCGGAAGGATGTCCCCAGACGACTCCTTAGATTATAAAAAAGCAAATATGACACTTTTACAAAGATTACGCTTTACAACCGAAGAATATCGCGAAAGATTTCAAGGAAGCTCTCCAGATGACGGCGAGACAGTCAGCAAGTACGATGCGAGTCTAGAAGGATTATTCGATCGCGAGCTGGAGGTGGGCCTTCGTCCCAAAACGTACGGCGATCTGCGGAACCTTGTGATCGCCGAAGAGTTCATTAAAGGCTGTCATTCAAAACTGGCCGTGCTCCTCAAGGGGCGGATTTACAGTACACTTCCCTTCATGGCCGCGGCAGCGGATAAGTTCATGGAGGCGCACGGGCAAGAAAATCTGGCTCATTTCAATGAGAACCATAGCCAGAGTGATAATTATTTAAAAATGACATGCCAAGTAACAAGCAGGAAACAAAAATCAGATGTGTCTTGTGCAGCAGAGTTGGTCACAGAGCGACCGATTGCTTGTCCAGACCGGAGCAGCGACACCGATTATGTCAAATTTGTTAGAGATTGGGACACGATGCCAAAGCATGCTTTCAGCGGAAGGGCGACAAAGCTCAGCTCTCATGCTTTATGGTATCTGAATCTGGAAGCACAGAATTCGAGTGTGAAGAAAGCCATATACGTAACGATGAAACGCACGATGTGGAGCATAACAAAGAAGCACTCGTGAGTGTGGTGTGCAAGATAGAGGAGCAACAACAAAAGGGACGCATGCCAGTAGAACATAAACTACCAGCCAGACAACCCGTTAGGGTGTTACGAGATACTGGCTCTAATACCGTTATCATGCGCAGAAAGTTGTTTGGTCCTCAGCACCTGACGGGCAAACAGCGCCAAGTGGTCTTAGTAGACGAAACATGCAGGTTATTACCCGAAGGATTGGTCAGAACGGCTTCTCCATACTTTACTGGTGAGGTTGTCGCAAAACGTATGAACTAGCCACCTTACTACATTATTATTTGTAAGGTCCAGGGAGCCAGGGATGTGTTAGACCTCGATCGAAATTGGAGAAGTGAGGATGAGACTAAAGCAGCAAAGATCCTACAACTTAACAGGAACATACTCGCCGCATCGAAGAGCCATGTTCCTGCTACTCCAAATCCCGAACCCAGACTCGATATTGAAGATGTTAGAAGGGACGTCCTTAAAAGAAAACAATTGAAAGACGCGTCAGTAGATATCTGTCGCGGAAGGTTTGCCGACGCTCACGTGACAAAAAGGGGTAACAGCTACAGTTTTTATTTGAATAAGAAAGTTCTCTTCCGCAGATGCCACCTCGCAAACTGGAAGGAGTTGCGCGAAGTGGTGGTCCCCAGAACGTTCCGCGAATATATCCTAAGACTGGCTCATGTTTTCGTAATGGCAGGCCACCAGGATTTCAAGCGCACGAGTGACAGACTCCTAGAATTATTTCACCCGCACGAAGTCTAAGCAGATGTTAAGCGGTTTGTGCGTTCATGTGACATGTGCCAGAGAACACTTCCCAAAAGAAGGGTGTCAAAAGCACCATTGGGGCGCATGCCCATCATTGAAAAACCTTTCGAACAAGTTTCTATCGACCTCATTGGACCGCTATCACCCACGCCTAAGAGTGGGAATCAGTTCATACTCACACTAGTGGATTTCGCGACTCGATACCCAGAGGCCGTCCACTGACTCGAATACAGTAGCGGAGGGGTTAATCGAAATGTTCTCCAGAGTGAGTCTAGCACGTGTGTGTTATACAGACAGAGGTACGAGCTTTACCTCGGACTTGATAAAGGAGGTAAGGGTGCTGCTCTTGATCAAGCACTTATTTTCTACCCCTTACACCCCCCCCCCCCATGTGCAATGTTTTTTTCGAAAAATTTAACCGTTCCCTCAGGCAAATGCTGAAAACGATGTGCGAAGAAACCCCTGATCCTTTGGATGAATACTTGGCTCCGGTGTCCTTCGCCTACCGTGAAGCGCCACAGGCGAGTTTAGGTTTTTCACGACGCGTACGAGGCCCATTGTCGGTTCTGAAAGAAATCTGGACTGAAGATAAATTAGCTCACCAGAAACTGGACGAAACAAGACAATGTCAAAAGCAATATTACAAACGAAAAGCGAGACGCCGGCAATTGAAATTAGAAGATGGGGCCCTGATTTTGCTGCCAGCCAGCCACAACAAATTGCTCATGCATTTGGAACGCCCTTTTCCCGTGGTCGAAAAGAAAAACGAGGTCGACTACAAGTTAAATTTAGGTCATACTGACCAGGTTTTTTTTCATATCAACAGGTTCAAGCGGGCAGTTGCGGAATCGCCTATACTTTAAAGCGCAGACTTCTCAAGAGAGTTTGTGCTAAGAACTGATGCCTCCAACACAACTTGGCGGCGGTGCTTATGCAAGAACACGAGGGAATACTGCATCCTTTAGCGTAGGCCAGTAAGCGGCTTCTTCCCAGAGAGAAGAACTTTTCTACGATTGAGAGAGAGTGCGTGGCACTCGTGTGGGCAGTGTGAAAGTTTCGTCTGTACTTATACAGTAGGCAAATCGTGGTACAAACAGACCATCAGCCGCATCAGTACTTAAACAAAGAAAAGCAGCTCAACTGTCGTGTGCTCCGCTGGAGTTTGTAATTGCAAAAATATTCGTTTAGGATAGAACATATTAAGCTCCCCGAAATCACATACAACCAAGCTTACCTTGGTTGGTTGTGATTTTTTGTACTTGGCAAAAGAACACATCAATATGATTTCTTTTCGGCTAAAAAAAAAAAAAAAACACAAAAACGTTAAAGGGGGGTCCTTGTAATTATGATCCATACGGCAACTAAAAGAGGAAGAAAGTCGGGGATACTAAGAAAACGGAAGAGGAAAAAGAAGAAGAGGAGGGAGGACGACGAGGTTCGGGGCGGAGAGCGGACGTATTTAGAAAAGCTTGGCTCCGGAATACGGCGGCGAAGCTGTTGTCCACAGAAGTCTACCTACCTATTCCCAAAGTCAAAACTGAACGGCAAGCCTGGCTCAAGAACGCACCGGCGAAGCCACCAGAGCAACTGGTCGAATAGTCACCATCTGTACGCTGGCAGCTGGAGCTAAACGACACCGGCTTCTGCAACCAGGGAAGGGCCTAGCAGCAGCGTAAACCAGTACCAATCTCCGCAAGTCGAACTGTGGACGTATGCTCTATATTTCTTTGCGAATAAGTTTTCTTTTTTTCTTTCTTTACGTGGTTTCAGAAAGAAACAGAAAAAATATTCGCAAATATATTTCTTTGATATCGAAGATCAGGCGGACCTCGCAGGTTCCTTTTTTTTTGGTTACTATAAAGAACCTGAGAAAGTCTAAAAAAAAAAAAATTCATTCCATGATTTACTAGCCGTTAAATATGTGATCTTGTCATACCTGAAACCTTCGGAATTGGGCATGCCGGTTCAAACGACTCTTATTATGACAATGATTTCTTTTAGAAATCAATCTAAACGAATGCTTTTCAGTCTGCTACGAAAGTCAGAGCCGCGATCGAACAGCTTGAAAGACGCTTATCGTGTGATGGATCATGTGAGAGGAGTTGTCTGCCAAAATCCCGTGCCCAGCCTCGATAGCAAGACTCGTTGTTGGTCTAGTTGCTTCAGTGTACTGAGTGAGCTTGTGCGCGCAAACACGAAGGTCGAACATGTTGTCACTGAGGAATCCGGATGAATTGGTTTCTCTAATGAACCCCCTCCACTCAAAACCTTGCAACCCTGCTTCCTTAGACATCAAGGACCTTTATTATATTTTAGATAACGCTCTACTAATTGACAGGGTACGTCAGTTTATAGAAAAAAGTTTAGTTAAGTTCCAGGTGGCTCCGGGTGTTGATGGGGAAAGTTTCATGAGCCTGCTTGAATTGTACCTAAACTCGAAAGCGGTGGAGGTTGAGGACAGTGCGTTACACAAATACAAGGTGTTTGTATTAGCTCACCTTTGGCACCGATCCTATCGTAGATCTATTTGAGTGTTTTGGAAAGCGCTGTCCAGGCCAAAATTGAGTCTACGGTGCCGAACAGTGCAATTCTTAACAGGTATGTAGATGATTTTTGTTTCATCTGTGTGTTCCAAGGCCCGGATGTGAACGACTGGATTCCCTTCATCAAAACGCAGGCACTAGAACTCCTTCTCACTTCTTACGATGGATGGTTGGGTATTCATCATGTAGAAAATAGCACTAATAGTTTTTCACGAATATTTTTGTGAGCAACATGTTGTTCACAGATAGTCTTGTGAAGAACCATCTGGTGTTCCGGCAGCGAACTCCACGAATGACCATTTCTGACCGAGGAACATCGTTCATGTCTCCTACTTTCAAGGATGTCCTTAGGAAGTACGGGATTCAACACAGAGCATCTTCAACCTATCACTTCCAAACAAACTGATTGGGTGATCGTACTACCGTACTTTCAGCGATATTTTAGCTCTATTTATTAATTAATCTCCAAAGAACTGGGAGCAATATATTGACACTGCTGCGATAGCACCAAATACATCCCAACAAGAAACAACAAGCCAATCGCCATTCGAGCTGGTGTATGAAGGCTCCCACGCTTCCAGAGGAGACAGCGATGAACAGGACGTAGACCCGCCGTGCGCGGGACTATGAATTCGACTTCTCTGGGTGACTACACGAAGCGAAAAAAAGAGCTCGACTCGCCATTCTTCGCAAGTAGTTATATCTCACCCTGCGTCTGTGCACTGGAAGTTCTGAAACGTCATTCGATTCAGGAGGTTTAGTGCTTCTTCGAAGTCACCTCATGCGGCTGCAATGATCCGAGAAATTGCTCCCAAGGTACTGCGGACCGTTCAAAATTGGCAGACAACTCGGTCCTGTGACATATCGCCTCGAGGAACTGCGAACGCTGTCTCGACGGGGAAGACACCGGACTCTGACAGCTCATGCCAGTCAACTCAAACGTTATGCGGCACGCGATGACTACTTTGGTCCTGACCGGGAAGGACGGTCCATTGGAGAGGGGCGATTGTAGCGGGCGAAAGTAAAGAGGACAAACGGGGACATGAGAAAGAGGACGAAGTACGGACAGTCGGAAAAGGACAACGGCTGGAACGCTGGTAATATATATATATATTTATCTCTCTCTCTCTCTCTCTATATATATATATACATATATACCAGGTCTTCCATTTTTATTCGAACAGATATATTACAAAACATTCGTAAAAGATGCGCTAAAACGGTTCATGCAAGTGAGTTATACGCCAGGGGGCATTATGTGGGTGGCTAATTTTTGCAATAAGTCGAATAATCAACTAAACTTCCTTAGTTCACTTTTTAATTAGTAAAAATAATTATATGGCTTCAATTAGAAACATGCTAAGCATAATCGAAAACCACTATATCATTCAATTTTAGAACGACTTGAAGCTCGTGGGAAACTCGGGGGAGCCCCAAAATTGCCGCTCGTGAAGCAGGCGCAAAGCCAGCAGTGGCGAAACGCGGATGATTAGATTCTCTTCGTGTTCCGCCACTGTTAGCTTTTTTTGTTGCGACGCGTAGTTTTTGCAAAGTCGAATTTTCTCCACTTTTCGTGAAACACCCTATATATATATATATATATATATATATATATAGGGTCATTCATATGCATATTTTCGTTTATTTCCTCCTCGGACACCACGTACGATGATGACAAAGTGCCCGTGATGTGTATTGAATAACGTAGCTCTTGATTCTCGCAGATGATGATGATACCGTGTCTCTAAAGCTCATGAACAAAAAGACTACTACATGTACACGTGACGAGACGAACAGTGGGAGGATTTCTGGAGTGCTACGAGGACCTATCACGTAACAGCAGGCGTCGTACCGCGTTATGCGCGGCGGCGTGTGCTTCCAGAACACCTCTGATTGGATACATTTCGTCTCTGGTGGATTAATAAGACAGATAGGAAACACCAGAAAGCCAAAGCGGAGTGGTATAGTGGTTAGCCCACCCGACCGGACATTGGAAGGCCCAGAGTTCATATCCCGGCTCAGCCGTTATTTTGGCTCTCGACGGGTTCGTAAAACTTTGATTCATTGGATTAAGTACGGTATGGAGCGTGTTCGTTTAGTGCGCAGAAAGAGTAGAGGTTAATTTTGCTTTTCAATTCAGAATGTGGGTTATATGACGTAAAACGTTGTATCTCGATACTTCCCGCTTTTTCTTAACTTTTAAGGTGGGCACTTCCTTTGAAAATTCAAAAACCTATGGTGTTTAAGGAGATTAACATAACATGTTAACATAACGTAACATAACATGTTAATCTCCTTAAACACCGTAACTTAACCAGCACGCTCCATTTCCACGAATCAAAAACTATACTTTGTCTCATCCTACGGTGGTCTAAAGGTCAAAGCCAAAGGTCGCCAGGTCCAATCACGTTACACGTTAAACTATGACATGCTTAACATTGATTAGGGGTGGAGGCATAATGCTGCGAATCAAAAAGTGCTGTATCATTTCTGTAGCTTCGACACTGCAAAGAGCATGTATGTTGTGGCTTTCTTTGCGATGTAAAATTGCTGAGTCCCTGAGTGCTATTCAATTTGAACCACTGTCCACCTATCCCCTTTAGACGGGAACACCAACACGTGCACTGAAGCGAAATACCAGTCAATATCTAAGTGTGCTCGTGATTGGATCTATTGGTCCATAGCTTTTGCCTTTAGTCCGTCGTAGGGTGAGACAAAGTATAGACTTGGTGCAGCTGTCCTGTTCACTTGGTATTGACAGCAGAGTAGACGCAACGCCTATTTAAGGCCAATTGTGTCTTCGGTTATGGTCACGTGCTTAGAGTCTCCAGTAGGACAGGGCGATTGATTGATTAGCCTAACGATTAACGGATTAATGCTTTAATCGCGATTAATTTTTAACCGGTTAATCGGTAAAAATTTGATGAATCAAAATGAAGTAAAAATTCTACGCTTTCACCACGCAGAGGCGGACGAGTACACCTGTATGACAGGTACACTTTAGGTTAAATTGTGCCCTAAAGTATACTGCAGGGGCGAGATTTGTGACTCAAGGCAATTGCAGAAGGTTAAACGAATCCCAGCCACTTCAACTCCTTTGGAGTGTCCCTTTAGCACAGCAGATACTATTATGAACATTCTATTAAGGTCGCTCTTGCCGGTGATATTTGAACGAACCTCTTTGCCTCCTGCAGCTGGAGTAATAATCTGTGAGTGTCTTTGAGCCGTTTTCAACACACATCGAGGTTGATTCAAAATAAAAATTGTATAATGCGCCGTTTATTATGAGCAAAAAAAAAAAGACAATTGATTTTCACTTTTTATAATTTATGCTGAAAATATACGTGATGAATTAATAGATTAACTTATCGATTAAAGGGTGGCGAATAATTGGGTTGAAAGTTTTAATCGACCCACAGCCCTAGTTTCCAGGTGAGTGATAAGGCAGAGCACGGCACCTGCTTCTTTGTAGGCCACTCAGATGGCTTCCACTGCACTATCAACTTTGGGAGGAACTCACAAAATGATACAAGTGACAAATCCTCTCGCCGCGAAGGCCGCCTAGGTGGCTCCGAGACAAAGCGCCGGCCTACGGATCCCCAGGTGGCGGTTTCGAATCTCGGCCGGGATGCCAGCAATCTGACGGAGGCTTATGCGGGGAAGGCGCCGTGTAACAGAGCTTTCGGTTGCACGTCAAAAGATCCCCAGGTAGTCGAAATTAATCCTCGAATTTGACTTTCATCTCACGTCGAAATTAACCCCCGAATTTGACTTTCCTCTCACAGTGTTAATTATTGGTATGCCCCTTGAAGGTAAGACTTTCGTGAGCGCCACCCCTTTGTCGATTTTGAAGAAGCGCTTGCTTTGCTACTCCTTCTTTCCTTCTCTCCTTTTCTCTCTCTCCCTGTGCTGAAAGCGCACTAGATGATGCGCGCTCCTCGGACCAATCAACTCTCTGGGAGCTCTTGTCGCAAGCCAGTGACGAATGCGCCCTGTGCATGCACACAATTGGCTTTCATCCCCCCCCCCCCCCCCAATGTCCTTCTACGACGCCTACACACACACTCGTGTCGCGAAAAAAAATCCGTCGTCGGCGTCGGTGTCGGCGTCGGGGAGACCAACAAACCTCCTAACTCAACGCGCAGCCACGTGTGTCACACGTGACGTCAGACGTGGCGACGCGGGTTGCATGATGAGCTTTACCCGCTAAATTTAGCGGAAATACTTTCCCGGATAACTTAGCGGAAACGTTTTCCCGCCAAATCTAGTGGATCGATAGGGTCATGAAGTCACAGCCACGTGCGACGTCACGTGACACGTGAATGTGCCGACATGATCACGCACACACGCTAGCACAGCTTGGCAGCGAGCACGCGTTTATATGAGAAGGCACTGAGAACGGGACCCGAAAAAGCCATCGCATTCCACTCTTAAAGGCGAAGCTTAAGCATCCCCCAAGCTTTTTATCGCTTGACTACGCTCTTTGCCCGCGGATAGCAGCTGGAGCGTGATCACGTGGTAGAACAATAGCGAGTTTTTCTAGAACGCGTCTCCCCCCTCCACTAAGCCCTCTGCAACGAAGAAGCCGCTACCGCGCCTGCACGCCGATAGCCTTGACTGAAGAGTTTTGGATATCGTAGCGGGTTGCGGAGAGCATTGCGGGACGGCGAAAACGATCCACGAAAACTCCCTATTAACGCATGACGCACTAGCGGTTCCCAAACCCGGAACGCCTGCTTGCTGATCTGCTTCCTGTGTTCTGCGGCCTGTGGCGCTGCCGGGGACTTCAGTAGTAAATTATATATCGTCCGCGACAGCGGATTCCAAGTGTACCAAAGCTATCAATGTTAGAAAAGTCCTACGCGTAAATCGGCAACGACGATTTCTTTAAAGAAGCGACAGAAATTCTTGTGATGTGCTTCGGTTCGGCAAATGACAGCTTGTGCCACATCGTGTTGAATCTTCACGGAGCCCTTCCTTCTCGTTTTTGTGTTCATGTGGTTGTTCTGCAGTGCCCATGTCGACATCTATCACGGATTACATCTTTCAAGTCTGCTATTTTTATTGTGAGTGCACTCCAACCTACCCCTTAGCAAAGATTGAGCGTTCTTCTACGGGTATACTCTTCAAGAGTCCCTCTAGAATTAGGCAGTGTCTAATCTTCCTGCAGCCGGAAGAATAGTTTCCCCGGTATTCAACCGGCAGTCGTCTCCCATTAGCTGCCTCAATTCATGTAACAACTGCCGGTAGAATACTGGCTTTCTTATTGTCCCGGCATTTCGCAGAAACACGTTTTATACACAGCCTATCGTTGATACACTTTTTATAGACACACGCTTCTTGGACACCAACACTTGTTACGCGAATAGCATGCTGTAGGGACATCTCGTCGCGCCTGTGTCAATGTCCGACAGACCCGTTGACGCGGTTTCTCGACGTCAGTCTGCGACGGCTCATTACAAAAATGTTATACCACCTGGCCCACCAGTACTCGCCATTTGCAGCGATAGTTTGGGGTGAATTATTTAAAGAGAGACAATCATAGCTGTCTATAAAATAATCTGTCGATGAAACAGCGTTGCCATCTGACGGTGCAACCTTTGTTTCGATGAACTGATGGACACCACCATTCAGAGGCGTCAGCCGATAATATTTTGGGAAAATTATTTCCCCAGCTGCCGGGAGAATAAACACTATAGCCTAGAATTACCCCCCTTCTTGTTTGCTTTGCAATATTCTCAGTTGTATAAAAGCTTAGTAACACTTCGTCACCTTTCATAAATCGCTTAAACGTTTGTACTTGTCTATGGAATAGCTGTGTGCAATAAACTTGCAGAAGCTTTGAAAACAATCTATTGTACCTGTTTTCCTGCCTGTTTGCAAACACCTGTGCGAGTACATTTTATTACGGGTGTCTTCTATGTTATAAATAGGTTTATCAAGTTTGGAACTTCTTAAATAAGTTTAAGATACCCAACCTTCTTTAGGGTAACCATTTAGGGATAACGAATAATTTGCCCCAATATCAGAAGGGCGCTTTCAAATGATTGGTCACGTGCCAGGTCGAACGGGCGCCCGTATCAAACAAATACCGTAAAAACGGGCGCCACATCAAACGGGTTCCGTATCCCATGATCACGTTTGATTCAAAAGGATCGACACCCGTTCGATTCAAACGGGTCGACCAGTTTGCCACCGTTTGAATTTGAAATGTTTTTAATGCGAAGGCGTTAACTCTCCCTTGAGACGAACTCGCGTTATCATATTTTGAAGCCGCACCGAACGGCACCTAAACTCCTCTGTCCTCTTGAAGCGAAGCCTGTCGTTAGTAGCAGCGATTTGATGGATAGGCTCCCATTGGCTGGCGCGCGTCATAGTTTTTACGAACGAGGCTTCCAATAGCTGGGGCGCGTCAGAGTTTTTTACCGGGCCCCGCGCCGGCAGCGCGCCGGTAAAAGGAACAAAGTGGCGAACGCTCGACCGCTTCTACTCCTTTCGACGCCGACAAACACGGCGGCACCTCAAGCATCTACACTCTTAAAAAAAAGGGTACTGTAGTACCCTCCTTAAGGGGGTAACCGACTTGCACACAGGGCAACCCCTTTTGGAGGTATCGTTACCCCCTGCAACGAGGGTGCAAACTTACCCCCTGGGTTAGGGTGCAACATTGCCTCCTTTTGGAGGTAACCTTAGTTCCTTTTGGTGTTAAAAGTGCATCCTTTCAGGGTCAGCCTTTACCTCCTTTAGGGGGGAATTTCAACCCTTTTGAGAGGTAAGACGACGTAATTGAGGGCGCTGCTTTTACCTCCTTTTGGAGGGAACTATGATCCACTTTGGGGTTAAATGCACACGATGAGGAAAACAGCTCAGAAATCGCGGACTACGAAGAACAAACACGACAGGGCAGTGCTGTCCTGTCGTGTTTGTTCTTCGTAGTCCGCGCTTTCCGAGCTGTTTTCCCCATCATGTGTAACAGCAACCGACTGGCCCAGTTCACCACCTTATTACAGGTTAAATGCTCACTTGATGGAATTACTTTTACCCCCTAAAGAAAGGTACTATGGCCCTTTGTGGGTGTGATAGTACGTGCTTCAAGGGTGGGCCTTATAATAGATGAAGACAGCCTAGTTCTGAAAGTAAATCACAATGTTTTATTATGGCTGTCACAAACAAAATGGCATAAAAATCAATGACATGACTAGACATCTTATAAAAGTTCTAAGATGAAACCACTAAGCGCAATAAAGGCATCTGGAACAACACTTTCAGGGCTCTAGTCGTAGCTAAAGATGAACTAGAGGCAGAATGCAACCAGGACTGCCTCAGCAGGCGACGCGGCTTCGAGGTCTCCCTCCACTGCCACATAGCTGGGCGCCTCAGGATTAATTAGGCTTAAGCTGACAGCCTCCGGGTAGATTGCACTGCCTGCCTGGAACCAAAAAAAATGTGGAAATCATGTGATATGAAGTTGAAACATATCATCCCCAATTTGAAGAAACTGTGAAGAAATATTAGATTTTTCTAAGACGCATTTGGAGCATTTGATGGGCTACTGATTCCAGCATGATAAAGCATTGACCATACTTAAAAGACGTGACCAGTTTAAGTGTTGACTAACTACCACTGACTAAAAGTATCACATGGTGGGTGGTAATCGTAGATTAGTAAGCACTTTGTATTCACCGGTCATGTTTAAATTTGTCACCCCGATTTACTTAGGTGACTAACAAATCTTAGTCAAAGGGGTACAACTAGTGTAGCAGGTTAGTCTATACAAGTGCTGATTGTTGGGCGAGTTGGCATAGTACGTGAAAAAAACATGATTGCGCTTTAAGACATGGACAGAGGAAGAACATACACCACAGAGCGCTACACCACATTAGCTACTCAGCACCACAGCAGATCCCTATGACCGCCAACCCTAACTGCCGAACTTCGGCAAATATGCAAATATTTTTGCCGAAGTGCTCTGCCAGATGAAAATTGAATTTATGTTTTATTAACATGAGAAGAACAGTACACAAGGACGAAAACACAGAAAAGGAACACACAGAAAAAGACACACTCAAGCGCCTTGTGTGTCTTACTCTAATTTATTTACTCGAAGTATACCCTCAATTTTCTCTGGAAAATGAACGAACACCACACACACAAAAAAAAGATAAAAATCAAGAACCTCATTTCAAGTGCCCAAATGCGAACAAGAACATCAAAATAATATATCTGACTACGCTTACCTGCAGTTGCGTTCAAGGTAGCAGGCACCGAGTACCCTCGACGAAATCACCCTACAACGTTGACGCAGTAGGAAAGAAATATATTCAATCAACTTCAAATAATGCAAACTTAGCCATCTGACTCGCCTATTGCATGATCAGCTTTTAAAAATGCCTGATGACACGCAAAAAAAAAATGCCAAGACAATATACTTGCTAGTCTCTCTGCCGGCAATAAATTAATGACCTTATTCAGTAATATACTACTATTAATGTTTGCGAAGCGCACGATTAATTTCTAACTGCCGAAAGTCTAACTTCGGCAAATGCCTAAAGTTTTTGGCCGAAGTAATTTGCCAGATTAAAATTTAAAATTGAATCTATGTTTTATTTAGACATGAGATGAACAGCACACAAGCCCGAAAACACAAAAAGATAACACCGAAAAGGACACACTCAAGTGTTAGTCGTCACATATGCAGTTGTCAAAAGGTAGAAAACCTTTTATATGTACAGAGCTGTTAACGTTCGTATCGTTGCACGTTTCGCGGGTGCTCGTCGTCGTCCTCGTCTCTTTATTATTTCTCGTGCTCAGCAGGATGCTAACGCTCGGCCATTCTGTGACAAATTGACTCAATTTTCTTCTTCGTCTTCGCAGTCGTCATGATCGTGTTCGTTGTCTAAGTCGAAGGCATAGTAGCGCTTCATCTTGTCAATCGGGGCCGTAGACGTGTAGAAACGCTGAGTAACTGATCGGCCCGGAATGTCTTCTATACGATATGTGTCATTTGGAAGCTTCTCCGTTACTACGTAGGGACCTTGAAACTTTCTTAAAAGCTTCCTTGAATGTCCTATTGGAAGTGATTCTCTCTCCACGACGACGATGTCTCCGGGCAGGAAGACGACGAGTCCCTTTGACAACGCGAGGCCGAAGCATAACGTCGCAGGCGGCATGCTTTCGCATTCACAACAGTCAAGAAGTGCTTAGATGCAATCGGACTTTGTTTTTGTAGGGAAGCACGTCCATACGGAGTTTGATTGAGTTTCTGCTGGCTTCAGCCGTCTTGCGATAGGAGTGGAGATTATGATGATGATTGGAGGCTTTATGGTGCAAAATGCTATAGTGTGACTCAAGTGCGCCAAACTGGGTTGTTCATTCACATTCTAGTTGAAATATGATGTTGTTTGTCATTATAATATGTATTAAAGCTGGTATAAAAAGCCAGTGCTAAGAATAAAACTGAGCACACGTTCAAATGGCACAAGAGGGTGATCTCATAGTAAAAGAACAGGGTGAAAAGGTATATGATATCTAAACAATTAAAAAGATTATGCCGTAGATTTTCATCAAGACCGGAACAGATCCATGGAATGTTTAGGATGAAAACAACATCCCGGCAGCGTATACGTCGTGGTCGGATCTTTTCCACAGAGGATACATTTGTGATATATATAGGAATGTCCTATGCAAAGGCGACATAATAAGACCGCATGGAATCGATTCTTTAACAAGACACTCGCACACCGTCTAAGAATGGGCTTGGTGAAGTTAAGCTTATTGTCAGATTTTTTTATCTCCTTGTGTCTTTCCATCTCTCGAAAATATGGCCTCACGACCGGTTTGATGTCGTGGTAAGGTAAGAAGGCGGTTAACTGCGGAAGGTTCCTGGGGGTAGAAGAGCCTATCAGCTTTCATTACCCAATATACCCACATGACTTGAAACCCAGGAAAGTATAATATGTTGTCCTTTCTGCAATACAACGATTAATCTTGGCACGTACAATCTGTACAAGCATATATTTGGTGTCTTCTAGGGAAATAATTGCAGTGATCGGACTTTGCCAATCCGTATATATAATCAACCTTACTGTTCTCTTCAGTCGAATATGGCAACTGCTAACAACACAGCATTCAGTTCTGCTGTAAATATAATGGCTACCGAATTAAGTCGATTAGTTCTAGAAAGGTTCTGAGAACGCATGGCAAATCAAGTGAAGGTTTGGTCCTCAGCACCATCATATAAAAGTTACAATGATCACCCTATTTTGTCGGCAGTTATTGAAAATCTTGCAGAATAATCACAGAAGTAACACAGTGCTTATTATATTTTGTACGCGACCAATCGAGTACGCGACCAATAGAGTCAACAGGTGAGAGTAGATATATTCATTCAGTAGAAATCTGAAGAGATTTCGGGCAGTCTGCAAGGCGGAGATTTAGCAGTCACACAATGGTGGGTTTGTTTTCGAAAAGGTCAGAGGACCTTGAACGTTTTATAGATTCATATCCCTACCGAAAAATCTAGTATAACCTTTCACTATCCGAGTTATGGAACCGTAAATTTGTTTCTGGAAACCCAAAGTCCAGATTGCAGACAAAGGAATAAATTCTTAAAAACTTGGATGGAACAGCGCGGATGAACAGGCACACTCACAGGCACACAAGAAGAAAAACAGACTCGCAGTGCTGACTAACAACTCAGTTCTATATTTCTTCTTCCTCAAATCTTCAACTTCTTCTCCTTCGCCGTTAATGAGAACATTTAAAATTTTTACACACCAGAGACCAAATAGCCAATAAACATTAATGAATAACTAATAATTAAATAAATAAAAGACAATTAAAGAAATCAATTAAACAAATTTAAAATTAAATTAAAAATTAAATTTAAAAGTTTTAAAATTTAATAAAAGTAAAAATAATGAAAATTAAACAAAAACATCCTCCTCCTTAATGGTGCTTTGATGTTATCTCTAGATAATCCAATTCTTTCTTTGATAAAGCTAAGGATGATACACTAACACATTGTTTGTCCAACCTGGCTATTTTTTCAGCTTCATCCAAGCATGAATTACCAACTAGCCCAAGCATCCACATTATCTGAAAACCTGAAATCCAGATACAGTCCAGAAGGAATCCAGATAGATTTTTGGTTCCATAATCCGGATAGCGAAAACCTATGCTGGATTTTTCGCTAGGGATATGGGATGGCGAGGGTTTTCTAAGATTTTGTGGACTAATGTCATACTTAGATATTGCCGTCTTTTATACAACGACAACTCGTTGGACTCGGCACAGAAACTTAGAATGGGGGATGTACGGAAAGCACCCCTGGCGAGTCGTAAACCAAAATGCTTCACTGCATCTAAGGGGGTGTCCAAACAGGACACTACAAAACGCACGACTCCGACAAATCGTGAAAATTGAAGCGTGAGGCGTCCGCTTCAATTTTCACGATTTGTCGGAGTCGTGCGTTTTGTAGTGTCCAGTTTGGACACCCCTTAACATTTTCAAAGCCCGATTGTCGTGATGATCTATACACACTAATTCCATAGTCAAGACGAGATTGCACAAGATAATTGTATAGGCGCAGCAGGCACCTTCTATCTGATCCCCAAGTACTCTGGGCCAAGACTTTTTAATGGGTTTATACTTTTAAGGCAATTTTCCTTAAGACACCTACCGTGGGAAATAAAAGTAAAATTCCTGTCAAAGATCACTCCAAGAAATTTGTGCTCATTTTTAACAGGCAACCGCATGGCTTTCCGTTCGAGGTCTGGATTCAAAAGTAGCTCATGGCGAAAAGAAAACGACATATAAACCATTTTCTTCGGTGAAAACCTAAAACCATTTTTGTCTGTCCAACTGCCAAGTTCGTTTAAACCTAACTGAAGCTGGCGTTCACAAGTGAAACTGTTACAAGAGGAACACGAGATTTGAAGTTCGTCTACGTAAAGTGAATATGATATGGAAGACGGGATAATTTTGGCAATGGAGTTTATCTTGTCCGCAAACAAGGTGACCCTTCGGACGCCTCCCTGAGCAACTCCGTTTTCTCGAACAAACGGATCCGACAAAGTAGTGCCCAGTCGAACCTGGAATTTCCAATCCCTCAAAAACTCTTCTATATACTTCAGCATTCGGTACCGAATACCCCTAGCTGTAAAGGTTAGTTTAAGTATTTCAAACCTCCATGTGGTAAAGAATGTTTTTTATAAGTCAAAGGAAACAGAGCCGCAGCCTTGTTTATGCACGAATGCTTCGTGGATTATTGTTTCCAGGTAGGCTAAGTGATACACTGCAGATCATCCGTGACGAAATCCACACTGGGTATTTGAAAATAGATTCTCTTGTTCTAAAAGGTACATTAACCATTTGTTAATCAGTCTCTCATATGTTTACCCCAGGCATCTAGTGAGTGCAGTGTGTCGGTAATTGGAAGGAAGCGTAGCGTCCTTGCCATGTTTCAGAAGCGGTATAATGTGAGCTCGATTTCATGTCTGAGGGAAGCATGCTTTCTCCCACCGAGAGTTGAAAAAAGGAGGAGGATTCTGACGAGTCACGTGTCAACTTTCGAAGAGCAGTGTGTCTGGCCCCGGTGCAGACATCTTTTTTACATTCAAAGCTTGTTCTAACTCGCATATTCTAAAGGGCCCATCATATAGCTGTGAGTTAGAGCCCCCCCCCCCCCCCCCCCGCCCGCCCCCTAGAAATAGAAAAACTCTTTGCGCGAGATTTAAACTCTTGAAGTTTATAATCATAATTATCAGAGCTAGACACAGTATGAAAATGCTGAGCAAGAACATTAGCAACATCTTTGAAAGACCCTAGAGAGAGATGAAAAACTGGGGTGGTAAAAACCCGGTAATCACCTCTGATTTTGCGTACACGATCGCAAACCTCTTTAGGCGCAACAAAACTACTTATAGAGGAAAGACACTTCATCCAAGATGTCCTCCTTCCCTGCTTTCTTGTCCAGTGTGCTTGCGCTTTTCATCTCTAAAATTCAATATTGTGCTCCATGGTGGGGTACCTACGGATAACATCCCAGGCTCTATTTTGTCTTCTAAGTATGGTTGAACAATCTTTGTTCCACCATGGCTTGCACTTCTTTGGTAAAGTACCAGAGGTACGTGGGATAGAGTGCTCAGCAGTATTGATTATCAGTTGAGTCACATATGATGTAGCCTCATCAGGGGACAGAGTGGCCGATAGTGAAGCATCAAATGAAGCAACTAGGCTGAAATGTTCCCAGTTCGCCCTTCAAGTTTCGACCTAGGCATGCGCTTTTGAAATGGGGGGGGGGACAACAACACTCTAAAGCAACTGGAAAATGATCGCTGCCAAATGGATTCTCTAAAACTTTCCAAAAAAGGCAAGGAAGCAGTGATAGCGATAAAATGAATAAATCTAAGCAAGTAAAAACACTTGTGCGCAGCATTAACAAAAATTGGCGCTTTGTTATTTAAAGACATAAATTTGAAGAGAATAATAAGGAAAGACGTTTACAATTCTTTGCAGTGTCGAATTAGAGCGCAGCTGTTAAGCAGGAAGAGGGGAGGGTACGGAGGGGAGGAAATATCCCTCCTCCCCCTCCGTACCCTCTCCTCGTCCTCTCCTGCTCCCCTCCCATTTAGCGGAAACTTTTCGCTAAATTTCCTGCTAAATTTAGCGAATATTCCCCTGCTAATTTTAGCTGAAAATTTAGCCCGAAAAATTCTCCGTTACATTTAGGCGGAAACTTTCCCGCTAATTATAACGCGGAAATTTAGAGTGACGTTTCACGCTAAATTTAACGGGGAATTTAGCGAAACTTTTCACGCTAAATTCTGTGGGGAAACTGAATTGGTGTTGAGGTCACTTGACATCAATTTCACCGCTACATTTAGCGGGGAAATTTACCTCACGTGACCTCAACACCAATTCAGTTCCTCCGCTATATTTCGAGGAGAAACTGTGGCGTCCCGTGATGCATCGCGCGCGGTTACGCCGACGCTTCTCAACTTGGGAACGGGCGCCTAAGACCCGCGTCCTAAAACCCGTTCATTGTCTCCTCCGCGGGAATTAATTCGTGCACTGCCCCACATGGCTTGATGAGCATTTAAAATCAACTACAATTTAAAAAAAAAAAAGGGTTCTGGAAGTTAAGTTAAAAGCTTCTGAAGGTCATGGGTGTGTATGGGAGTGTGTGGTGGAATTTACCGTGAAACCACAGTAATGATACAGTTCATAAAGAACTCTTGCTGCCACAGCCTCGTGGGGCGTGTCAAGGTGGACATGAGCACATGCCATTCTACTCTAGAGAACAATGACAACACCCCCGGAAGAATGAAAAGATGAGTGCTCTTTGCGGAAGATGTGATAGTTTCGTAAAACTTGTGCATGTGTGGACGTCAAATAGGTCTTCTGTAATACTAGAGCTATGAGACGTAGCTCATTAAGTAAAAAGTGAACATCATCTATATTGTGAGCGAAACCCCGACAGTTCCACTGCACAGAACTAAGATGAATCATCACAGCTTAATTAAATTATTGGCAAAAATGTGGGGTTGACAGCTCTAAGCAAGTGAACAAAAGCTATGTTACACTCGTTGGGGCAGTGACACGAGGAGGTTTCAATGCGGAAGCATGAACTGTCCCATGAACGAGCCGATGTCATCAGTTTGAAGCGCGCCAAACGGCACCTTAAATCCTTTCTCCAAGGGAAGCCAGCTCCCAGCTATGAAACCACTCGAAAAGCATAGACAACGGCACCTAGTTTCCCCGATCCCAAAGGAGCGGAGTAAAGCTGATGAATTTTCGGCTTCGGTCCCATTGGCTGGCGCGCGTCGACGAGGCTCCCATTGGCCGCTGCGCTTCAGTTTCAACGACAGCTCACCCCATGGCGCTGCGTGTCCGTCAGCGCGCCGTTAAGAAGGAGCGTCCAAGGTCAGCGCGCCAAGGAGAACGCGCCTGCTGACCGGCGAGGAGCAGTACGCAGCAAACGAAATAAAAAAAAGCGGACGAGCGGCTTGCATGCTTTCGCATTCACAACTCATAAGAAGTTCTTAAGTGTACCTCGAGCCCTTTTTCTTCTGGCCCCTCTTTTCGGGGGTAGGTTTTGTAACTCTCCTGGTGGAGGTGGTTCTGTCGAATCGGAAGATAGCTCCTTTACCTCTTTGTCCCGCTGTGAAGTGGAAAAAAGGTAACCCCTTGCTGCTCTGAGAGGAAGTGGCATCAGGCACCACTCGAGGCTTAAGGCCAGGGTGATGGGGAATCATCTTGGCACGTGGGGCTTTGGTCGGAGCCGCTGGGGTCTCTGAACCCACAGAGGCCTCGCTGGTGGTTAGGGGGCTGGGTGAGCACTCCAAGTCGCGAAGATTGTACTGAGTGCCCACCGTTTCCTTTAGTGGCGGTGCAGACCCCCTGGCAGCTGCCTCGGCAAACGGGCCTCCTTGGAGGAAGGGAAATCGTTTCTTTGACTCTGTGCATGTCAAGTTTCCCGTTAGGATTTCCTTTTCCTCCTGAAACTTTGGAGAGGCTCGAGAGTAGGTGGGGCGGGCATCAGAGCAGTTTACACACTTGAGAAGTGTACCCTCGCACGCGTCAGCTCGATGGTGTGTAGCTCCGCCCTTTGCACATGTCGGTGTCTCACGACAGGTGACAGAGCTGTGACCAAATCGTTGGCATTTGAAGCATCGTCTCGGGATAGGTACGTAGGGTGAAACTTGCAGAGAAGATAGCCTGTCTTGATGCTCTCGAGCAGCACGGTGGAAGCAAAAGTGTACTACGTCATTTTTAAAATAACTTTTTTTATTGTTTAAATGTACTACATCAATACTCAAAATCCCCAAAACCGGACTATATTTGTGAATACTAAATCTGCTCTAAACGCTCTGTAGTATATATACAAGATAGCCCGAATTCTTAATTGAGCCATGATATTCAACAACGCTACCACAACATCATAACTCAGGGACATAACATTATGTTACAGTAGGTTCATCGTCAGAGTGGTATACCCGGGAACATCTATGCACATAGGGCTGCTAGGAAAGCTCAAGCAAATGATGTCGACCTCAAAATTCCTCTATCAAGATCAGATGAGAGGTATACAAATTCCAACAGATTTGAAAATATATTTCATCAGCGTTATGGCGAGGTCCGTGCTACTACTACACATATTTAGAAACATTAACTCAGCTATGACATTTCAAACTTACAGGAACTTGAATAGAGGAGATGAAACTGTGATTCACCGGATACGCCTCAATGTGGCATACTTAAGAAAATATCTTCATTTTGCCACGCGCGTCACCGAGCGAGCACGTGCGTGGCCGAATGGTTACCGCGCATGGCTGTCGTGCAGAGGCTCCAAGTTCGATTCCAGAAAGCGGAATGTTCTTTTATGTATTCTTTCAACTTGGTGTTTTCGTAAGTTTCAGAACGTTGTCGTCTCATCAAGTTACGAATGTGTGGCACGGCACAACGGATGAACCGCTGAACACTTCATGCAAATTATATACTTTTCCTTAGAGACAACTGCGAGGCACTGGTTTGAGAACCATGAGGCGTCCCTTACGACATGCGAAAGTACTCTTGAGTTCGGCAAGGCCAATTTAAAGAGTACTTTCGCCAACCGCAAACGAAGACAGCGAGCGGAAGACCTGCGAGTAGGGACCCAAGGCCCCAACGAAACGGTCACCAGCTTCATTGAAGACGTCCTCCGCGTGAGAGGCCGCGCCGACCCTCAGGACACCGAAGAGAAGAAGCTGCGTATCCTGATGGGAGGCGTCAAGAGCGACATCTTCCGCGGCCTTGTTCCCAACCCACCAACTACTGTCGACGAATTCGTTTCCGAAGCAACGAACATCAAGCGTGCATTGTCGGTCCGAGCCAGCTATTACAACCGACTAGACGGCACGCCTGTTGCTTCAACTCTGGCAGCTCTCCGATTCGAGCGGAGCGGCATTGGCGCTGACAGCCTTCGAGAAATTATCCGCCACGTCGTCAGGGAAGAGCTTCAGAAAATTCTACTCTCTGCTGATCGCCCCGCCTTGATTTTCACCACCGACAAACAAGAAGGCTGTGCAAAGATTAATTGGACTATGTGATTTCTACCGGCGCTTTGTTCAGGATTTCGCAAAAATTTCCGCATCGCTGACGAGCCTCACGAAGGACACCGAAAAGTTGGAATGGTTCATGGAGCAGCAGCAGGCATTCGACGAGTTGAAGCGAAGACTCCTGACACCTCCTGTTCTTGTACACTTTGATCAGGATGCGGAAACCGAGATCCACACGGACGCTAGTACCGCAGATCTTGGAGCGGTACTGGTTCAGGTGCAAGAAGGCAGCGAGCGAGTCATCGCTTATGCAAGTCGGACCTTGTCCAAGGCGGAGAGAAATAACTCTACGACTGAAAAAAGTATGTATTGCGGTCGTCTGGGCAATCACAAAGTCTCGCCCTTACTTGTTGGGGAGCTTGTTCCGTGTTGTCGCGGACCAACACTCGCTATGATGGCTTGAGAACCTGAAGGACCTTTCAGTACGCCTCGCTCGATGGAGTCTCCGACTACGAGTGTTCAACATGGCTGTGCTCTACATGTCAGGCCGCAAGCACAGCGACGCCGACTGCATGTCCAGAGCCCTTGTCGAGACAACTTCCGACGGCAGCGACGACAATGACGAAAAGCAGTTCATAGACGCAGTGAACACCGACGACATGGTACAACGTCAACTAGACGATCCTGAGCTGCGCGCACAAATAGAGCACCTGGAGGGTGCGGGAGTACAATGCCACGTGTTTTCTCAGGATCCCTGCCGACCTTCTCCATTCGACAAGGTGTACTTTATAAAGATAACTTCGAGGACAACAGCTCGACGTGGCTGCTGGTAATTGTGACCGACATGCGAAGGGCGATATTTCAAGCATACCACGACGACCTGACGTTTGGACACATGGGTTACATCCGGGCACTGGCCCGTATTCGTGAAAAGCATTACTGACCCAAGCTCCTCAATACAGTCCACCTCTACACTCGGTCATGCCATAAGTGCCAGCGACTCAAGAAACCAGCGACGAAGCCGCCAACTACACCGTTCCCGGAGATCGGAATGGACCTACTTGGCCCTTTTTCCCACTCGACCCTTGGAAACCGTTGGATAGTCGTGGCCACAGCTTTTGTAACACGATACACTGAGGCCAAGACCCTTCCGACAGGGACTGCTGTGTAAGTCGCCAAGTTCTTCGTCGAGTCCGTCGTTCTACGACATGGCGCTCCTCAAGTCCCCATTGCAGATCGGGGGTTATCGCTCATGGCGCAGCTGACCAAGGATATACTTCATCTAATCCACACCGAAGACCGTCGGACCACGGCATACCATCCGCGGACCAACAAACTGACAGAGCGACTCAACGAGACAATCGCCGACATAATCGATATGCACGTCGACGTTAAAGGGCCTCTGACACGCCAAAAAAAAGTTTGTTTTTTTTTCATGCTAGGCGTAGAATTGGCATATCAGGACATTACAAAAAAATTGTTTCACTGTAGAGTTGCGTAGTTTGTTTATAAAAAATAGAAATACGAGGCCCAATTCAAAGTTCCCGCCGTGCACTGTGACGTAACAGTGTACCGCAAGGTGTCGGGGCGGTCAGAAGGGAGGCATCACCGGAAGTCACGTGATTTATATCCCTCCTCGTGCTTACCGCGAGCGCGTGTAATACTTTTTTTAAATATTTTTGTTATTCTCCGCACCTCCACGAGCGATCCAAGCAGTCAAGGTTTCTTTTATTTGCTTTTCATCGCTTAATGTTACTGTTAAGATAGAAGAAGCGGAGTCAGTGAATTGACGTGATCAGCTACAATGCCTAGAAGGTGCTGTGTGAGGGACTGTCCCGGTATTTCAGCAACTGAAGAAGAGATCACACTGCATGCATTTCTGAGAGACATACATCGGCCGCATGAGCACCTAGTAAACAAGTTCTACTCATGTTCTAGACAAAATACATACTTTGTGCTCGACGTTTACTTGTACTTGGTACACTCACCAGTTCGTATTCTTTAGACGGCAGGCATCTTCAGCCTGGAGAGTATCCGATGATTCAACGACCTTGGTGTCTCAACCTTCAGCAATGCGATCGGGCATGTCGTATGCTAGCAATCCTAATTTCTGCGAGCGTTCTAAATTTTTTTTTTCAAAACTTGATAGCTTGTTTTGCGCCCAGTATAGCCCTGTATCATCGGACTGACGGCATGCACTCGTACACTGGCTTGTACTCGCAACGCTTTCATCATTGACCTCCATCACGTCGATCCACTGACTCTTCGTCCTCAAGTTTTACAGCACGCAAACTAACCAACGGTGCAGGGATAAAGAGCTAGTGGAACTGAAACTTCGTTTTTACGATCGCTTGTACGAAGAGCAGAATAAAAAAAAAAGAAAAAAAGTCTTAGGCACGGTCGCGTAGAGCACGAGGAGTGAAACTCACGTGACTTCCGGTGAACCCACTTTTAGTGACGTAGGTCGATGCCTCCCTTCTGACCGCCCCGACACCTTGCGGTACACTGTTACGTCACAGTGCACGCCGGGAACTTTGAGTTGGGCCTCGTATTTCTATTTTTTTTATAAAAAAACTACGCAACTCTATAGTGAAACAATTTTTTTGTAATGTCCTGATATGCCATTGCAACGTTTAGCATGAAAAAACAATTTTTTTTTTTTTGGCGTGTCAGAGAGGGGTATTCCGGCGATTTTTGAGCTACCTCAACTAACTATATTTTCTGACTCCCCGGCCTTTACCCTTTCCGGAATGCTATTTAGTATCGCGAAATTCATAATAGTTATGGCGAAATCGGCAAATGAAAATGATGCAAAAACCAACATTCAAATTTACCCGCAGTTTTCAGAGCCGTGACGTCAGTGGAAGGGCAGGCTTGCCAGTCGAGCGAACAGTGTAAAAAATAGAATATGTCAATCATTTGTTCGGTTCTGGAGCGCGGATCCTGGAGCGAGCTTCCAAAGCATTCATTTGACACCATGAAACTGCTTCAAATCAGTTGGGAACAAATTCTACAGTCCAAAGAGTGAACCCCTGCACTTCCACTGACGTCACTTTTTCGTTGTTGCCAGTAGACACTTTCAGTTTGAAAAACACGGTAAGGACAAAAATTGTAAATTCAATAACTTCGAGAAAAAAAATTATTTTAACCTAATATTTGGGATACTATTTTAGCGATGTTGTTAGGCGAGTTTAGCAAAATTTCAAGCAAATCGGAGACCAAGAAGAAATCGCCGGAGTACCCCTTTAAAGGGGCGGTGCAACGAAATTCGATTGGAATGTTCTTCACTTCAAACGAGCCTACTGGCACTAGTGGGACTCAAGGATACTCGCACGCAATGCCACTGGCCAAGAGACTCCTTTGTTGCGGTGTAATTTCAAGGTCAAAAGCGAGCGTTTTCATTCAATCTCTCCTTCGCAAAACTTGATGACGTAACTCGGTGGCCGCAGCACCTCCCAGTGACGATATTTGAATGTGGCTCATATATTGGAGCCGAGCATTGCGTTGGCACTCGATTTGGGCTCGTGATAATCGATAGCTCGAGAAGCATTCGGGTAGTGGCCCGTGTACAATCGCTGCAAAGACGACAATAGCCGAACCATAACAATGTCTGGAACTCAGCGCGTGTCCTATGCTTTGCCGACCCCAGCGCGTGGCTATGATCAACATTGGCGGCATATAATCGGGTCAAGATCACGTGGCCACTTGTTTTGGCGGCGAGTTGAGGGAATGAACGCCGCTCATTTTCTTTAATTTTTTCTGCGATTTCAATTGCGTGCGATGTAAAACGAACGGGTGTTTCACAGGTCATTAACGTCAGGGATCCGTTGTAAACGGTATTTGGGCAAAGTACAAAAATCGTTGCATCGCCCCTTTAAGCACAAGACATGGGATGAAATATTGCCGTACGTCACGTTTGCCCAGCACCTTCACCATTCCGGTGGTCTCTTGAACCACCGGAATGGGGTCATTCCGGTGGTTCAAGAGACCACCGGAACGACCCCATTCCTGCTGGTGCATGGCAGAAAGATGTCAACGATGCCTGATGCAATGATACCCCACGACCCACAAGACGACGGAGCCGTGGAAGCCGAGTTAATAACACAAGAAGAAAGGGAGGTACGCCAGCTCGTACGCCAGGGGATACATGACTAACCATCGGGTTGACATGGGACGGTACAACCTTCGTCGTCGCGACGTCCATTTTCAGCCCGGAGACAGAGTGTGTGTGTGGACACCCATTCGACGCCGCGGTCTCAGCGAGAAGCTGTACAAAAAGGTAATTTGGACCCTACAAGGTGCTTCGGCGAATCGGGGACCTTAACTACGAGGTGATGCCTGACGGAACACAGACTTCATCACCCCGCCCTCCATGACCGGAAGTCGTCCAGGTCGTGCACCTCAAGTGGTACTACGTCCGATAGGACTGTGAACTGCGTTTCCGTACTACGCTGAACAGGACTGTGTTTTACAAGCTCCAATATTTTGCATTTTGTATGTTTTATTTCAGGCATGTTTCATTGAGATGATGAGCTTTTAAAGGGGACAGTAATGTCACGCGCATCGCCGAGCGAGCGCGTGCGTGGCCGAATGGTTACAGCGTACAGCGCTTGGCTGCAGCACGGGGGCTCCAGGTTCGATTCGAGAGAGCAGGATGTTCCTTAATTTATCCTTTCAATTTGGCGTTCTAGTAAGTTTGAGAACATTTTCGTGTGATCGAGTTACGAGTGTTCTACGCGCCGAAAGTTCTACGCCGAATGTTCCAGAAACCCACGCGGGTACAAAAGGTGTTCGGCGTGGCAAGCCGGAGTTAAGTCCGGTTCACACAGTTGCGTTTGACTGCGTTTGACTGCGTTGCGGCAGCGAGACACCAGGACATCCCTGCTGCTTATATCGCGTGCCAAGAAGATTCCTTGAATTGGATTCCACGCTTCATACGAAGCACAGATGTGCCGGTGACTCGCTTTCGGTTCTCGCCGCAACGCAGTCAAACGCACTCAAACGCAAGTGTCTGAACCGGCCTTCAGTCTAGCTCTAGCGCTCGATCGTATTGCTCCGCCGACCTTCGACGCTTGCGACGCTACCTCTTTTTATTTTTGCTTTCGGGACAAGTTCGCCTAATTAAACGTTTAGTTTCTGTTTAATTGTCACCTCATAATCTGTCATTCGTGACAATATGATTCGTCAAACTCACTCAACCCCTTCCCAATTAGCGGCGAGATGTTTTGGTGGCGCCCTCCTGTGGTTCCCCCTTGTGACGTCATTACCTTGCAAACAACAAGTTTGGTGGTGTTTGTTATTAGCATGGGGGAAGCTTGAAATCATTGCGCTCTCAAAGGAACACTGCCAACACCGTCAAAATTAAAGTTCTTTCATTCCTCTTATTTCCGTCGATGATAAATCCCCTTCCCGACATCACAGTCAGCGTTCGGCCAATCGTGGAAGGCCGACCTTGTGACATTAAACATATATTATGCAGTTGGATACAATACGTGTCACACCGAAAAACACTAATGCAAGCCCTAAATATAAAACATTATTGAGTAATCGAAACTAATCATATAGGGAGTATTCACTGGCGGCCATAGCCGTGTGCGCGAATGCTGAGCTCGTGTTGATATTGAGCTTTCACGGCTCTTTTGGAACGTGCATTCCACACCATCAAGACTGCCGGTCTTATCAGCCTATTAATGTGAGCTCGTTCTGAGCATGCGCTCTAAACAGCACCCACAAATATGGCGTCCAGTGAATACCCCTTATATTGCCGCGTGGCCGCGTGCATAATCGAGAAGATACGCTTCTCCGTTTATCTAGAAGATTTGTGTACACTCTTACCCCGAGCGTAAAAAAGAAGGAGGCCAGAATGTCCTTGCCTAGTCAGTCTCGCCCTTGCTATTTCCCGAACATTATCAGTCGATAAGTAGAATATTGTAGATAAAGAATGTGAGAGCCGAGGAGGACGATGGCGCGCGAGGGGGCAGAAGCGGTGACCGGCAGACCGGCGCTCGTGACAGGGCCACGCTGAGTTCGGAGCGAGGCACGGGCAAGAACGGCAGAAGCATGCCACACCCGGACGATTGGGCGACTCCGAGATTAACGGCCGGGCAACGCAGCGCCCGGAACAGTAAAACGTTTTTGCACATCTCCTTGAACGTTTGACTTCTAGGGAGAGCGGACCAGGCAGGGACCGATTGGGCAGCAGTTCGATAGAGCGACCCACACAACTGGCGCATCCAACGTGGGTCCCGATTGCTCTGCTGCTTGTTCCGTTCGTCCCGGGGAGTCACACATATCTATTGAGCGTTCAGCGTGGTGTAGAAGGGTAGACGCTAACGATGCCCCCCAAGACGAGGTCGGCCCCCAATAGGGACTAGGACGAATCGTCTGAGAGCGGAACTCAGGAACTGTCTGACGCTGCGGAGGCCGGAGAAGGCTCTAGTACGCGGGCATCTCCAGATGCTGGGATTTTACCACCAGCTCCCGCTGGAGGCGCGGCAGACGTCGGCGAGTTTATGCGCGCCATGACGGCGATGATGGAGACGTTCTTGCGACAAATCGTGACGGCTCCAGGAGTCACGAGTGCCGCGCCTACGTCTCTGCCCTGACCGCGGTTGTCTGTACCGACGTCGACCTACGCGGGATATTCCGACGGAGAATTGGTCCATGATTTCTTGCAGGACTTGGACGCGTATATAGCCGCGTTGGGAGCATCAGACGAAACGGCCTTGGTGCACATCGTGCCGTTCGCGTTAACGGGCGACGCGTCGCGTTGGAGACGGTTGCAACGACCGTTTCTATCGATGGCGGACTTCCGGACGCGGTTCAGGAAGGAATCCCCCCCCCCCCTGATTATGAGATGCGGATTAGGGACGAGCCAGCTAATCGCACTCATCTAGCACCCCGACGAGAGCCTCGTGGAGCACGTTCGCGCGCTCCAGGAGCTCTACTCGAGGGCCGAACCATCCGCGTCTGACGCGGAGAAGGTAGCTAGAGCGAAACGGCAATGCCACCCTAGATTTAAAGCCTACACTCTAAGAAAAAATGGACGAAAAAGGTAGCAACGGGGCGTCTTTTTCCCTTCTGCTGACGCGCCCCCAAGAGGACACGAGAAAAAGGGAGGAACTCAACGTTTTTCTCCTTCTCCCGGCAGACTGGAGGAAGCTTTCGCCTTCCCGACTCATCATCTTTCGGTTTCGTTTTTCGAGCACGTCCCGCACGTTATTCATTAAATGTTGTTAAGTTGATTGAGCTTCAGCGGCAGCGAAGGCCGCCTGTAGTTCCGTCTTCTAGTCCAAAGGTGCAGAACATTTTGGTTGCATTGACGTTTTTATCACTAATTTTAACAAACGAGCAAACAAAGCCACTAGAAACAGCGAAGTTCCGGAGCACTGCCAGTAGCGCTACAAACCCTGGGTGAGCTGGCCGGTGTCCGCCGGATTGCTTGACCCACGCGGAATTACAGTAGCCGAACCACGCGGAACTGTGTCGATGTTTTCGACGTTATGGAAATCGCAGGAACTGCGTCCAAGGCAGGCAGGTTTTGCTGCCGGCTGCCTGGCTGCCTTCCGTGCTGAGTTCAGTTCTGTTTTCCAATGCCGAGTGCCAATCAGCGTTCAACGTGGTTCTGTATTTCTGCGCGTCAGCAACATATCAACAACATCGTGATGGCAGTGTTGTGGGTTGTGAACAGAAGGCTGGAATTATCGCCGATGTGACCGTGTGTAACAACGAGATGAGATGACCTAAACGGTCGGGCATTGATGCCGCTTGTCGGGCCGTGATCGGAGGGGGCGGAGTGTCGCAGGTTGACATTCCGCTTCACATTAAAAAGTTTAAGACCACTTGAGGGATTAGGTGCAATCGATTGACGTGCGGATAGCCATGTTGGACCCGAGAGCGATTGTGCTCTGGGGAAAGGAATGAACAGTACGAAATTATCTCGGAAAGAACGTGTATTTACAGTGTGGAATTTCAGCATTAAAAAAGAATAGTGGGTAAAATCGAAAAAAAAAGCTACCCTTTATTTTGCTGTTTAAATATACTATGGTTCCTGGAGAAACTGCCCTCTATGTGGCGCGCTGGGATGAGCGATAGAAGTTTTCGAGCTCGCCACGGCGTAGCTCCGTACATTTAGCACCTACCGCAAGTCGCGGCTTTGACTGCATTCAAGTTGATCAAAAAGCGATTTCTCTGCCCGTGAAGCATCACTTCCAGCTGAGTGAATATTCGCGCTACAGAGATTAATTGAAGACGGCAATAGACCCTTTTCAAAAGTCAGAGTCACCTTGTGGCAGTCCCATGAGCTCCAATATTGCCGCTCTAATGGCGGTGATAGGAGTTCATGCTCGGCTAAATCAAGCACCCTCGATTTCGTGAGTCGAAAGTGACTTAAGGGGACCAACACCTTTTCGCCTTTCTGCTCTATGCTTTCGAAGACGTTCGCAATTTCTGGTGTGGAGAAGTGTGTAGCGCCGCCATTAAAGTTTCGGGTTTGGCTCTGCACAGGGTGGGTAGACTGACTTTCGGGAAGGGTCCATTGCAGCCGTGCGCGGACAGCACAAATAGAAAAACAAACACTGCAATTGACCCCGTAAGTGATGACGTCACAATATGGCGTCTGGGTCCAAACAAACCGTTGCTAGGGCCGTTGCTATGAACTAATGCATGGAGACTCCACATGAGGCTAGATTTTTGCTTACAAGTAAGTAAACAATTTTTTGTAAGCAACCTAACTTCTTGATATCTAATTATGAAGATGTTCTTGTCGTCTCAGTGTCGTATCGCAACGATGAAAGCCATTTCTGAAGTCTTACACTCCGCTTTGCTTTGGTAGCAGACGACACGATAGATTTGCTGGCCTCTGTTGCAGCGGGCGTCTTCATGGAATTGCGTCGGTAAACGAGCGACAAAAACAAGTGCATCACCATGGCCGTAGAGGCCTCCGCAATGTACTTTTTTTTTTTTCTGTGAACCCAGCTTAGTTACGAGGGGTGAAAATGAAGTAAAATCAAACCACGTCATGCAGATCAGTTACGACGACGACCTGAAGTGCATTACCGGCGTAGTGCAGGCCAGCATGAGAAACAAATCGTACGCCGTCGAGGTAAGTCGTTTGTTATTATTATTATTGTGGAGGTTATTAAAGAATTGCATGTCTATCGCAATTTCGCAGTATTTTGCTTTTTTTTTTCCCTTTGTATACATCAAATTCCGTGGATGGGCTCTTTTGGTGAAGATCTTCATCGAACCCGTGATGCGAGTACAATCTGTAATAAACTTACCTTATGTTTTTTATCCAGTTCTTTCGCGCTTTGGGGTCTTGCGGAAATCTGAAGAAACTGCAAGAATTTTTCTCCACGCGATGGTTACAACCAGGTATACGAAGCACCCTCGCATAGCGCGAGTCCGCAAACAAAATTTGGGATCTCAACCGTTCGCCTGAAGTGCTTTTCTCACGGGTGCAATGCGATCTTTTAGCAGACGATTATCTCGATCGACGCCCGGACTTTCGATAAACCATATTTTGCATCGCACCCCACTATGAATTCTTATAAGTGTCTGAAACTCATTATATTTCAAACAAATGCGATGTCAGAATATCGTCTTTATTCACGCGATTCAAACGACGACCCCGGCTTGGCCGGCCGGCGTGTGGCAGACGGCATACTTCTTGCATTCGTCGTCTGCTGCAGGCATCTTGAGGACCGGAAGTTGCAGTCGTAAATATTTCAGAAACGAGCGATTACCGGCACACTTCTGTCGAAACATATATGACATTCAAGCTTTCTATATCTGTGATATTTAGAAGTTTAAATCCTACTCCTGATTTTTGAACGGTCGGGTTTTCGTAGCGAAACCCAGCCACATGTATTCGTCCATAACAACGACCCTAGCAACGGTTTGTTTGGACCCATGACGTCACACTTACGGAGTCAATAGAAATACAAGCTACGACGTGTTGTGCGGGGAAACAAACTCATGGCTTCGAACCGCATTGGAGCAGCTTAATTTATTGGCTTTCAAATAATTCCGGCATGATCGAGCGTTTACGTTTTAATAAGAGATTCATCCCCTGAGCCATTCAAAATACTCTCAGAGGAATGGCATTGCTGAAGAAAAGTCAACATTCTGGGAATACTTTTTATTGCTTACGCAGTCACCAGGCAATTCCGTACGTTCAGAACGACCAGTATAAAAGACGGAAACGCAGAGTTCGGGTGTAGTGGTCAGGTTAGTGTGCCGTTGTATTGATGTTTGTATATGCCATGTACGTGTATGCACTCAAGGTATGTAGTATGCGTAATGTGTCTACATGTGTGTATAATAGAGGTTCCCGAAGGGCAATGGTGGCCTGAAAATTTAAAAATATTTTTTTGTAGAACATGAATTGGGCGGTACCTAGCACCACCTAGACTAGCTACTTGCAATTACTCTGCTTGACCCTGCCATCTGGTGGCAAGCGATTTAACCTTCTTTCACGCTAAGCGATAAACAGCGGCTTCGAGTTTTTTTTTTTGAGAGCGGCTTTTGGTATCGCGGATTGGTTTGCCATTTCTCCGTAATGTGCGGTTGACGAAGGATTTGTGACTCGAGGAACAGCAAAGGTAAGACGTAAAAAGCGAAGTAACATCGCAGTGCTGACGACGAGAAGACTGAGTAACTGCTTTCGAAACGCTAGTTTCTGCACCTGCGGGGGGGATCTGGCTTCGGAAATAAACACAATTCGCGGAAAGCTCAAGTTACGCTTTTATTTACTGCTCCTCTCGTCCCGTACAAGAGACGTGGCGTCCTCGTTAAGCCTTATTGAGGAACTATTTGCTCCCCGGCTTCAGGGACAAAAGTTTCTCCCTTTCTAAAGGAACATAGGTTACAAGACCGTTCCTCCCCTCAGGGAGGACTATCGATACCCTTTTTTTAAGAGTGAACTTGCGCGGACACGATTTTGCGAATCTGGAGGCACTTTCCAGAGAGGCGCGAATGGTCCAAGCGGGCTTGCTCGCTGAGCTGCAGTACCACACCCTTCCGAGGGCCGAGGAGTCCCTGGAGCCAAGATGTGCGTGGGCAGGACGGGCCGCAGACACTCACATCGAGTCGCGCACGGCGTATACGGCCGTTGCGGAGCGCGGTCACGGGGTAGCCATAACGCCCCGGGCTTTGGACCCCTTCGCTTACCAGCAAAGGCGCAGGGCAGCCAACGCAAACTCGGCCCGAGTGCAGACCCGTAGGGGTGGCGCGGCGGTTAACCACCGTGGAGGCGCGACGGGTCACGACAGTCGCGGGAATCTTGACTCACCGCGATTTGCCTCAAATAAAATGTCGCGTGAGGGTAATGATAGACAAATTGCGCGTAACGACCGGCCACAAGTCAGGTGTTACAACTGTCGCCGTCTTGGGCTCATCAGGCGGCATGGCACGTGGGTAGCATCTGGTTCTCAGAGTTTTCAGGTAAACGCCGGAGGCCGGCACCACTAATCAGGTCCTCTGTGTCGATGTTGCCGGCCGCTGCCGAGGCCCAGCGTCAGTGTGCCGAAAGGACGGGAATTGTGGCCGGCGACCGCGTGGCGATGGCCCCCCGTCGGCGTGTTGGGCTCAGAGCACGACACCTGAGAAGGGCCCGTACGTGCGGGTAGAGATAGAGGGTAGAGAATATCCGGCACTAATTTATACCGGCTCTACTTTTTCTCTAATTGGCGATATTGTGTACGAGGACTGCCGTAACAGTAACCTTTGCGCGCGGGAACTTGTAACTCCGCTGTGTTTAGCGACAGGATTGGCCGATGCGTAAGGGGCGATGCGCCTTCACCTTGGCCTTGACAGCAGACGCAGGAGGCAACGTTTCGTTTACTTGCCCGGTATGTATATTCCTGTTATTCTGGGGCAGGACTTCGTCTGCCGTGATGGCGTAATCCTGGACTTGAGGAACAACGGGTATCGCTTAGTGCGTTTTCCCCTCTTATTCTCTTTGTTGCCCCATCATCTCTGCCGCAGGTAATGGAACGTTCGCTCGCTGCGTCGCACCAGGAGCAGGTATTAGCTGCGCGAGTCGTACTCGGGAACGTCGAAGTGATAATTGCGTCTTTCGATGGGCCCGCCGACCAACGGCGGATGCTAGCGAACGCCTTTTCCCGACATGCAACTATGTTTACCGAGAGACCGGGGCTTACGACTGTTTTACAACTTAGGATAGATGCAGGAGAGGCTAGGCCGTGGGGGTGAAATCCTAGACCACTAGGCGTACATAAACAGGCCCTCCTAGACACGGCTCTCGAGGGGATGCTGGACACGGGGGGGGTGCGCCCATCGCAGAGTCTCTGGGTGTTTCCAGTAGTTTTGGCGCCAAAGAAAGATGGCACCGCGCGCCTTTGCGTTGATTACCGAAGACTTGATGAGTTCACTAGAAGGGACGCGTAATCTTTTACCTCTATTGAGTCTATAATGTATTCGCCTGGATGCGCGAGGGTTTTCACCACGCTGGATTGTAGCAGGGGTTTTCTCCAGATCTAGGTGGCGCCACACGATGGCCAAAAGACGGCGTTTACCTGTTACAGGGGGTTATTTGAGTTTACGCGTCTCCCATTAGGGTTGTCGAACTCGCCGTCGAGTTTCCAACAGCTCATGGACATCGTGCTGGGTGATGCGAAATTTAACTTCGCTATGGCCTACATGGATGACGTTGGGGTATTCTCCAAGTCATTCAAGGAGCACCTAACTTATCTAGAGATCGTCTTAAGTCGAATGAGTGAGGCCGGTCTAACAATTAATCCAAGAAAGGTGCAGCCGGCCGCCTCAAAGGTAAATCTTTTAGGCTTTGTCGTAGGCAACGGTACTTTGAAGCCGAACAATGATGAATTGAGGGCCATTCACGATTATCCACCACCGCACGATGTAAAAAGCAAGGTTTCTGGGGATGGTTGGCTTTTACCGGAAGTTCATCCCGATGTGCACGAAGCTTACGCGGCCTTTGAATCTGCTGCTCCGGAAAGGCTCGAGGTGGGTCTGGGGCCCAGAGCAGGGGGCTGCCTTCTCTTCTCTCGCCAGGGCAATAGCAAACACCGCTAGCCTTCAGTTACCAGATCTTAATCGGCATTTCGTTGTGCAGACAGATGCGAGCGACTACGGTGTCAGCGCAGGTTTGCTACAGGAGCATGATGGACAGTTACGCACTGTGGCATTCTCTAGTCGAATGCTCACACCGTCGGAACGCAACTACAGCGTGACGGAAAAGGAGGGGTCGGCCGTCATGTTTGCTCTGAAGAGGTTCGACCTCTATTTAGACGGTACGACTTTCGTTATTCAGACTGATCACGCAGCACTCACCTGAATTCAGCGGCTAAAAGAGCCCGCGGGAAGGCTGGCCCGCTGGGTACTAACCCCGCAGCGCTACTCGTACACGGTTGAGTACCGAAAGGGATCGACCAACAAGGTCGCGGACACGCTCTCTCCGGCGCCCCAAGATGGTGGTTGGGAGGAGGGGACGCAACCAGAGTGTAACGAGAAGCGCGGGAAGAACAGGAGAATGTCTCCGGATGCAGGGGTGAGGTCCCTCACAGACGCTTGAGAGGAGGTGAAGCAACCGACACTCGGAGCAGCCTTAGCACGTGGCACGAAGGAGCAAAGGATCGTCGCTTGGGGTCAAGTGATCACCAAGAAAGAGCTTGTCGAGGCCTAGAAAGCAGATGGTTTTTGTCAGCGGGTATTGGGTAAACTGGCGAAAATTGCGGTTGACACCGGGAAGGCTGGCGGACGAGTGAATGATCAATTTGATTTTTATCTGCTGGGCGAAGACAGCTTATTGCTTCGCTACATCCAAACTATTGATGAAGCGGAGGGTAAGGAGTCTCCCTTCAGGGTGGTGAGTCCAGGAAAGTACGGAAGAGGTTTATCGGGCACTTCCACGACTCGGCTCTGGCAGGTCATGGCAGTGGCAGCAATACTTTTCATAAGTTATGTCGCGCCGCGACCTGGCCGGGGATGAGGCAAGACGCACTCTGATTCGCCCGCAGCTGTCCAGCCTGCCAGAAAGCGAAGCCCAGAGTGGGGAAGCCTCCGGGCTTGATACAGTCGGTGGAGAGTCACTACCCGTGGGAGAGTTGAGTCAGTGACAAATGCGCCGAGCGCGAGTACACGATTGACTCCATTTCCCCCCTAATTTCTCTTCAACGCTTACACACAGACACACCCGTGGTAGATCGTCGCTTGCGAAATCATCGGCCCACTGCCGAGAATTCCGCGGGAAAGCCAGTACCTCTTGGTTATTGCCAATCAATTCTCAAAGTGGGCAGAGCTGTACCCACTGAGGAAGCTGGTTTCAGAGCGGATCTGAGAAAAGTTACTAGATAATTTCCTACGCTTCGGCACACCCAGGTGTCTCATTAGTGATAACGCTAGTAATTTCACTAGTAAAGTGTTCGTAGACTCCTGGTTGGCTCTGAAAATAAACCACAAGAGGACAACACCGTACCATCCCCAAACCAATAACACTGAGCGAGTGAATCGGAATGTCAAATGCATGCTGATCGCGCTAACTGAGAGGCACCGAGATTGGGATGAGCACAACGCTGGGATGGGTTTTGTCATTCGAAATACCGTGAACAGATCAACTGGTTTCACGCCACCGTTTCTGAACCTAGGTAAAGAGGTACCGTCTCCGCTGGAGAACGAGTTACGGAGAAGACAAGGAACACCAGGACGCCCGCTCTCAAGGTACGCGGAACAGCTAATGAACCGCTTGTCTGGGGCGCTGCACGATGCTAGAGAGAATCTTGATGCCGCAAGGGTCGAGCAAGTGGCGCAGTATGACAAGAGCCATAGACACTTGGAATTTAAAGTTGGTGACTTGGTCCTGAGAAGAACCCACCCTCTGAGTAACGCAGCTAGCGGTCTCGCCGCATCGCTTGCTCATAGATGGGAAGGGCCCTTTGAGGTAAAGACGATAATGTCACGGCTTACTTATAAACTCACTCGGTGTGATACAAATGAGGAGTCGGGTCCAGTTCACATCGCGGACTTGAAGGGGTATCACCGTCGCGATGGGGAACATAGTTAATGAAAACTACCGCCGCCGCCACATTCGGCCACAAAAATAATGATTTGCCGGTGTTCTGACAGTGTTCTTTCTACACAGGATGCCTTCTTGGAGAAACCGCCCCAGAGGGCCATACCCAGGAGGCCCACCTGACGGGCCAGGCCCCGGGGGGGGGGGGGGGGGGGGCTGGACCCCACTGATCCGTTCGACCAAACCCTCGGGGCGGCCACCCAGGGAGGCGTCAACACCGGGGGTGGCCAAACGGCGGAGCGGGCCAACGCCGCCTGGGCTCCGCAGCCACCGCGAGGCCGGCAGCAGGCAGGCCTGCGCGGCACGGGGCAGGGCCGTCCGCAGCAACATCACGGCATGAGGCAGGGCCGTCCGCAGCAACATCGCAGCGCCAGGCAGGGCCGTCCGCGACGGCACCCTTGCACCACGGAGTGGGTCCGTCTATGACGGGGGTACCTGCTTGGAGTCGGCCCCCCTGCACCACCGTGGCCACGTGGACGGCGTGGGAGGAAAGAGGGGTGGTCCATGTTGTCTCCCGCCGGCGTTGGAAGCACCAACCGAGACCAACGCCTGGCCAGCCCGACCACCAAGTCCCACTCCCGTTCCGTGGCCACACGCAGCCGGCGGCGCCACGGGTCTTGGGAGCGCCTGACACCTGCTGGCTGTGCGGGGTCCGAATCATACACCTGGAGACCTACGAAGCAGGTCGACTTCATATCGACTTGCTGGAGGCACAGCCCCTCCCGGACAACGTGGCGGCAGTGGTCCAGACCTTGAGAAGAAGCCGCCAAGACCTTCTGGCTCCCGCTGCCTTGGCCTCCGTCCAGCCAGCCCGGCCTCCCGATAACCATGCCGCCGCACCGGCTGCCGCAGCCGCCGCCGTCGAACCCGCCACCCCGACGGCCCCCACAACATCGGCCGCAACCACCTCTTCCGGCCCAAGCCATCGGGCCAGTGTCGTTCACCAGCCCCCTCCGTCCCCCTCGACTTCCGACGACGCGATCATGGCCGAGGTGGAACAACTCCTCGGCCAAGACAAGTGAGCACCCGGGGCCTCCCCGAAGACCGGGCCTTGAGCGGGGGGGGGGGGGGGGGAGGGGCGGGAAGCGTGGGAAGTCGAGGAGGACGACGGCGCGCGAGGGGGCAGAAGTGGTGGCCGGCAGACCGGCGCTCGTGAAAAGGCCACGTTGAGTTCGGAGCGATGCACGGGCAAGAACGGCAGCAGCAAGCGACACCCGGACGATTGGGCGACTCCGAGATTAACGGCCGGGCAACGCAGCGCCACGAACAGTAAAACGTTTTTGCACATTTCTTTGAACGTGTGATTTCTTGGGAGAGCGGACCAGGCAGCAACCGATTCGGCAGCAGTTTGATAGAGCGACCTACAAGAGGCGAGTGGCGTATTGGCGATTCATTCACTGATTCTCTCTGGCGAGAGCCAGCTGTTACGCGGACATACAGTCGCTAGTCGCTACCGCCGTCGACGCTCGCTGCTGCTTTCTCGTCGTGTGCCCTCTTCTTTTTTTTTCCATTTCTGGCACAAGTTCGGCCCCATTAAATCTTAGTTCATTCCGTTTTATCCTGCATCATCGTGTGTCATTCGTGTCAATATTAGGCCTTGGATGTCAGCCGATAACCATAACAACGCCATCAGCGCGCTTCTACGATTCATGCGATACACTGGTTTAAAGGACGAGCTGCGAAATGTACTTTTCTGACTGCTACATCTCTTGTTTGCTGACATTTTTCGAGTGCCGTACACTGTATGTATGTATGTATGTGTGTGCGTGTGTGTATGTGTATGTGTGTATGGCTGTATGTCTGTATGTATGTATGTATGTGTGTATGTATGTATGTGTATGTATGTATATGTATGTATGTATATGTATGTATGTATGTATATGTATGTATGTGTATGTATGTATGTATGTGTATGTATGTATATGTATGTATGTATTGTATGTGTATGTATGTATGTATATGTATGTATGTATGTATGTATGTATGTGTATGTATGTGTATATATATATATATGTATATATATATATATGTATGCATTATATATACATATATATATATATATATATATATACATATATATATATATATATATATATATATATATATATATATATAACTGGTAAGAAAAAACCTTTGGTGAAAACAGCAACAACGGACGATTTAATCTTCGACGTTTCGGCCGGAGTCCGGCCGAAACGTCGAAGATTAAATCGTCCGTCGTTGCTGCTTTCACCAAAGGTTTTTTCTTACCAGTTATACCCACGCCTTCGGCTTCCCGCCACCATGCCCGTTGTATATATATATATATATATATATATATAACGGGCATGGTGGCGGGAGGCCGAAGGCGTGGGTATATAACTGGGAAGAAAAAAACCCTCGGTGAAAACAGCAACAACGGACGATTTAATTTTCGACGTTTCGGCCGGAGTCCGGCCTTCGTCAGGAAGAACTTTTACAGATGAACGCGGGTGGTATTTATACATTGCTACGGTCGAGTCCAAGTTTCAAAAACGGCGGGATGACGGTTGGAGTTCCAGATGGGCAAGCGTTTATACAATGCTACGGTCGGGTCCAAATTTCGGCGGGATGACGGTTGGAGCTTTGGTGAGAGGGAAGCGTAGGGCAGTTTGTATCCGGGTGAAGGAGCTTGACGGTCGGGGCCAAGTTTCAAGGACGGTGGGATGACGGTTGTAGCTTCTTGAGAGGGGGCGCAGGGTGACTTTGTTCCCGGGCGGGCAGGGGTGACCTGAATGATAGCGTACAATAGACGACAGTTAACGCGCAAACTAAAGTGCTGTCTCAAAAAAAAAAAAAAAAAAAAAAAACGGCACGGTCACTTGTGTTGTCTCTTGGGGCATGCATGAGTCAGACCTGAAATGAAACAATGTTAAAAGTAGGAAAAAAAAAAAAAGAATATTAAAATCTGCAAATAAAAGAGAAAAGTTGATGGTCCAGTTCCGGCCACAAACACAGTACCACTGCTAACAATAAGGTCTGGGACCTAAAAAAATATATGTCTCCTCATCGCTGTTGCTATTCGTCTGTTAGCATTTTAATCGATGCCAGAGTACCGGGGCTTTCATTTATTCCTTGTTTAATTGTGTTGAATCGGTAAATTAGGTAGGATTCCCGCTGTTCACGTTCGCGATTTGATTTAAATCCAGATTCTAGGAGCGTCACTGACAATTTATCAAACGAGTGTTTTGGGAGAGCGAGATGTTTAGATAGAGGCAATGTCGGAAGATTTATGGCGTGAGATTTGTGATTATTAAAGCGCAGTCTAAATGCCGTTCTAGTCTGCCCTATGTATTGCATTTTACATACCGTACACTCGAATAAGTACACGACATTCGACGAGGCACATGTTAAGTGCCCTTTAATTTTGATCGAGAACTGCGAGTGCGTGCTGCTGGCCGTGTTTGTGTGCTGCATCTGTTTACATATCAGACATCCTGGGTGCATGCAAGGCCTACATTCGTTAGGTGGTGGCGATGAATTGATCCGAGAATTTACTAGCGCGTCTTTGAGGTTACGCGATCGTCTGTGGACTACCCCAGGGGCGGATGGAAACGCGCGTTTAAGGCGCTCGCTTTGTTCGAGAATGTTATAATGTCGTTTTAAGATATTATTTACATTAGGATGGTTCATGCTATAAGTTAGATATAGATTTGTGCGTTGTGTGTCGTTTTGCGTGGGGCGCGGGCTGATAAGGTCTGCTCGGTTCAGTTGCTTGGCTTTTCTGATTGCATCGTCGATTATACGGGGTGGATACTTTTGTTTCTCTAGCACCGACTTTAAATTTTGGCTGCTCGCATCAAAATCTGTCTCCTTGGAACAAATTCAAAGCGACCACCCACGCCATTGCAAGAACAGCATTCCCTACAGCCAAGCTCATCGTTTCAAACGAATTTGTTCCAAGGAGACAGATTTTGATGCGAGCAGCCAAAATTTAAAGTCGGTGCTAGAGAAACAAAAGTATCCACCCCGTATAATCGACGATGCAATCAGAAAAGCCAAGCAACTGAACCGAGCAGACCTTATCAGCCCGCGCCCCACGCAAAACGACACACAACGCACAAATCTATATCTAACTTATAGCATGAACCATCCTAATGTAAATAATATCTTAAAACGACATTATAACATTCTCGAACAAAGCGAGCGCCTTAAACGCGCGTTTCCATCCGCCCCTGGGGTAGTCCACAGACGATCGCGTAACCTCAAAGACGCGCTAGTAAATTCTCGGATCAATTCATCGCCACCACCTAACGAATGTAGGCCTTGCATGCACCCAGGATGTCTGATATGTAAACAGATGCAGCACACAAACACGGCCAGCAGCACGCACTCGCAGTTCTCGATCAAAATTAAAGGGCACTTAACATGTGCCTCGTCGAATGTCGTGTACTTATTCGAGTGTACGGTATGTAAAATGCAATACATAGGGCAGACTAGAACGGCATTTAGACTGCGCTTTAATAATCACAAATCTCACGCCATAAATCTTCCGACATTGCCTCTATCTAAACATCTCGCTCTCCCAAAACACTCGTTTGATAAATTGTCAGTGACGCTCCTAGAATCTGGATTTAAATCAAATCGCGAACGTGAACAGCGGGAATCCTACCTAATTTACCGATTCAACACAATTAAACAAGGAATAAATGAAAGCCCCGGTACTCTGGCATCGATTAAAATGCTAACAGACGAATAGCAACAGCGATTAGGAGACATATATTTTTTAGGTCCCAGACCTTATTGTTAGCAGTGGTACTGTGTTTGTGGCCGGAACTGGACCATCAACTTTTCTCTTTTATTTGCAGATTTTAATATTCTTTTTTTTTTTTTTTCCTACTTTTAACATTGTTTCATTTCAGGTCTGACTCATGCATGCCCCAAGAGACAACACAAGTGACCGTGCCGTTTTTTTTTTTTTTTTTTTTTTTTTTGAGCCAGCACTTTAGTTTGCGCGTTAACTGTCGTCTATTGTACGCTATCATTCAGGTCACCCCTGCCCGCCCGGGAACAAAGTCACCCTGCGCCCCCTCTCAAGAAGCTACAACCGTCATCCCACCGTCCTTGAAACTTGGCCCCGACCGTCAAGCTCCTTCACCCGGATACAAACTGCCCTACGCTTCCCTCTCACCAAAGCTCCAACCGTCATCCCGCCGAAATTTGGACCCGACCGTAGCATTGTATAAACGCTTGCCCATCTGGAACTCCAACCGTCATCCCGCCGTTTTTGAAACTTGGACTCGACCGTAGCAATGTATAAATACCACCCGCGTTCATCTGTAAAAGTTCTTCCTGACGAAGGCCGGACTCCGGCCGAAACGTCGAAAATTAAATCGTCCGTTGTTGCTGTTTTCACCGAGGGTTTTTTTCTTCCCAGATATATATATATATATATATATATATATATAACGGGCATGGTGGCGAAAGGCCGAAGGCGTGGGTATATAACTGGGAAGAAAAAAAACCCTTGGTGAAAACAGCAACGGACGATTTAATCTTCGACGTTTCGGCCGGAGTCCGGCCTTCGTCAGGAAGAAATTTTACAGATGAACGCGGGTGGTATTTAATAATGCTACGGTCGAGTCCAAGTTTCAAAAACGGCGGGATGACGGTTGGAGTTTCCAAAGAAGCGTAGGAAGAGTTCCAGATAAGCAACTTTGGAAACTCCAACCGTCATCACGCCGTTTTTGAAACTTGGACTCGGTACAAGTTTCAAACGAGAAAATGAAGTAAATGAGAACTTTCTAGAAGTCTCGGACCTCTAGAAAGTTCTCATTTATTATTGTTCCGGATGTAACTTCTATAATGTATTCCTGCTTTCATGTTCTAGAAAGTTCGTGTTCATTCTCGCCCCGAGCGCGCGACGCTTGAGCCTTCTTTGCCGAATCTTCGAGATAGTGACGCACTCTAGATAAGAGGCCGCCCGCGACCTTGCCGAGTCAGTCTCGCTCCAGCGTTTAATCCTGCTGTTTCGCCGCCATTGACGCTTGCGACGCTAGCCTTTCTTTCTGTTTTGTTTTTGACCATACGTTCGCCTCATTAAACGTTTAGTTTGCTTCAGTTTTCGTCGCCTCATCACTTGTCATTCGTGGCAATATACAGGGTGTTTTTTTTTTAAGCTTAACAGATTTGTTTAAAAAAAGCCGTGAAAGTTACACTTATGCCGCTTATGTAGGTGAGTTATTCGGCCAGGGGGACAGATTATAGGTGGCTAATCGTAACGATCAGTCGGCTAATTACTTAAAATTCGTTAATTAACTTTTTAATTAATAAAAATAGATATATGGTTCCAATTAGAAGTTTGCTCAGCGTCATCGAAAACAACTAAATCCGTCATTTTCAGAAAGACCTTGAGCGCGTGAAAAGCGTAGTAGTGAACTGAAGTTACCGCTCGTGGAGCAGGTACAAAGCTAGAGGTTGCGATAAGGCGCCCGCGCAATTTTGCCGTTTCTTATCTAGCCCCAGCCTTGTACTTGCTCCACGAGTGGTAACTTTAGTGCACTACTACGCTTCTCACGCTCTCTAAGTCTTTCTGAGAATGACTGATTTAGGGGTTTTCGATAACGCTAAGCAAATTTCTAATTGGAACCATATGTCTATTCTCAATAATTAAAAAGTTAATGAACGAATTTTAATTAATTAGCCGTGTGATCATTACGATTAGCCCCCTATAATATGTCCCCCTGGCCGTATAACTCACCTCCACAAGCTGCATAAGTGTAACTTTCACGACTTTTTTTAATCAAATCTGTTTGATTAAAAAACACCCTGTATATTTCAGGAGAGATATGCGGCCACAAAAGGACTGAATATTTTTCTCCCTAACACTCGTTCATTCAAAATGCTCTGTTTTGTATTATAATATGTGTTAAATTTTCTCTCCCTTATCTTCTATCTAATCCCCAACAATACTCCTTTCCTTTTCTTCGTGAAGATGCAAATGAACTATTAGTGCAGGTCGACCTCTTCGTGTATATAAATTAACGAACCTTCCTTCTAAGAACAAATATATTACATCGTAGCAACACCAAAGAGATACAATTTTCTTCTTCGGAAAGATATCACCACTTTCTTTTGAAAACATATAGGAAGTATATAAAATTGCACTGTGTGCATGTTCCCAAAGCTACTTGGAATGGTGCTGCGTCGATCGTCATCCCAAATCAGCGCCGCTCGACGGAAGTACAGAGCCAATATCCGAGCGCGAGTAACCTGTCGAACTTGGAAGAGAAACGGACTTCCCTGCTCTACCGCGCCAATTCACCACCTGCAGCTGGCGAATAGCAACACCGCCTAGAGTAAAAAGCCGGATCTCTCAAGGAGATCACGTCAAACTACGTTAGAGCAGATGGCCGAAGAATCATATTGCGTGAGACGTCGGCTTCAACGAAACGAACCACACATTTCCCCCACTGAGTTACGCAGTCACACCACGCTGGGACTTGTCGCATGGGCAGCATCGGAATGTCGACAGCCCGGGCATTGTTGTTCGACTCCCAATAAAAAGCAGCGTTTTTTTAAATTTTTGTTTTGACATTTTTGTTAGTCGTCTTGGTCCCTTAATCTCATTCGCCTCATGGGCGTCGTTGTGACAATCGTGTACGCTTGTTTGGCTTAAACGTCTTCGGCGGCATAACGATGCGGTTGTAATGTTGCGTCTCTCGGTGCCGAACTAATTGAACTGGAGGCCCGAAGGTGCTCCTATTTCCGACCAAGAATGATCTTCGTGATGCTTGAATACGAGCGATCCCGCTCGTATTATGTCGATCCACTCCAGAGTAAGAACTTTCCCAGTTGTTTAAAGTCGTTGTTTGCTCTTGTAGAACGCAAAATAAGTCGAAATGCTGTCGCACAAGACTGGAGGTAAAAGTGCGAGTGACTTCGCGAACATGAACGTTTTGATATTTGCAAAGCTTCTCGAACATGGTGTTACCGAAACTAGGACATGTCACGTCATCTACTTTGCGTTTAAGACTATTCTCCCTTCGCGCTTGGTTGTGTCGTTTCAGAAGTTTTTAAATGTTCTTAAGGTCGTTAAATTACTGAAGCACACATTCGCTCGTTTTGTCACTCTCGTGGCCTCTTTGCTCGCGGTTCCCATTGCATACATGAAGGCGCTTTTATTTTCTAGGTGTGCGAGCTTCCCATGTCGACGACACTACTGGGCACGTGTTGGCTGCGCTACTGACTTTCCCGCGCCTCCATTTTGTAGCAGTTCCTTCCAAGTTCCCAGTGTGCCAAACCTACTTGTGAACTGTGCATACCACGAGACAAGACCCGAACTCAAAGGTGAAGCGAATGAGTGTCGCTGCATTTTGGACAAGACGCGGTTGCAGAATTATACAAAAAAGCAGCGCAAAACACGAGGACAAGTACAGGGTATGTCCTCGTGTTTTTTTTTTTTTTTTTTTTTTTTTTTTACCGAAGAATTAAATTAGGCATCACCGAACGCTCATTGTTCGCCCAAAGGTAGCACTAGAGGTCACAACCAAATGCCTAAGTTCCAGCCCGAACGGACACCTTAATCAAAAGTTACAATTGATTTTCTGAAGTTTTCATTGGGAAAATGGCGGCCGACGGAGTTTTCGAATACATGGGGCTCTATGGCACCAGAAACCGAAAACGGACAAAAATGGACTCCATTTTTCCATTGAAATTTTCAGAAAATTACTGATAACTTTTGAATCGGGTCAGGCTGAATCTTGGCATCTGGTTTTGACATCTAGCGCTACCTTTGGGTGGAGAATGAGCGTTCGGCGATGCCTTGTTTACTTTTGAGGTAAAAAAAAACCCTGTATTTTTTTGTGATGTGATCTGAGTTGCAGATGTGCCTATGCTTTTCCAATGTGGTTGTCCGATATTGTTTGCTTCTGTAACGAGACGTTGAGTACCGAGAGGCGATTAGGTACCAAGAAACGAACTGCTCGCATGTTCCGTGCGGTGGCTTATATAGACAAGGGTTGTCATGGTTGCTAGGCTCAAGGTTGTTTGCCTCAAAAGCATGAGACCGTTACAGGTTGCTCAAGCACTGTAGTAGTACGCGCTATGGTATCTGGGAGTTCTTTTGAAGGTAAGAAGCCGCCATTTGTTTTCACTCCAGCTTCCCATATGAATGCTCGAGGCTGTGGGATTTTTTCTTGCGCATTATGCTAAAGGTGACATATATTTGACACTATGATAATATTTGTTCAATTTATCTTTGGAAACAAGTATCAAAGCGTATGTAGAAATGAAGGTCAAGTAAAAAAATTAAAAAATGTCGGTGCATAGTTTTGCAGCGCAGCTTATATTTCCGTAGAACTGCGGCTGCAGCTGAGGAAATGTCAACGGGCTCCTCCCGCATGACGATGTCGGGTGAGCACAAAGCGAATGCCCGTGCTTCAGTATCCGGTAGAGGCGAATGCGCAGCCATCTCCGACGCGGATATGCGGAATTCAGTGCAATTGCATCGAACTCTTCGCCGAGTTGCACAAGAGAGCCGCGTCCACTGCCCATGCCGCAAAGCCCGCGAGCTCGGCCGCTCGGCAGCTGTTCAGAATGATCAGCTTAGAATGTGGAATCACGGCTCCTGGAGCGGCGTCTATCCCCGTTTCGTTCACACAGGAGCGCCTAGCGGTGAAGCGAGCAAACACGCGAGCGTGCGCACTAGGCGGTTCTCGGCAGCAGGTGGCGCGCCGTGGAGGGATCGCGGCAATGCAATTTGTTCGGCGCTCCGGTGTTATATGTGTGACATATCACTTCTGTGACCTAAGTTTTCGTGACATTGAACTCACGACCTTCCACTCCTTCCAAGTGCGGAGCAAGGCGTAGTTCGACTTAAAAGAATGTGCAGACCAGTACATTTTGCCCTTCTTTCGCTGGCCCCAATATGAACAAAATATATTTAAAATAACAGATTATTTCACCTGTAGAATCTGTCCGACTGAAAAGTTAGATTACATGGGCCCAGATGATCTCTTCCCTGTCCCCGGAGTGAACTAGGATTTTTTAAACTCTTTTTTCGAACCGGCAGATAGAGCGGCCTCGGTTTTGCTTTTTTTTTTCTTCTTTGTGCGGGGCATTTTTTTTCCTTTTTTACTGACAAAAAGCACTCTTAATTTTTTTTCTATTAGGGTGGGTTTTACTTGGCAGGGATGTTCCTCTTTACTTTCGTATGACTAGTTTCTTAAAGTGTAGGCGGCAACGAACTTTGCATAGAGTGGTTGCGTTACTTCTTGCGAAAGTCGCCACCACCCACGCTAGTTCCACCACCGTCGTCAAAGTTCGCCACTAGGACGCCGCGACGAACGTGGATGGGGCCGAGGTGCTCGCGACGGTCGCGTGTCACCTCCACGTCGTAGAGCCTCGGAATCCCGCCGGACCGCCACGGACAGGTTCCCCGAGCTCCGGCACGGGGCCCTGTCCCCTGGGAAACCCCGCCAAAGAAAATTTGTCAGCGGGTTTATTTGTTCCTCCTCGTACGTGTGATCCGCACGCTGTGGGCGATAAGGGACGCCCCGAGTGACGTGCCAGGGGGTGTCACGGTTGACGTGGCGGTGACTGTGACCCGTGGGCCGACTGGCGAGGGCCCTCCGCTGGAGGGTCGGTCGGTCGCCGTCGTCGGTCGCGTTCCTCCTGTCAGCGTTCACTCGACTCAATCGCTCCTGACGTGGCTCACAATGCGGGAGGGCTTCCAGGGCAGCTTTCTATACACGCCGGCGTCCTGCGATCGTGAAGACATCTGGCCATTTTTCGTCTCCATTGTGTTGTATTTTAGTCGTGGGAAAAGAGACTCGATACAGCGTATCATGAGTGTTTCGTGTATCATCGGCGTAGTTCACCCTAGTTCTGACTTCGTTCTTTCTTTTTTTTTTTTTTTTTTTGCATGAGATGACGATAGGATGCCGGCTAAGAGGGGCCTTAGACCCAGCTAGTGCCAGTAATTAAGCTACGCTTCAGAGTAACGACCCTTGGCCATATTGTGGATTAAAATCATGGTTGCCAGTTATCTTAAGCTTTATTTGAAGTCACAGGAAACGCTTTTCTGTCCTCCACAAATGTTTAGACAGTTCGCGACAAAGCAAAAAAATATTACACGAGGTTCCTAACACCCAATCTAATGCAGGGGAAGTCGCCCTTTTGAATAATGAAGATCGGCAGCTGCGTCTGCTCTGCAAAAGGCACCAAAATGGCGGCGCCCACAGCAATGTCGGGGAACAGAGTGCCAATACTCTAAGCGCAGCTCACTTAGTAGCTCTAGACCCAGCTATAAAAAATGTATTCAGCAAACCATAACAAACCTATAGACTGGTGTCAATAACCAGCGATAGAGCCATACATGCAATTAAAAACAGCAATTGGCTTGACACCAGAAAAAGCTAAAGACAGCCTTATAGCAAACTAAAGAATATTGCGACAAAATTCTCGAGCCGTCCATACATAGAACATTCTGTAGTCGACCTAAGCATATTTCCGTATGTGCCGGAACCAGGTTGGAATCGGTCCGCATGCCTTAGACGAAGTAGTCATGGGCATAAACGAGCCGATGAGTCTGTTACAAAGCCCTCCCGATTCACTCTCGAAATCGACTGCCTTTATAAATAAGAATGTTTGGGGGAAAATTGAAGGTCAATAACATTGCAGACACACTAGCGCTGCAGCTTCTTGTGCTCATCGTACGATTTCTGCGATTCTTCTTCAAGATCAACAAAATTATTTGTGCGCTCGAAGACGGCGCAGTGATAGCCAGAGAACCGGAGCATTTCGAAAAATTATAGCACGATAAAAAGAAACACTCGGAAAAAACTCACGCACGACGTCCGTCGCTTAGTCCTTTTTCCCATTAAACTTTATCGTTGCATACACTCTGCATGTCCTGCGTAAGCGGGCAATCCGAAAATGCACCTTGTCGACACTGCATCCGTCATGCTGGTATAAGGTAACGTAAAAAGGTGTATATATATTTATTTAATTTATCTATTTACTTGTTTAGTTATTATTTATTTTTTTTTTTTTGGGGGGGGGGGGAGGGGGGAAGACGAGCCAGTGATGCATACCTAGCTCTGATTTCCGACTGACTCCAATGTTAGAACCACGTTTAATCCTTTGGAATGTACTTGGTCAACACCATAATTGCTGATTGTGTTGTGCGTTGTTTGTGCACACTGGTTGTCTGCGTTTGCAGTTCCGTAGTGCCATGACGTATGGAGTCGCTAACACGTATGACGCATCGATTACACGAGCCCGGCCCGGCGGCGTTCGTCGCTTTTTCGTCGCATGAAGTTTAGTGACAACGAATACGAGGCAGTGCGTTGTAATTAAATTTTGCAGCAAACTTTCGCTGCTAAACTTCGCTTAATGAAGCTCAGTCTTTAGACTGAATAAGTCAATGATTAATCGTCCGATCATGTCAGTCCGATCACAAGCAGGGAAGGGGTTTCTGACCGGTGTCCTTTTCAGCGTTCGTGCAAACCAGTCATATTGTTTGTTTGAAAAATCCATTAAAATACTTGTGCAACAATTAAAATGAATTACTACCCCCAAAAGTGAAAATAAATTACACTCGCGCCGAACACTGCAATTGAGCAATAGCTTGATCGTAATCTTCAGGACCAGTGTACTGCATGTCATCACTGCATTGTCAAAGTGATTAATTAAACTTATTAAAAAGAAAATAATAAATTTTAGTTAATTAGCCTAATGATCGACATTTGCTTTTTTGAGGGTTTTGAATTAAGAGATGGGGTCTATACCCAGAGACAATTCAAATAATGTATTGAATACGAGTAATATTTTTTCCGCCTCTCCGTGTTTTTGAGACAAATAATGGGTCACCGGCAAAGTCGGATTCAAAAATTAGACTGCCATATATACAGCGAGTGCGAATTTAGCATATATAGAAATGGCCGGCGGGGCTGCGTTGTCGCTGTTGTGTTGGGTAGTGTTCTTCTTGTGTTCTGTGTATTCTGTGTGTTCAGAGATGTATGTGTATCTACCATGTAGCGCTCACGAGTCAGGGAAACTTAAAGAAACAAATTTTTTTTTAGAATTTGCTGGCTAAAGAGAGCCATAGGTTAAGCCATAGAGAAGTCTTTAGCCAACCATTAGACAAGATAAAGAGCGCTATGGCTGCACAGCGATAGGGCCATAGACAAAGCTAAAGAGGGCACCATGACAGAACAGCACACGACAAAACAGCACGCGACAAAACAGCATGGTCAAAACAGCACGCGTCAAAACAGCACAGCGTCAAAACAGCACGGCGACAAAACAGCACACGTCAAAATAGCACTCGACAAAACAGCACAGCGTCAAAACGGCGCAGCGACAGAAGAGCACGTGCCAAAACAGCATGGAGTCAAAACAGCACAGCGTCAAAAGGGCACAACGACAGAAGAGAACGGCTTCAAAACAGCACCGCGACAAAAGAGCACAGCGTCAAAACAGGACATTGACAATATAGCTAGGGTTTGGCGTTTTCGGTTTTTAATCTTTTGAAATTCGGCCTACTTTTTTCGGTTATTTATTCCAAACAGAATTTTTCGATTTATTACGGTGAATATTTATCGACTCATTAACGTCTCGGCTCTTTGCTGTTTATTGACGAAAACCAGTATGCTGACGAAAATTTAATATTTAAAAATCGTTTGTTTAAAATGTATAGTGAGTAAACCAGGTACTGTTTTTTTTATTTGTTACTGTCCGTGGCAGCCGACACGACCTGTTCTGAAAAACGCACTGAGGCCCTATTGTGATCTGACATTATCGTCGTGTGCTCGTATTTGTGCACAGGACGAACATGAGCTTCACTCCCACTTCGGTCGGAGAGGCAAAACTCAAAATCCAGAAATTTGCAAGCATTGTACTCAGTGCGTTTTTTCCCCATTTTCACTGCTGCGAGAGGTGGTAAATTAGCGCCGACCACAGAAACGATAATAAAAGAATCGTATTTATGCCCTCCTCTAGTAGACGGAAGCTGTGTTAAAAAATGTGCAGCATTTACGGACGCCCTTGATTTTCATTGTTCCGTTCACGCTTAAACTTTTTTCTTTGAACAAAGAATTCGGCACACAAACCCCTATATCAGGTGAAAAACCCAGATTTCGTTCTGAAGACCCCTGCGCCCCCGAGCTTTTGTTGAAAGTTGAACATATCTCGTAGACAAGCTGAAACTTGCGAAAGGAAGTGGTCATACGGTCAGTAAAGAGTCTCAAAGTAGGCACTGTAAAGGAAGGGAGGGTCTATGCCAACTCGTCCAAAGCCAACTCGTCGACAGCCAATTTGTCGAATCCGTTCTCTTGGGTGCAAGTTCGGAGTGGGGAGTACACTCGATGCGCACATCAAGGCTCCCTGGGCAGTACCGAAGCCCCCACTGGTGCGTATTCTGGCTATTTCTCAAGCAGTTCTGCTCATTTTGACGCAAAAGTTTGCTGGTGATATCGTCTACAATAAATTAATCAATCGCACGGCAAGTCCTGTTGTTAGATGTTAAAAGAAAAAAGAAGAAAAAAGAAAGCGTGTGCGGAAACGGTGTGCTGAGCCCATGCTGTACGGCAACAGCATTGAAGCTGTGGCATGTTTCTGCTTCACCGGTTTCCACTCGATCGAGGCCTTCGTCGGCAATAATCTGTGAATTTAACTGAGATGAAGAGCGCGCTCGAAGTTGCTACATGCGTGCTGTTTAGTCGCTGTGCTGTTTTGACGTTGTGCTGTTTTGTCGCGTGCTATTTTGACGCGTGCTGTTTTGTCGCCGTGCCGTTTTGACGCTGTGCTGTTTTGACGCGTGCTGTTTTGACCGTGCTGTTTTGTCGCGAGCTGTTTTGTCGTGTGCTGTTCTGTCGCGTTCCCCTAAAGAGGCCCATAAAGGCGACCATAAAATATGCTAAAGACAGCCGTAGAAAATTCTTTAGCTAATTGGGCCAAATAGCTAAAGCCGACCATACAAAGAATTTTCTATAGCCGACCATAGGACATTTTTGTATGGGATTCGCACTAAGGCTGGAAATGAAACCGGCCTGCAGCCCTTTTTTGGTATGGTTTATTGGCGACGTGCGCCATCGGAAGAGTCGCTCTGTCTATCTATGCTGGAACGCAAACTAAATGATGTAGAAAACTGCATGCACTGATTGGCTATTCTCTCGGGTCACGTGACATGACGTTGAAATGTATTTTTTCCCTATGCAGTTCGAGCTATGCTCGTAAAGTGATGCCGTTGGCGGTGACGTCAAAATGTCGTCACGATGCACTTTGACGACGCAGTTAACTGAGTGGTCGAGACAAAGCCAGAGATCGTTCTGAATCGTAAAAGATGGCGACCCTAACATATGCATCTCCACTGTTGGGCTTGCCAGCGGATCTAGTTTTTAGAGATCACCGGGATGCTTTCGAGACGAGCGATGCGAGGTTTGTTTGCGAATACCGGCTGACCAAAAGTGATCGCTCTGGCTGTGCAACCAGCTTCGCGAAAAGCTCCAGCGGCGTCGCGAAGGGCCCCGTGTGCTACGGTCCAACAACAAGTCCTCGCGGCTCTACGCTTCTACGCCGCTCGCGGCTTCCAGAGAACCGTCAGGAGCGACGAAAACATTGGTGTTCACCAGTGCTCTGTGAGTCGCGTACCTGCTGATGTCGCCAACGCTGTCATCGATTGCCTCGGATCGAAGTGGCTGTGTTTCCAACAAACTCAAGCAGAGAAGGCGCTCACAAAAAGGAAGTTTTTTGAGCGATGCAAGTTCAGCGGCGTGATCGATAAATATTCTAAATACTGTTACACTATTCAACACGAGTGTGTTTTCATTTGAGTGCACCCCATATAAGCGATTTAGCTGAGCGAAAAGCCAAGCAAGCAATGGTAACAGGCTTAGGTTGAGCAAGTTCGTTCATACTTCAGGTAGAGGGAGAGAGAAATATACTTTATTTTAAAGCAACTACTTCAGGTAAGGCCAGCTGAACTAGAATAAACATACACATAAAGAAAATACCATACACACCGTAGGACTAACAACTGATTTTCTTTTTCCTCCTCTTCTACTACGAACCCAACTTGAGGGAAATATTCTATTTTCTTTTTTTTTTTTGCTTCCTACTTCAACACAAATTTAACCCCAGAGGGAAAATGTTTCTTTCTCGTGCAGCACGAGAGAAGTTGCACTAAAGCAGTTAAACAAAGTCGAAAAGTAAAATTAGTCGTTAGTTGTTTATACGGTAGGAGGTTAGTCTGTCGGAACATGGCGACATTGTTACCAACTGTAGATAAGCAATTTAGCCAGTGCAGTACGACTGCTAGCCTGGGGTGTTTAACGTGTACCACACAGTAGTGATACACGACCGCACGCCGGTACGATGCTCATCCAGATAGAAACGGGCAGGGGCGGGGATTGAACCCAGGATTCCTGGGTTCTGCAGCGCGAGCTTTCGCTCCACGTGCTCCGAGCTGACGTGCGCTAGCCCACTCGGCGATTCTCCGAAATTCCCTGTAGGGAGAAAAAAAACGATGTAGTTTCAACTCAATCGCCACTGTTCGGCGACGTCACCGGACACGTCACGGTGCAGTTCTCTTCCGATGTAGTTTGTTGGCGATGGAGATTAGGCTGCTCCCACCGGCGACGTCACGATGCAGTTTCTCCACCGCGTTTTCCAGCATAGACAGACTGGTCGGCCTTTCACGATTGGCCGAATGTTGAATATGACGTCAGCAAAGGTTGTCTCATCGACAGGAATAGGAGTAATGCAATAACTTCAATTTTGACTACGTTGGCAGCGTTAGTTTGAGAGCGCAGTGATTTAATATTTCCACTATGCTAATTACAAACACCATCGAACTTGTTGTTTGCAAGAAAAGGACGTAACAAGAGGGAAACATAGTAAGGCGCCATCGAACCATCTTACCGCTAATATTCGCGAACTACCTTTTTGCGGCATTTCGGAAGTGAAGAGCGCGGCTGTACAGCTTTGATTGGCAATCAAGCTACAATAGCGCCAGATAATTGGGGTTGTATGCATATTCATACAGAGTAACATCTCGCCGTGTCGTCATATTGTTGGACGTTGCTCAAGGCACATGCTCGGAAGTAGCTCCCATTTATCGTCTTCGAAGGAAAACGATCCTGATAGTGTGGAATGACCGTTGAACGTGCATACGCGTGCATTTCCTAGCGGGCAGTGATTCCGATCCTATGGGCGCCCGTGCGCTCGCGGAAAGTGAGCACCGATCAAAGCTGTGCACGCGCCGAGTTCGCTTCTTATGAAATGCCAGAAAAACAAATTGTCCTGAAGCATCGTTCTGGGTACGCGCTACGAAAGACGTCCAATGAAATGGCGCCCCTTGAATCCAGAGCCGTATATGGAGAGTTTGGCCAGTCTATAATCTCGCCGCAGTAACGCTTTCCTCCCAGCCAATCAGCCCGCGGCGCAGATCGAGAAGCGTGAGCGCATGGACGTTAACTCCCGGCTGCTCCCAGATGAGCGGGGAGGGCCGCCATTTTCATTCATTCTCCAGGTGGAATGCATGGGATCGGCATCTAAATTTCGGTTATTTCCTTTTATATCGCTGTCTCTGGCAAGAAAATGTTACACTGTTATTCCTCGGGTTAAAAGCTAAGAAATGAAGTTTTCTCGACGTATGGCTACAAACTTTTATTCAGGCGAAAAAGAAGTCGGGTGATAGCAGACGACGCGTAGCCTCAACAGTGCTCTTCTCCGACCAGTCGCCGACATGGTTGCGTCAAAATGGCGGTCGTCTCCTGTCTTTCTCGCTCCTTCGGCGTTCTCCTCCCTTTCACCACGTTGAATTAACCTGAGACTGGGGTAGAGAAGAAACATCAAAAAGTAGAAGGGACAGAAAATAGACAGGACGACGTCTCAAACTCAGCTCAAACTCAAACTAAGTAGCTGAGTTTGAGACGTCGTCCTGTCTATTTTTGTCCCTTCTACGTTTTGATGTTTCTTCTCTACCCCAGTCTCAGGTTAATTCAACATGGCTAATATTCACCAGCTTGCCTGCACCCTTACGATTTTTTCTATGATCCTCCCTTTCCTTCACTTTTCTCCACTCCGGCGCCTTCTTCGGTCCACCCACTGGAAAAACTCTCCCAATATAGGGAGTATTCACTGGACGCCATATTTCTGCGTACTGTTTAGAGCGCATGCTCAGAACGAGCTCACATCAATAGGCTGCTAAGACCGGAACTCTTGATGGAGCGGAATGCACGTTGCAAAAGAACTGTGGAAGCTCGCCATCAGCACCCGCTCAGCATTCGCGTACACAGCTATGGCCACCAGTGAATGCTTGAATCCCATCTATACACCATTTCAATATTTACAAGGGCTCAGTCAAAGTGCGATTCCCTCAGCCCAGCACACGCATGTTCGTCGCTTCGCAGAGCGAGAAAATCACGCGCGATACGCACGAGCTCTGAAAATAAAACCTGTCAGGAGCCCTTTTTGGAACCCATGTTGTTTTAAATAAATCATCTCCAAACTCCAGTCCAAAAAACATACTTTCCGTGGAAGGCTCGTCAAATTATGAGGCGCTGGAGAAAAGCAGCCTTCTGCATTAAGTCATTAGTTCGAACTCTTTTTCTTCGCTTTCCGCCCATTCAAAAGCATGTGGGAAGGGCATCATCACGCACCTCGTATCGCTGCGCCGCAGCGTTCTTCCGCAACATAAAGTCCGTCTGCTTTCATCGCCGTCACCATGGCAACGAATGCCGAATGAATTGTTGCACGCACAGTACCTGCCGCGTGAAGCCCCAGAAAAAGCTGACGCCATTTTACGAACGCCGCCTGCTAGCCAAAGCCGAATGCGGTCTGTCAGATCGGCCGTGTTCGCCGGTGCGCCGCTGGCAAAGACGACGAAGCTGAGACACGCCGACAGCGATTGAGCAAGCGAGAGTACAGCGGGACGACTGCAACAGGGGCATTTATTGGGATCAAAGGCGCGAAACAAGCAAGATAAATTTTTATTTGAATCATAACGCGCGATATCCTAGTTGGGGACCACATACCTTTGCTGGGTCTTTCTTGTGAACTTTTTTACGGAGACACGGAGTGCCGCAATCAGAAAGCAGCTCCGTTTGCAAAATAAGGGGCCCTTAAAGGGCCGTTTGACCGCTACCAGAACCTAACCGACGTACAGAGCACTTGACAAGCGATTGGCGCATAAGTCCTCTCTATGCAGGCAGGCGGGCGACGGGCTCAGCGCAGCGGATCACTCGAAGTAACCGGAGTCGTCATAATCCTCGTCCTCCGCAGTATAGGGAAGGTATCTGTCTGCGTCGGGGCAGTAGATTTGGCGCCCGCGGTGACGAACGACTGGAATCTATCACTGTTTCCGCTCGCCTTCTCTCTCCTCCAAAACACGAACTTTGCAAGGTGACCAGTGAAATGGTGGCTCTCGCGCCGTCCAGATTTGAGCCGCCATTTTATTTCTCGTGACTCCATTTTAACAAACTCATTGGTTAATCGGTCGGACCACACTATCGCCTGTTAGAACAAACGCCAATCATATGACCACAGCCGTTGCGACGGTCGGCACTGTTGCAGAGAAGAGAAGAGTCGAACCCAACAACAAAATGAAGTTACAAAGTGAATAAAAAAAAATAAGAAGGTAGCCGTTGAATTTTCCAACGGCGTATTCTTTTATGAGAGGAGGAGCGGCCGTACTGCTCGCAATGTTCCTCGTTTGTTTTCTCTTTTGTTCCTGTACCATAGAGGATACGATGACCCTTATTTGAAGCTGATTGTTTTAATTTAATAACAAACAACGCGCTGGAACAAAGGACGGAGAGAGTCTTGGCATCAGAATTCGACGTGGTCGAAAAGAAAAGAACGAATGCACGATATATACCGTATTGCCAAGACCGTTATTCTTCGCACTCGGCGAGGCCTCACGACGCCGCCGACGACCATTAGGCTATTTATTTTGTTTCTTTAGATTTTTTATCGTGAAGACTATTCCACCGTGCCTCGGAGTTTCCAGCGGAGATCCAGCAGTTTTCAATAATTATTATTATTGTCGTTTGAAGTACACTTTTCCTTTGCTGCTTCGTTCGTTACGCCGTAAAAATATGGGGCGGGAATAATTAGCGTCACGTATAATACCTCCCGATTTACGTAGCTATGTTCCACGACTATACTCGATCTCACAAACGTCTGCAGTAAAGACAAAATCACAGGCGCGTGAGCCTAGCACAGTGAAATGCTTTTGTTTATTAGCGGCGAGATGTTTTGGTGGCGCCCTCCTATGGTTCCCCCTTGTGACGTCATTACCTTGCAAACAACAAGTTCGGTGGTGTTTGTAAATAGCATAGTGGAAGCTTGAAATCATTGCGCTCCCAAAGGAACACTGCCAACACCATCAAAATTAAAGTTCTTTCATTCCTCTTATTTCCGTCGATGATAAATCCTTTTCTGACGTCATAGTCAGCGTTCGGCCAATCGTGGAAGGCCGACCACAGCGAGGCTTTTGGTCGCGCACGTCGCCAATACGAGAACTCGAGCATAGGAGGCAAGTTCCAAAGCCACGCGCTCGTGCCCATTCTTTGCCTGCACTGGTGATGTTTGTGAGATGGAGTATAATATGAATTTGCCAATTCTGGAGAGGGGACTTTTGCTTCATTGATATCACGTACACAAGGTGAAATTGCCGGCGCGAACACAACATCAGAGCAACACAACACAATGTCCCCCCCCCCCCCCCCCCGGTCTCGGGGTTTTGTCTAAATTGTTAAACCTTCACCAGCTTGTTTGCGCCCTATCATTTTGTTCGGGATATGACTGGTGCTGTCGAGTTTTATCGAGGATCGATAAGACTTTTAGCTTAAAATTTTCGCATACTCTTGGCATTGTTTCAACGTTAGTGTGTCTGAGAATTGACGCGAAATGTATGCGTCGCATGTAGGGTCTTGGGGAAGTTGTATCAGCCCGAGATAACCGCATAATCACATAAACCTTTAGCGTGGAAGCTCCTGCGATCTTTACGTTTTGTACTAATCAACTATGTTACGATATAGCATTAAGGATACAATTTTCGCATTTTTCTAGCTTTCTTTGAAAGTTTAAATTTCATAGAATCGAAACGAAAGGTATACGTCGCGTGTAGGGCCTAGGAGAAGTTGCTTCAGCCCTGGGTCACCGAATAATCACAGCAACTTTTAGCGAGGAAGCGCCTGCAATCTTTAACCTTTCGTCAATTTGAAAAATCGACGATTTTACGAATCGGCAGTTCTGAAGATTTTGATATAACGTGCTTTCGTTGCAATAGCTTGCATTTTATCGCAGTGTTTTTTGTTTTGCTTTTTCATGTGGCAAGCTGGCGTTTTCTTAAATGACGTATATGAAATGTCCTGCTATATAACAATGCATCAACACATACTATTAAACTAGAAGCTCAGATGTTTTTTCGTCTTCTTAATTAACAAGTTACAGACATAATTGTTTCTTACAAGTGCAGTATTTATTTTCTGTAGCTGGGCCCGTTTTGTGCACATTAATGCCAGTGTGCTATGATGTTATCATCATGCTTGTATGGTTCTAAATATCCTCTTTGCAATGCCTGCAAAGGCCAAAATGACATCAACCGAGCCCAGCTTACGCATTGGACACGAAAACTGCGTCGCTCGAACGTATACGCTCGTTAACAATCAATTTGTCGACAAATATTTGAATTCACGTTCGAGGTCCATGAGTGCCCTGACGGAACTTATAATCACTTATGAATTCCAAGTTCTATGATCTGCTTAAGAAGCACGGCGGAAACTTGGGGTCATCGCACCGAAGCCCTAGCATGTCACGACCACGTGATTTCACAGTTCGCTTTTGAGTTGAGGATTACCAGACTTGTGCCTATCTCAAATACTCTACTCAAGATACAGTATTTCAAATACTTTTTGAAGCATCTTGGTATCTTGCAAATACCTTTGATCGAGAGTATTTGATACTCTATTTTAATTACAATTTCAAGTATATTGTACTCATTATCTTAAATACATTTTTGACATTCCGCCATTTTCCAAGTTTTTCGGTATGAAGTGGTGTGGGCGTGGCACGAGCAAACGTGAACATTCTTTCAAGCAACCAAATCTTGTTGCTACGGTGACTGATTGAGCTCGTGAAAACATTGCTTTTTTGCCGATTGTGACTCATATTTCAGCCCAAAGTTCGTGCAATGAAGGTTCTCCCCTCCCGTTCCCAAAGGCGCCTTTTGTTTCTATAGAGTTTCCCCCAAAAAAATTCTCAAACAAAAGGTGTGGTTTTACGGAAGTAAAGATGCCACCCGAAGGCGCAACGCAGATCGGGAAACGACCTACGACAACAATGCAGACTTGAGTGTCAAGAAAATAACAAATAAGGAAAAAGGTAAAAAATCATTTTATGGCCCCTTTAACACAGATATGTATGCTACACCAGATAAAAATATTGAATTTTTGCATGCCGGTACAGTTCCGGAAGATCACTTGGCAGTCGGCGAAAACACTTCATATCCAGCGTCCGTATCTTTTGATGGCGTTAACAATCCTCTGGAGACCACCATGCTGTCCTTCTTGGTTGAAACTAGGGGTGTCGCGAACCACCCTGGGTTAGAAATCGAAAGGTTTCGATGTTTGGGAACCGAACTGAGGTTCGAAATTTCGATATTTTCGAACCGACCTAGGTTCAAAATCGAAAAATTCGCAACTTTCGAACACCGTGGAGTTTCGAATTCTAAATGTTCGAAGCTTTCACGGTTTTAAAAGTTCGGGTTCGAATATTTCGACCATATTTTGTTTTTACTTGAGGTTCGGGAAATTCGAAGATTTCAACCTTTACTAACTTGAAATTCGAGAGATTCGAAAAATTTGAATTTCTTGGGATCTGAAGTTTGAAAAATCGAAGATTTCGAATTTATTTAAATTTGAAATTCGAAAAACTCGAAGATTTCAAAATTTTTTAAACGTAAAATTTGAAAACATTCGAACGCTTAAAATTTTTACAAATATAAAGTTCGAAAATTCGAAGATTTCGAATTCTTTGTACATAAAGTTCGAAAAGTTCGAAAATTTCGATTCTCTTTTACGGATAAATTTGAAAACAACTTCGAAGATTTCGAATTTCTTTCTAGTCAGTGTTTTCAAAGTTCGAAGTCCGGTTTTCATGTTCCTCCACTGTTTCAGTTTCAAATAACGTTTTCACGCCTCACTGGTTTTCATGAAATCAGGTTCAGAGAAGTTCGGGTGTGATATTTAAACTCCGCGAAGTTGGTCAGGCAATTAAAGGACACGACGAGTACCCGGATGTACTGGAATATTTGCCATTTGCCAGTGCAGAGTGACGTGTGACCATAGATCAGTAATTGTGACCGTCAGCCCGGGGGGGGGGGGGGGGGGGGTCTTTTAACGTGCATCACGCAGTAGTGATCACACTAACGCAATGTTGTACGATACTCATCCAGTTAGAAACGGCCGGGGGCGGGCAGGAGGTTGAGGCGCAGAAAAACACTGAAGCGATCTGGCAAACTACCTCCCCAACCCCTTGCACGCTGGTAGTAATCCGATCGAACGCCGCCCGAGTGACGCTGGCATATAATACGTTTAGTTTGTAATTGTTCTGGAGGTTGATTTTACGGGACGGAGGAAACGCTGAGCAAAAGGCACAGAAGCCGACACATCTCGAGGTCGAGGAGCGTTCTACCATACCAGTGGCAACGGAAGTGGAAAAACGAGGGTGAAGGGGGGAGGGGAAGGGGGGGGGGATCCAGCCCCCCACCCCCCTCAAAGATATTTCAGACTGTTAAAGAAAACAATACGGAGAAAGAGGGCGTGGTCAAGTTTATTTTAATCTGAAAATATTTATGCATATGTATAGCTACTGTCGCTCTTCACTGCAAAAAGATCGCGTAGATGGTCATTGTCGGAAACTTGTTGTCAGAAGGCACTACTTGTCACATGCTTAGTGGTTCGGAAGTTCAAAGCTATGTCTTTTCAACCTCAATAACTGTGCCATTGGTAAAAAAATAATAATAATAATAAAGATAACAATATATGCGAGGTTAAAAAGCTGGAGAAAAGAAAACTATCAAGAACCCGCCGAAAGTGTTGTATTCTTGCATATTCAGAGCCTCCGAACTTCAAAACAAGTTTCTCCTACCAAAATGTGTACAGGCTAGAACAAACATGTCCCAAAAATATTAAAAACATTTTTTTAATGACGTGCTGAACTTGAACAATATTAGAAATCTTCCCCCATCCGTTAATTTATTTCTCAACGTGAAAAAACAATAAATATATTATTTTGTGTTCTGCAGATGGCAATAATATGTACCGTCTGTGGTGTTAATTTAAATGCGACATCTCAAACAATTTATACCAAAAAAATTCCCAAGTTTAGGGCATAATTGCCCGTTTATACATATTTCGACATGTCTTCGAAGCTCATCTTGAAAAACAATAATCATATCTTAAGACGACACTTACCTGGGCTATACATAGATCATTCTTAAAAAAAGTTTAACATCTCTACCATAAATACCCTCGGCTACAGCGCGCTTCAAATGTGGCAGAAAAGACAATCGTCAAAACCTGTCGTCCTTTCTCGCTCCTTTAGGAATTTATTTCTTTAAAACTAAGCATGCCAGAACATTGAAATAAACGGTATTGTCTTTCGCAAGGTACCCGGTACCGCATGTAGAAATTCAAGAAAAAAATTACGAAGGTACCTCACTGCTTGAGTTCAAATGAAACCGTTCGCCGATCCTTCGAAGTTCGACGAACTTCGAACTTTTACCCTAAAAGTTCGAAGTTCGTCGAACTTTTGACTTTTCAGAATTCGAAAGTTCAAAACTTTTCGAATTCTCTTAATAAATAAGTTCGAAAGTTTAAAAATTATCGAATTCCTTAGCGTAGAAAATTCAAAAGTTCGAAAAGCTTCAAAATTTTTAGCGCAAGAAGTTCGAAGGTTCGAAAATCATCGAATTTGTTGGTCTATCACAGGGGTGGCCAAGCTGCGGCTCGCGAGCCGCATGCGGCTCTTCGTGTGTTAAAGTGCGGCTCGCGACTCCCTCCCCTCCCTCCCACCCCTCCCCCACTCCCCCGCCTCCCTCCCATGCATACGAGCACTTCCTCAAAAAAAAAAAAAAGAAATTGTGATCGTTTTAAATCGAAAGACTGGTTGCGGTTTAGTAGTGTTGTGCTACTGCTACCTTACGTAGAGTTGGACTGCTTTTGACTCGGATGGATCGAAAGTATTTCGAGTTTCGTTTATTGCACTAAACAAAAGATTGCCCCCCTCCTTGCTTGCCCCCCCCCCCCCCCCTTTCTTCGAAGTTTCGTGGCTTTGTTTGCGGCTCTTAGGCCGGGTCAGCTTGGCCACCCCTGGTCTATGAAGTTCGAAAGTTCGACATGCATCGAATTTTGCAGCGTAATAAATTCGAACGGTCGAAAACGATAGAATTTTTTTTTGCGTAATAAGTTCAAAAGTTCTAAAAACATTGCATTTCTGAACGTGCAAAGTTCGAAATTTCGAAAAGCGTCGAACTTCTTAGTTTAACAAGTTAGAAAATTCGACTTCCGTCAAATTTTACAATATAGAAAGTTGGGAAATTCGAAATCTTTCAAACCTTTTGAACCGCTCGATTCGATCATCGAAACTTCGGTTCGAAAACGCTCGCGGCATCCCTAGTTGAAACCCGTCGACTGTTCCACGGCCAAACGACGGTGAGACCGTCGTAGACGTCGCTCCTCGGCAGTCGGTGAGATAATCTCATCTTGAAGGAATGATTGGGTCTCGAAGTAGTAGGATGCTAAGCATACATTTGCTTCCTATAGGGCAGCCGAGCAGCATTCATGTCCCGAGGCAATCGTTCTGTCGTGGCCGGCGTAATCCGACATTGTTCCATCGGAGTCCGAAAGTACAAGGACGGTACGTACGCCCCACGAAGCGGCCGCCATCCCGGCGGCGCGGAAAACCACTCGCCTTCTCCGAGCACCTACGAGCAGCTCTCGTCGCCCGACAGTCCCCCGGCTGCAAATCGTCTCACTTCACAGAAGGAACATTCAGCGCTCCTCCAGAGGCCCGTGCCGTACCGCCATGCCAAGCGTCTTTTACCACTTTCCAATGAACGAATGGAGATATCAACTAGAAAAAAGTTGCCGCCCGGCGCCGCTAGCAGCGCGGTTATCATGGCAACCTCCCAGGCCCTAAATGGAGATCGCTATCGGCGCTTCTGACGTCGTGCATCTAGATAATTTTGTGTCATGTCGCTACTCTGGCAGCTAGGCTGCCAGATACCGTGGCTCTAGGTCCGCCTCACCTCTGCGCGCGGTTCGAGGTTAAGCCGGGATCCCACTTGCAAAGGTGTTTAAACGCTTTTAAGCAGATGTGCATGGGGGCAGTAATGACTGACCTTCACTTCCTCTCATTTAGTACGCGCCCCTTAATTCCTGTGGTCGCGATACAGGATATTGAAAACAAATTGCGGTGTGTGTATGTTTATACAGCCAAGAACTTAGTCTGCCTCAATGGGCTATTTATCTCTCAGATGTTGACCAGAAATATGCCAGTGCTGTACAACCGCTAGCCTGGGGTCTTTAACGTGCACGACGCAGTAGTGATACGCACCACACGCCGGTGCGATGCTCATCCAGATCGAAACGGGCAGGGGTGGGGATTAATCCCAGAATCCCCGGGTTCTGCAGCGCGAGCTTTTGCTCCACGTGCGACAGGAAATTAAGTTCTATACACAACAGCGTTATGTCCAGAAATTTCGTCTAGGGTTATTTCGTTATTAACGTATTACCTATTTTAGCGTCTGGTCATCTCAGTGAGGTAACAGGAAGCCAGTTGTTGCGACTAAAATCTGAAGCCTGGGAAAAGGGTCTATACTCCGTTCCACCTTCAGTCCGAGCGCAGTGGACGCCACGAGCTATACCAGCGATCCAGCGCCGGGAGAAAATCGCGTGACCTGTCGGTTGGGCAGAGCGACGCAGGGCGCTCAAGGTCACATGACACTCTCTCCACGCTGGATTGGCTGGGATGGCTCCTAGCGTCCGCTGCACTCGGACTGAAGGTGAAACGGAGTTAATAAAACCCTCACACGTGAAGCGCGCCACCAAAGCGTTGCACGATGGGCTAAATCAAGCTAAACCCTTCCAAGTTCGTCTTTTTCTTCAATATTTTTTTTAGTTATTAAAATAAGTGTGATGCCAGAGGATCAACTTTGACGGAGTTTGTATAAAAACGCGACAACTCCAAGTTTCCACAGTGCTTTTTTCACCCATCATGATTATTGTCCTTTGCAACTAATGATGAGCACCCAGGATCACAACTGGTGAAGTTTCTTCGCGCTTCTCTTTCATTCTTGTCGGGGCCCGCAATAAGTGTTGCGAAATAAAACTAAACGAGATGCTCAGTGCTGTTCTGCCGTGTTCTTCTATGTCCGGGCTAGAGCCACTAAATGAGCTGCGCTTATTTAGTGGCACTAGTCCGGGCTAGAGATTGGCTTTCCTTACGGACTTCGCTCTCACCTAGGAGCAATGCGACTTTTTTAGCCGCGTGGGGTCCGACCAAATTAACTTGCCTAACACTGCCTGACCCATCTTGAACAAATGTTTCCTGATCACTGCAACTTAAAATATGTGACAATATGGTAATCTCAAATAACTGCAGTGAGGGGATTGAATTCTGTTTCGGTTTACGATAATTAAACACTTGTCTATAGAAACTCGTTTCTTGAGGAGACGAAAAAGAACATGTGTTCGGCATAAGTCCCTGTAGGCAGGCGGCCTCATCACCTGTGGGTTTACTTACCCTTGAAACTTCTACAACCCAACACCGAAGCAAGGAGGCCAAAATGGTGAGGTGGAAGTGCCCCCCAGAAGAATCAAAGCGCTTTAGGAAGGGTATGGTTAAAGCGACCCCTTCGAACTGCGGCCACAGGGGAGCAACCACTCCCCTTGCAAAGGGGGGTGGTTGCCGCAGGTTTTGGCCTTGGTGAGTGAGCATCGTACCACCCTCCTAAATTTCTCGCCCACATTGAAGACACCAGACGCCTCTTGGGGTAGTTTAACATTCCGCTTTCCAAAACATGCAACAACGAATTTCGGTGTATTTGCACAAAGCACGTATTCTACACAGATAGGAGCAGACATCATCGCGTTTCTAGGTCATGTGCGCCGCCTCACGAATGCTTGCTAATCCCCCCCTTACGCCACTCCCTAGAAAGTTGGGGATTGCACCCACTGTTCTTTCCAGAAAATAGCGTGGCGTCAAACGAGAAGTAGGATGTTGTGTGTAACAATTCGTGTTTTTCGCCCGCAATGTGAGAAGGAACGAAAGCAATATGTGTAGCACAGTCGCGCAATGCGAGAAGAATGGTGCCATCAGGTACCTGAGGACGGAGGTGGGACGGGGTAAATTTTCATAGCCGTCATGGTGGGTGCAGTGGGTGCACTGACGACTGCCACCAGTGAGTGATCCGCGAAGTAAGGGGGTATGCGTGGTGGAAGTTTCTAAAACCATTCAATATTACGTGTAGCAGCTGGATACTGCCAAAGTGGGATTTCGTATAATGCGAGTAATGTTTGAAAAGAAGTAGTTTAAGCACACGACACCGTTTTTCTCTCTTCGTCGCGCAGTGAACCTTTTTCTAGTAAGCTTCTGCACAGGCGTACGCCCCCTCCCCTGGCCTTGCTTCCCGCTGTCGCCATTTTCGCAGTTCAAAGCTCCGGTCGACCGATATATTCAGGACCTATCTTTGCTCATTTTTATTTTGGCCATTCTTGTTTGAGTATAGGCTAGTATGGGTCGTAAAAGGCAACGAAGATCGGTACAACAGAAAGATGCCATTGTATTCTGGCGGACGCAGGTAAGTTGGGCTGCCCTTCATTTATAGTTTGAAGACAGCTCCGCAGACGGCGCTCGTTAGTGGAAAGAGGTCCACTCTTGGCGGTAGGCCAGGTCTGTTCTCTCTGCTGGATTTGCACGGCGCGGTAAACGGAAAGTCCCGACTTCCCTCTCCTCGCGGCCAGAGGGGAAAGAAGAACGGCTTTTACATTCTTCGGGCGCGCGACAAAGACAACGGACGAAGACGAAATATCTGCAAAGTGTAGCCCGTAAAGCTATCGCTTTAAAAGCGTGGTGTAGGTTTGAAGTCATCGCCTTCTTCCACCAACAGTGACAAGGTTGACAGTCTGGCATTGGGATTAACGTTTCCATCATCGACGTAAATAGAAGCAGCTTCAGACTGTCAACTTCGACGTTGTTGGTTTAAGGATGCCGCGACTTCAAGGATCCACCATGCTTTTCGACGGCAATTGCTTTGTGATTAGTAATCGTATGGGCAGAGCCACCTGCAAGCTGCGAAGCCCAGTTACCTGGCAGCAGATACTCGTCCGGCAGCCAGCCTTATAACTAGTAAGCCAGCACCATATACGGAACATGAAATTTAAAAACAATATTAAACTTGATTTGATATTGCAACTCCATTTGCATTCCCACCACACGATAAGTACACCAGCTCGCACATGTTTTCAAGTGTCAATCTATTGTTCAAGTATTGCGAGAAAATTACTGAGCAGCTTTAATATTCGCGAGGCACTAAATTCGGCCCAAGTAGCAACCAGTTTTGTTCTGAGCACAACACCGGAAGTTTGAGATTATGTTTGGCTATATGCCACAAAAATATCCTTTGAATGACAACATTGGCCTCCTTGGGAGTAGTCTGTAAATTCCCCGTTTAACCAATATTGAAGTACCAGAGAACTCCCACCAAGGACGACACTGCATTTACACCGTTTTAACAAGCTTGACTGACCACTGACCTGCCAGCGTGGCCCAGGCTGCTTTTACACCGTATAGCTTAGCTTGGCTGTTCCCTGAACTGCCAGGCCTGCTAGCCAGGCTCGGGAGAGGTCGCCTACGGTGCGAAAACGGTACTAAAACGGTAGCTTGTATAGATATGTAAACGTAATATTTTAATTCTTGTATTATCATCGACAGCGTTTTTACGCGACAAAAAGTAACCTCGGTTACCAGTCTGGAAACCACGCATTTTTTGCCAAACTCTGCCGAACCTGCGTATACATTCGGCAGCTCTTCTTGTGTTCGGCGTCGAATTTTCGATTCGGTAAACGTTCTGACCATCAATTTTAAGATAATCGTCTGCAACGAGGCATTTAACTTGGAGATAAACTTCTTTTACTTAGAAAAAGTATGCTTAAATTAAGATATTAATGAAAAGGGGAATATTTCCTAGTTGTTCTCTGAGGCGGTCATTGCCGAATACGCAGATCTGAATTGTCCAGAGATCAGCAAAAGGGTGGAGCAATGAACAAGGACGTATTTTTTTCGTTTTGTGAATATCTGATGCGTTTTGATTGTAAACTGTGTGTGCGGAGCATATTAAAATATACCTCTAGGGCTTCGGTATCATTATCTTTTCTTTTTACTTTGTACATCTTAAAGTAGCCCTGACACAAGCTTATTTACACCTTTAAGGGTGCGAAAGATTTGAATGTGTAGATGGTCCTCATCGGGGACATACAAATTAGTAACGTATCAAAAATGCCCACCCGAAAGTATTCAATGCTTAGTAACAGAGATGTAATTCGGTGTGTTGTTTTTAAAGGACTCTACGTAGAACGGTACTGAATGTTGTTCCTTTAACACCTTCAACATTGCTCGTCAACTAATTTCTCTCGATGAGACGCCTATACTCTTCTGACAACTCAAGCCTCAAATTTTGTGTGACGCTTCAATGCATGCACGCGCTAAGCAAAGGAACCTAAAGTATCCGTACATGCCGGATGGCGGCATTCGTCAGCCGAGACATCTGCCAATCGTACTATGACTAGAGCAGGAAACTGTAGAGTATATTTGCTTTTGTCAACGAAACAAGCTAGTAAGGTAACGAAGCAAGTAAAAAAGCCACTCGCATATGATCTATAAATATATGTTCGTACTTTGAGCTGAACTCTCAGTTAGGTATAAGTAATGCCTGGAGTGTGAAATTTTCAAATACAAAATATGGTTTTTGGAACATATGGCAAACTTAGGAACTTGACAACATTTCGGCAATGCCGAACCTGTAGTTTGAGCGCAGAATGTTTTATGTGGCGGAGGTTCGCATCATCACTATTTACAGATTGCGGGAGGGGCAGTGTACAGCAGCTTTACTAATAAAGAACATAAGTCGAAATTATGTTGTGTCGGGCACAAAAGCCAAATTCCATATGAAGGATATTTTTTTGCAAAGTAAATGTTTTGATCTCTCTTTTAAATATTTCTTCGAAGTCTCAGAAAAATCTGTGGGGGAGCACTTAAAGTTCAATAAATTCTTAATTGCATATTTACCGTAGTGTTGCTGAAGTCAGTCATGAAGCTAATTGTTAATTTCATTAATTTCAGGAATGAAACACTCCCATTTAATTTAGTTATATGTTGTTGCTGTTGTTTCTAAGATTATCAACTTATATAAAGCAGTGAAGTGGAAAGGATATCCCTCAAAGAAACTCAGTAAGTATAACGCGTTAGACTCCACGCTTCGACATCACGTTTGTAGTCAGAGAGAATGCAGGCAATTGAAATCCAGGTGACCCAATGAGCTCCGCAAGCGCAATTTCCTTGGGCGAGTCCAGGAAGATCTACATATACCGCAACCACGCCTGGTATCCAGTTCTTTCTTTAGAAACGGAGCAAGCATAAGCTATAAAAAGCACAATGAAAGATAGAACCGCATTAGCGAAAAATAAGAAAAGGCTCATATTTAGAAAGCAATCTGCACACGTGTTTTTCCCATCGCTTAGGGCGTCCTATTTTAAAAGCAATCCACCGCCCATCCCGTCAGTGTGCCGCGTCGACGCGAAAGCGAGCAAGCAAACAGGTCCGCGCCACCGACAGCGGCGCCCGGTGTCAGGTTCCGCCGTCCCGCACGGCCACTTTGCAGCCGGGAGGCTGCGCAGTTGGGGTAGCCAAACGAGAAAAGCAGATAAGCGCTCCCCTCTACACCGCCCCAACGAGCCCCCATCAAAAACCAACTCCGCATGCGCTGAAGGCGCGCAAAAGCTCGTTAGGCCTAAGTGAGGGTGGTCACGTGCCGACACGCGACTACGTCAATCAGGAAACAAGGTGGCGACCCGCTATTCCGCTGCCGTCAATCGGATTGTTGGTGTCTGCCGTCGGCCTTTGAATACGTCCGATTTGTTGGCCGATTTGAGGGCGTCTTTTGTGTATGGGCGTCTCGTTGGGGTGGAGGAGACCAGCATATCGGACCGGGAAGGGGATCCCCGGTTTAGGACTAATCCGTGCGCCCCTTCTCGCGATGCGTCGGGAGCAGACGGGTACGTCACGTGGCAACCTGCGCCCCCAGGGTCGGCCCTGCGCGCGGAGAGAACTGGCTTCGGGCTGTGCACTCGATTGGACGGACTCGCGGGGTTTGTCGCCAACTGGGCTGGGAAGACCGACCTGGAGGACAGATTGCACACAGGAGGGGCCTTGTGCGGATCCGATATTTGTTTTCACTCCCACGTTCATTTGCCCTTCCTGTAGCAAAGGGCCGTCTACATGGCCGTTCAGGAATCGGCCGTTTGTCTTCCCGCTGTCTAAAGCAACTTTCTAGGAAAATATATCGTGGCATGCAATCAAGATAATCGGCCTTAAAAGGATCAGACATTGAAATCGTTAGTCTTTCAACCCCTAAAACCAGAAACATGGCATCATATAGCGTTACACGGACCCACGTGACTATGAAATGTTGTGCTGGAAAATTAATTGCACATTTGAATGACCGAAACGTAAAAACAAGCGCAAATCTGAAAAAAAAAATGTTTGCGGTCATTGACGGCACAAAGAGGAAGAGCTATAAGAAGCGATGCCATGTATTTCATACTTCCTTACAATGTTCTATAATTTAACAAATGTACAGTCCCCCGCAATATGAAAGACCCACTGGGAGCGCGTGGCCGAGAAGCTGGTTGGAGGGGGCGCAGCGCGCGCTCCGGGTGATTATATTCTGCCTCGAGGGGAGGACTCTCTGGTGTCAGAGAAAGCACAACGTGGGCTCACCAGGTTCTTGTGTTGGGTTCGTGGCTGAGATTAATTCGTTAGCGTCACGCCACGGCTTTGTGCTGCTAACGCCGCAATTGATGTCTGAGGAAGACCGAGCTGAGCTATAGCGAAAACCCTGGCCTTTTGACGCGCGAGGTCCGTGCCACCCTTCCAACGAACGAATGTTCGTTGGAAGGGTGGCACTTCAACTAAGTTCACTTTTAAAATGCATTACACAGGTATACCTTTAATATGCGTTTAATTGGCAGCGCCTCTTCTGATATTTTACACTAAAACAACATATAAAAAAATCTGCGTTGACTATGCGATTTGAGCCTTCGTGACCATATCCCCGGGGATGCCGCGGATAAAGCGCTCACTTTCGCCGAGTTTCGCTAAAGGGAAGCCGAAAACTGTTAAAGCGCATTCAGGACCGGTTAAGTGCCGAGTGAGCGTCCTCCCCTTGATGCAGAATGGAATCGCCCGGAGCGCGCGCAGCGCCACCTCCGGCTACTGTCTCGACCCCGATCTCCATGTGGGACTTTCATATTTCAGCAGACTGTAGAGACGCGAGGCTTTTGTCTGAATGCTTAAAATCAGCTGCAATAGAGAGTAATGATAAATTTCAACTTCAATAGTAAAAAAAACTGTGGAAAGAGTTTGTGTCACTTTTCTCGTTGTATAGGTACAATATTAGCAAAAATGAACGCATCTAGACGTGTAATCCCTCGGCCCATGGCGGGCAGCCCAAATGGTGTTCATCTTACACGCAAGGCTCGGTGCATTGCATTCCTTTTACACGCAACACCGCGTGCAAAAATAAACACCTTCCATCGTGCACTTCGTTCCGCGATCACACGTCTAGGGGTGTTCTCTGCGACGGCCGCCTAAAATTGCGGCTGCTATACGGTACGTGAGACGGGATCTGCGAGGCCGAGTGCCAACACTGCTTTTCGCCGACATAAGAGCGTAGGCTGAACGCGTCTATTCGTCGCCTTCCATCTCCGCTAAACCACAGCAGACTTCCGCCCCCCACGCGCGGTCACCTGCCGACGTATGCTTCATCCATAAGGTGTACGGGCAACAATGGGAGCGACAGCATCCCCGTCGACCAGGTTTCTTTCAGACAATCTTCATGGCCTCATGTCAGCTGCACATTCACTGAGACCGGATAATTTTCAAATGAGTCTTTTAGCGACCACAGTCATGATAACTTTACTAAACGCAGCCTCTGTGTGCTGTGGGCGATGGGAATTCGCTTCGACACCTTCGGCCGATAACAACCAGGAAACCGACACGGCCGGCGTTTCCGACTCTGCCGCTCACCTCTCGCGACCAGATGTATCGACGTATCCCGTCGTTATTCATGTGTGCGGGAACCTCGTGGCTTTCAACGTTGGAATCCTACGAAACTGTAATAGACCCTTTCCGAAATTCAGTCTGGCCACTTTGATCACTATCATCATCTGTGGAACGGCATATGTGCCATACCAATCGCGGCCTTCTAGTGACTGATAAAGGAAGACGTTGAAGATGCTCCTAAGTGAATGTTGCGAGGCCTGTACATTTGGGGGGTCAGTACGACGCGAGGTAGGTCGCGTCGTACGGGTCAGTACGACGGGTCAATACTGACGGGTCAGTACGACGCGACGACGGGACGAACACAAGAGCTACGTAAGCGTTTATTTCTAATAACTCAGATTCAGTCAATCTGTGGGTGGTACACAATCGGCTTTGAAGCACTTTGGTGTATAGAAGTTTCTCGAGGCATCTAAGTGGGTTGTAGCTTTGTTCAGAATGCGGGTTCTTGGTCACCATCGAACTGAAAGTGATTGAGAAAGAACTCACACTGAACAATTCCTCGCCTGCCGTTGACTTGCGAAAGTGACGGTGCCGATACAAGTTAATTTCCGCCATTGATATGGCAAAACCTAAACTGCTTTACAAACCACCAGATGGCACTGAATTTCGGAAAGGGTCTATTCTCAGCTGTGCGACTGCGCTACCCAATCTTGCCACGCCATTTTATTCGGTGCTTTCTTTCCTGTCAGATATGTATATACGTATACAAACAAAACTGAATATGTGTATACAAACAGCTGAACCATTAAAATTGGGCGGGTACTTACGCCACCTAGCGAGCATGTTGGATATTACAAATGAAAACAAAATAAACTAGCACCAACGGCTTAGGAAGATTCCGACTCGTACACGTTACAAAAAAAAAAAACTAAGAAACGAAAGCTACAATTACTTAAGGCTAAATTGTAGCTAGTTACATTGACAATTATCCTTTCATAAAAGTAAGTGACCGTTATTTCAAAAATTAATACGCTATTTTATCGGCATTACTTTCAACCTTCTGTCCAAGCGCAAGATACAAAACACAAAGGTGTTTGGAAGCATTTATTTCTGCCGCCAGTCACACTTTTCTGGCCTTAAGAAAACGTTGGCTCTAGAAACTTCTTGTCGGACATCTTGTCTCGTTTCTAAGCTAAGATGTCGACCGTCACGTGCTTCTTGCAAATGATTAGACAGTTCTCTGACCTGGTGAAAGCGCACACCTTCGTTGTTACCGCGGAGCGGGCTGCACAAAATATTGGGCCAACAATGGGGCAAAAAATTGTTATATTGGCCCAAGTTGGGCCGGCTTCGCCAACGCGGGCACCCAATATTGGTAAATGTTGGGGAAATCTTGCTATAATTTGCCAATATTACCCAGTCTGTGCCCAATATTGGTAAATACTAGTATAATCTTGGTATACTTGTCCAATATTATCCAGTACGCGCCAAATATATGTAAATATTGGGACAATCTATAGCTGAGCATTATTATCAATATTATCTAGTATTTTCCGCATATTGGCAAATATTGGAATAACCTTGGTATAGCTGCCAAATAATATCCAGTATGTGCGAATATGTGTAAATATTAGAAAAATCCTGGTATAGCTTGACAATATTACCAATCCAGCATTAGCACAATATTGGTGAATATTGGGATATCTTGGTATAGTTGTCCAATGTTATCCAGTATGTGCCGAATATTGGTAAATATTAGGACAATGTAGCAAAGCTGGACAATATTACCAATATTATCCACTATGTGCCCAATTTTGGTTAATATTAGGCAGTGAGGAGCCAAATGCTCAACAAATGTACTTAAGGTAAGATACTAAATGAAGTGCAACTACGCATAAAGTTGGACGAAGAGAGGAAGCGTGCCTCAGTGCGCCGTCCTTAGGTCTGAACAGTGACGAGGTGAATTTTATCATGACTTGTGGAAAGTTCGTCTGATCGCGGATAAGCGTGTGCGTGGAATCGGTTTGACGGGTTTTTGTGTGTTTTTTTTCTGTTTATTTCGTGTTTTCTGCACAAATGACCTTTCAGTTGCTATTCAGCGCCGTGTCTGTCATTACCTCTTCTACTCGTTCTTCGTTTATTTTCGTGCTGTTCCCGTTTCATGAAGATGCTAAATACCCATTTGAAAATGTCATTAACGCAGTATTAAAATGATTTTAGTGCGAACTGTTTTGAGTAAGGTACAAACACATTAAAAAAGTAATTAAATTACATTCGAAGATACTTGCCAAGATTGGCAAGCTGGAAATATAAGAATAAAAAGTCAGAAATGGGTACTCTATTTGTGATCCCTTCTCTTAAGATCACATTTTGTCGGGATCTTTCTGACTTTCAAGAAGCGCCATTAGCGGCTACAATTGAAGTTTCATCTGAAATAAGTCGGGATATGCAATATAATGCGTGCCGAAATAATTGAGAAAGAAAGGGGACTCATGCACTGCAGACATGGCACCTGCCGTGATTTAGTTTGACGGCAGGCTCGGCTCATGACGCATTCCGCAATAGGTTTGTGACATGCCCCGCCGAGTTTCGGGGGACTTGACATATAGTCTGGCATTGGATATCGATAAAAGCGAAACTAGAAGTTGATAAGGAAGTTGATGAGTACGAGAATGAAAGACACAGGTGCACACTCGGGAGAAACATCGACTCGAGGGCACCAACCTCTGTCGCTGATTAACATACAAAGAGCGAGTACTTTGTCCCCCAGTCAAGACCGAAAACGAAAACATGCATCTTCAAACTGTAAAAAAAAAAAAAAAATAGAAATTTCAAGATAGAAACACAGAAAACACCTTCACAAAATCGCGTCTAAACCCCCATTCTTCTACCCCATTCTGTACCGGTTCAAACCTTTTTTGACGCATAGAGGTTTAGATGGTCTAGATATACCAGAATCAAAAAAATTCAGCAGAGACACTTAACTGCTTACCTGGAGGAATGCAAAGCATTTCTACACGCAACACATTCCTACAAGCAGCGGGCCAGGTCTTCCTTTTTCACACGGCGCTACGGCCGGTGCCATCACCCCCCCCCCCCCCCCCCCCTCGCTGGCACCGACGGCTTCCGTGACAAAGCATCTGTCTTGCTGTGCTTTTTTTGTGTGTTTTATTTCCCAGGCTCGTCCGCTTTGCAGCCAATGAGAATTGATGTGCCGTTTTGGTCAGCCAATGGGAATTTACGGGCCATTTTAGTCGCTCAATGTTTGTTTCGGTTCCGTCTTTCGCTGCTACAAACATCAGATAACGCCGGCTTCGCTCCATGCGACACTTAATGCTTTCGCTTAAAATCCACTAGTTCATAAATAACTCCACTCGCGGAAAACTGGTTTTGAGGGATTTGAGTAGGAAACATTGCTCGCATTCGGATGGCGATAAAGGTAACGATTTTGAACGAGCTTCAAAGCAAAAGTTAAGCCGGAATAGGCACGCAAGAAGATTATGAAAAGTCCAATCTAGGTCACTGCAGCTCAGTAAAACCAGCATGATCTAGCTTTGTTGTCAGAGGGAATGCGTGTGCTCGCATGAAAACGTGTTCACGCATTTTTATACTGGAACCTCCTGAACCGGCGATTTCCGAAAATTGTTCATTGTGATCGTACCAAGGGTTGGCGTCAGGATCCACCGCTGACAGAACCACTCTAGATCCAAACAAAAGATGGTGTCTAAGTGTTAAATGCGGAAGATGTCACTAGCCCTTCTCTAGCTCCAAGCTTGACGTGCCATTCAAAGACACCTTTAAAAATAAAAAAAGAGGAGAAGAGGACAAGAAAATGCATAGAGGCGGGCGTACTTGGGGTTTCCATTTGTAGTTTTGTTGGCATTTAAAGACTCGCTTTGGTGATGCCTTGTTTCCTGATCTCCGTTCGATCGCTTGGCTCCAAGATTCCAATCGGTTCAGCTTTGCACTGGAGTTTGACGATCCCTAGTTCCGTAGATTGTTCTGGCGAACATTTGTTTCCCAAGGTTGCATAATCTATTTGATTTTCTGAGTACAAGATAGTAAGAAATATGACAAAGAAAAGGAAGCAAATTCTCTAGACTAAATTAATTTGCAAGGTACCAAAATACTACAAAAGGTATTTAATATACAGTATTTTGTGTAGAGTATTTAAGACAGGCACAAGTCTCAGATTTGAAAAAATCTTGGTATAGCTGGACAATATTACCGAGAACATACAGAATAGTGGTAAACATTGGTATAATCTTGGTATAGTTGTCGAACATTATTCACTATGCCTGAATAATAATTAATATTTGGACAAGTTTGGTACAGCTGGACAATATTACCAAACTTATCCATTATGGACACAATATATGTAAACATTTGGATAACCTTGATATAGCTTTCCAAAGTTATTCAGTATGTGCCCAATATTGGTAAATATTGCGACAGTTTTCGTGTAGCTAGACAATATTCCCAACATTATCCAGTGTGTGCTTAATATTAGTATATATCGGGATAATATTGGTAAAGCTGTACAATATTCCCCTGTCTTTACGTATATAACTCTTTCTAAACTTACACCTTTACCAACGCGCTTACTAACAAGTATATTATCCAGTGTTCCCAATATTTGTAAATATTAGAACAAATTTGGTATAGCTGAACAATATTACCCCTATTCACAAGAACGTTCACAACATTGCTATAGCTTGACAATATTACAATATTACTCATTATGTGCCCAATATTGGTAAATATTGGGATAATCTTGGTATATTTGTTTTTTATTTATTCAAATACCCTCAGGGCCAATCGGCATTAAAGAGGGGAGTGGGGTGTAGCAAAATAACAAACGAAAACAATTTAAAGGGCAGACTACATAGGGTATCATGATATCTCAGGACAGTAAAAAAGTGTTTATAGCATTTTTTTAACATTTGGACATCGACAATTTAAATTGCGAAAGTCAGAAGGTGATTCCATTCTAACCAAGTTGTTGGGGTCGAATGACTGTAGAAATGCGATGGTATCACATTTGCATATTCCAACTTTGAAGTAATGATCGATGCGAGGTGAAATGTAGAACGACGTGTGACGATAAGACCTTGCTATAAAGGGGTACTACAACGAAATTTCGGCGCTTATATTTTGGTGTATATGTGTTCAAAGGAGCAGTATCATATCGAACACACCAAAATATTGTTAAAAAAGTCACGAAAAGGAATTTTAAGACTAATTAAACGATTAGCAAAGAGCACCTGGTGGGTGTCGCTAACGCCTCATTTGTAATGCCCGCCTAGGAACCTTGACAGATAGTGACGGTAACTGTCTCGCCTCCGGCCACCATGAAAGATTAGGGGAAGGAGGAACTCTCGTCTGCACGAGAATCCCTTTTGTGTGTCGCAGAAGTCGCTATTGTCCCTCTACAAGATTATAGAAGATTAACCCGTCACTCACAATTTGTACAAAAGCAGCCGCTTCGGTGGCTGGAACGACTAGGCCATTCTCTCGACGTCATCTTCGCAGTAGCTTTGCTTTTCCCGAGACGAACTACGTCACGATTGCGTTGGATGTCACGTGCTCTCCGCTGGCTGTTCTCCGAGCGCTTGCCAGAGTGGGCCGTTTATAACAAAAAATACAGCCACCAGGCTCAAAATACAAACGTGCGATTGTCATTTACGGATGTTGTGGATCATATTCAACCTATGTTTGAACACGACGGGTATATTTCAAATTTCGTTGAAGTATCTCTTTAAGTACGGGTTAGCATGATAGATCTTCTGAAAAAGACATAAACGAGCCACTTTACATCGGAGAGAGAGGTTTGGCAGGGGAAAGGGGATTTTCATGGAGCTTATAGTTGCAGTGCGGTGATAGTTACCTAGAATAAAACGGGCAGAACGCTTCTGGACCGCTTCCAGAACATTAATTTGATTAGACTGATTGGGGTCCAAGATAGAAGCATTCTCTAATTTGGAACGAACGAGAAATTAATAGAGTGTTAATGTTAAGGCTGACGGCGCGAGAGCAAAATTTCTTTTCAAATAACGTATCATGCGGTTAGCGTTATTGATAACATATTCAACACGCAGTTTCCAGAATATATTACAAGTAATGTGACCGCCCGAATATTTATAAGAAGAAACAGGGGTCAAGGGGACTTTGTTGAGATAGTAGAAAAGCCGATGAGGATTAGTGCGCGATATCCTCATAACTTTTCATTTAGTAATGTTAAGTTCCATATTCCAAGGTGCTCATCCAGTGGTAAACAGCATTGCTAACTTTCTGGAGCTTTAAACCATCAGAGTCTTTAGTAGATTTAATGTATATTACACAGTCGTCACCTCGTCAATATTACCCAGTATGTACGCAATATTGGTAAATATTGGGACAGCCTTGAGATATACCTTTCCAGCGGCAGTCTTAAATGAATCATTTACATTGCGCGTCCCCGGTTTTTAAGTGTACGTCAGTGTTGCCCGACTGCGCAGGGCTGAGGGATTTTCGTCAGTGAACAGTGGGAGCCTGCATAGGCACGATTCCGGATTCTGGTGGGGGTTAAATTAAGGCATTCTATCGCTTCTTTGGTCTTTTATTGCGAATAGAACTTATCGAGGCTTTTAAAAAAAGCATTGTACGATTTTTGGAACCAAAAGCAATATTAAGCTATTTTTGATGCGTCCGTGCGCGACAGAACAAATCCAACAGAAATGGTTGTTTAATTTTAAGCTGATTTTTTACGACGCCATGTACTGAGCCGCGTCAATCTACAAATGTACTAACTGTGGAAAATATTTGACCGCACAAGATGGCCGAAAGGCATAGGTGTTCCCCGCTCACAACATCAAATTCATCAAGTTTCGTGAACCGAACAACATAAATTGTACATGCACCTTGGTGCCGCGTTATTCGAACAAGGTTTCTTTGAGATATATCTAAAATAAAACAACATATCCAATATACAATGTCGTCCACAGTCACTTCACGACGATCGGACCGAATCCGGCTTGTTTTAGGGCAAATCTTTGTGAGAGCCGCTTTTTTGCTCAGCATCTAAACAAAAAAAGGAATGTGGCTGTTCTGTACCCTAGCCGTACACGTTCAACAATTTTTCGCGAAAACCGGTAGCAATCAGGAACGCTCACGGAGCACCGTTTACTTTGTCACCGAAACATTTGTGTTTCGCATGTCGCGTGCTAGCCTATCTCAGTGGTCTGATTGCCGAGCTTAATATAAAGCGCAGACGTCTCGGTGACTTGTGGTGTAAGCTTTCCAACGTAGCGTAATGTAAGGAAACGGGGCTGTGTGAACCAGCCCTACTCAGGCGCGCTTCCGCAGTTGGCCGGGCTCGGAGAGGAGCGGTAACGAAAAAACTATCTAATAAAACTTTCTGTTTGCAGTCAGTACTGAAATAAATATATAGCTGTACTTGTTACTGCGTTTGGATCATAGTGACAATACTGGCCCTCCTGGCACACCTATGTCCAGAGGTCCGTTTTTGCTATTTCCAGCACAGGAATCGAGCCATCTGGTGATCCCCTTTGGAAATAAGTTAATAGATGACGTCAGGGCCGTCCCCTGCTGCTATCTTTCTGAACCCAGAGTTATAAAGTGAGGAATTAGCGTTTCGCATATCGCCGGTTCTAAGTGAATACGGAACGCGCAACTTGTATAATTTCATTTAAAGCAATCCATCTTTCGAACGAACGTTCGCTTAATGACTCATCTTAAGTGCCAATAGAACAGAAACCAGCCCACTTTCTCTTGCACACAATTAAAAAAAAAGAGAGAGATCAGATGCCAGAGCGCTATCTGAGAAAACCAAGAACACGTGAAGTAAATTCTTTGAAATTGTTTCACAATCAAGCTGGAGTTTACAAGAAAACTTCTGGCGCTCAACTTCTGCTATCTTTTTATGCTGAGTTCCAGTGTTTACCGGGAACATTCCCTTAAAGTTTGTGGCTGCGTTAGGATGTGCAACAGAGATACTACATTTCAAAATCGCATAAAAAAGGCTCTTTTTGAATAAAACAAAATGTGAGTGTGCTAATTAAAAAAGTTACGTGTACACGAAACGAGACGAGTCCTTGATCCAGTCAATAAAAAAAAAAGAACGCCTCTTGGATTCATTACAATTCTAGAAACTTGGAATGCATAGAGGTATGTATTTGAATATATCAAAACTTGCACTTTTTGTTTTCTTATTGTGCGCTAAGTTTTGAAAAATGCATATGACATTTTACACTAAAATAGTGATGATGAATTGGCAATTTATTTGCAAAAAGAAGAAAATGCGTGGCGCGCGCCCAGACGCGACATTTGCACCGCAAACAGGAGCGTTAGCACAGCTGCCACCGGTATTATGGTTGGGGCTGTGGGACCGCCACCTTTGGTATTGGTATTGGTATTGGTATTTATTGCGTGCCAAAAACATCGTGAAGGCTTCGATATTGATGCACATAAAAGTCACGAATGAGTTCAACATGCAAAGACGTGAAATACAGGAGTGACACATCAGTCATAATAAAACAAATTACAGACACAACTCGGTATTCAAAGTAAAATAGGCATGGAAAAGAAATCACGCTGCACAAGGCTATTACAAACAAGTTGAATTCTCTGCATTGGTGACCGTTCAATCTGCTTGTCAAGATAAAACGTATTGCAGAGTCGCATATGTTAAGCTGGCACATGAAAGCTTGTACTACTCAAAAGATCAGGTACATCGAAACGACCTTGTATGAGTTTCGGTAAAAACGCCACACCTCAGCGATTCCGACGGTCAATTAGGGTTCTGAGGTTTAAAACTTTAACAAGAAAATTATACTTGAAATAGAGTCTCCTGTTAAAATGTTTATCGTAGGCTATGCGTATCAGACGCCTTTGTACCATTTCAATGCGTCTGCAATAGCTGTGTGATGGAAAGTTCCATACAGCAGACGCAAATTCAAGTCGTGGCCTAACCAAAGCACAAAATAAGCATAGTATAGTATCAGGTGCCTGGAAGTGTCGAATCAAACGTTAGATCATCCCGAGCACTTTAAGACCGGTACCACAAATGTTAGTGACATGATATTTGAACAATAGTTTACAGTGTACTAGCACTCCAAGGTTCCTGACTTCATCAGTTCGAGCAATAGTACAGTTACCCAACTTGTATTTAAAGTGTAAGGGATTATCGCGTCTTGTTAGCGAGATTACACTGTAAACAAGTCAGCTCCTTTTACGGAGAAATTCTCTGGCGAAAAGTGCTGCCCGAGAATTCATCCGTAATAAAATTTAGTGAGGGGCCCGCTAAAACACGGACACCTTTACGTTATAACCTTTACGGACTTTTCCGTAAAGGTTAAAACGGAATGTGCTCCTTAATTGGAAAATTTAGATCTTCCGTAAAGGCATAGCGGAAAAGAGTCCTTAATTAGTTGCAAGCACGGCTCCTGGGTGCCGCCACCTTGCTATCTTGGGTGCGCTCTGGGGTGCACCATAGTCTGATTACGACGCCTTAGCAAGGCATTGTAATCAAGTTATGGTGCGTCCAATGTGCACCCCAGCAACCAGGATGGCGGCGCCCAAAGGCTGTGCTTGCAAACGTGTATACACAGAACGATCTGTAAGAAGGTGAACACAAATATGCCCTTTGTAAAGAAAAAACAAGAACATTGTTATTTAAAAAATGTTTTTGAGTGGCTTATTTTGTGGTACTCACAGAAGGAATATATTGCATCCGAAGAAGTCGTATGAAAATAAAAGAGCTTAGTCACCTTGGAGTGCTTCATATAGGGTCCTCAGAGGTTTCAGTCAAAATGGATACCCTATGCCGTTTGGCCTCTGTTCTCACGTTCTGTGTCGAATTTCGTCCGTCACGCCCAGCTAGACAAGAAAAAGAGAGAAGAAATAGATGTAAATTGAAGTATAACAATAATAATAATAACTATTTCATCGATTATGATGGAGCCCCAAGGAAGAAAGCTGCAGCGCACAGCTTGACTGGTCTTCTGGCCCCTTACACTAGTCAACGACAAGCATGCAGAAAATAAAAAGAGCACATATAGAGTGGGAGCACTGCACATCTAAGATTCATATGCATACAAACTGAGGTTCCCATACATACAAAGAATGAAGCCCATGCATCAGGCACATCCATACTCCCACAAACATAATAAATCTATTAGAAGAGTGGTTCTAAAACACTCAAGGCTGGAGGACTCTTCTGGTCTGGTAAACGTGACGGGGACCCCTCCATGACAAAGAATGAGAAGGGTGGGGAGACTACAATGTCAAATTAAAAAAATAACCCTACCATATTTGCTGGAACACAAAATATATGAGTAGGCCCCTAATTAAAATAACTGAGCACAAATGAAGCAGATGTTTCAATGTAGGCAGGCCCAGCGTTCAAAGAGAAAAATGTATTTCACAGAGCACTCGCTGATCCTAGATAAAATTCATGTATCGATCGTGCTGGTCACATCAGCCTCTGAACTTCCAGAATCAACCACATGCCTCTCCAATCTTCGGTGCTTGCAATGAGACACTCACGTCAAGCTTACTGTTTTGCACCAGTGATGCGGCGCACAGCTTCCCCGCATGGCACCGGTGTTCGCTGAGAAACAGTGGCCAGGGGGAAGCGCTTCCTCGCAGTCAACTAGATGGAGTACAATTTGTTTTTTCTCAGGACCATAAATCGATCTTCAACTTCAGAAACCAGTGCTAAAAAAAGTAGACCTCTATCCGAACCAACCGTTCAATTCTATCATGAAATCGAATTTATTTATAATATTCTGATATTAAGAAATATTGCACAAAGTGTGACATTTGTTGTCTATAAGAGCTAAAAGTTCCATTGCTTAGCTTGACTAACAACCAGGGGGTATGCAGACCCCCATTGGAAACCACTGTACTAGAAGTCAAGCAATGACTTACCGTAAAAAAAAAACTCCGGAGCTGCCAACTTTTTTTCTGATCCAAAATATCACAAACTGCAGGAATTTCTCCAGACACTTCACTATAAAACATTGTTTGAAGTTTTGTGACCAGAATCCAACATCCTGAAAAGTAATAAATACATGAATATAAATGCCAGTACGCCAATATAAACACATTATATTCATGTTACACAGGCAGCCTTAACCTCAGGTAAGCTAACCATGGTTCCTGGCCTCTAAACTGAACCAAGATGCTATTACATGGCTCCCTAGCTCCAAGTTGACACGAAAACAAAACCAAGTGTGGCGTTAGGTCATCACTATGAATACTGAAGCAGATTAATTGTCAAGGCATATTGTATTGTTCATAGGCGTCTTTAACCGCTTTCAACGGATTTGAATTAAATATTGTAGGGTTCGGTGCTACTGCTCACCCGCAAGAAGGACCAACGAGGCGGATCTCAGAAAAACACACCTTTACTTTCTGGTGGCAGCCAACCGACTCCCGAGCCCCGAGCCTGGAGCATGGCTCGCGCGCACGTTGCGCGCCGGGCGCCGAGGACGAGTTCTTTTTCCGCGCCGTTGGCCTCAAAACCCACAAACTTTCCACCCCCCCCCCCCTTCTCTGTCCTCTGGCTCCGTGGCTGTCCTCTCTGGTTGTTGGTGGTAGAGGAGGAGGGGGTTGTGACGATGCAGGCGGCTGGATGCGGTTCGTGGAGGCCGCCTCCGGATTGGTGATGCGGTTGTTGCAGTTGCCAATGAAGTCCTTGAAAGACAACGTGCCGTCAGGAAGCTGAAAGGGCAGCTGCGCGTCATAGAGGAGCGCCTGGTTTTAGTACCCGAGCTGCCTCTTGATGTTGGAGAACTGTGCGTTGTTTTGGTGACGCACTGCTCTCTGCTTGGCCAGGTGGTCCTCCATCTGCACCGTGACACAGCCGTTCGTGTTCTTCAGTGATATTGACGACGTTGCCGTACAGGCAGAGCAGGTTGAAGAGCTTCTCGGCGTTCATCTTGTTAGAGTTGAGGCCGTACACAATCAGCAGAGACCCTTGGTGTGGACCCGCCGCTTGAGGACGAGTGGATACCCCCGGGGCCGTGGCTGGCAACGTAACGCTTAGGTGGACCTTCGTTGCGGACCTGGTCTCCGTTGGTCTGCGCCCCGTAGCCGTCGCTGTAGCCGCAGCTGGGGCTGCTGATCTGGCGGCGTAGCTAGGGCCGGTAGAGGGTCCTCGGCTGCCCACTGCGTTGCCGTAGTCCCCGAAACCCCGTGGCTCATCGAGGAGGTTGAGAGAACATCCGGCAACGGTTGTGGCGGTGGCGGGACGTGTCGAAGGTTCGAAAAGAACGAAAAAAAAAAGAATCAACAGTTGTCTTCTGGAGAGGCTTCTACAAGAAAGCTTCGGTAACGTTGGGCGAGGCAATAGACTAGCTAAATTTGCGAGCACACTGTCGGTGTATATCACACAGAACTACGCGGACAATCTGTATGGTGCGGAAACTAGTTCTCGTCAAAGCCTATTCCAACGCGCATCTTCTAAGTTTTCATCTTCGTCTTCGTCACCAACATAAAAAGGAGTCATTGCACAATTAAAAATAACCCGGATCGGCATCACTCTCCACCTGCGAGAGAAGATCGTCATGCGATTCATAATACCGTTTGAGGTTGGTGACACGAACAGGTCCAGCGAGTCGTCCAGACCCACAGTGAACAAGCGTGTACGTAAGGCGTGAAGCCTTGTCTCGCACTCGATACGGACCATCCCACCGGTTCGCCAGGGAAGCTGTGAAACCTCTGGAGGCGTCACTAAGTGCGTGTGTCCGTCGGAGTACAAGGTCTCCAACTTCGAATTACACGTCCCGGTGGCCACGATTGTACTGCTCAGCCTGCTGAAGCCGTGCGACGTCCAAGCTCCCCCGGACATCACGAACGATATGCCTGAGTCTGCGTCGTAGGCTTCTTGCAAACTGACCGTATGAGCGAGCAGCGCCAGGAGTGTTGGTCGTGCAAGTGTTTTCCAGCGGGAAAGTCAGCTCTTGTCCGAAATTAGGGCAAGCTGGCGTAAACCCTGTAGACCAGATAACGGTTGTGCGTGTTGAGAACGCGAGCTCTGGGAGCTTTGCGTCACAGTCATGGAGACGTTCGGTGTGAGCTATTAACATCGATTTTAAGTTCCGGTTCACCCGCTCTGTGATGTTAGCTTGTGGGTGATAAAGGGACGTCCGCCTGTGTTGAATGCCCAATGCGGCACATGAGTCCCGGAACACTTTGCTGGCAAAATATGTAGCGTTGTCGCTAATCAATTTCGCCGGAAATCCGAAGCGTGTGAACGTCTCTATCAGACATTCCAGATTTTCTTGGACGTCAGTGATCGCAATGCAAATAGCTCGACCCACTTGCTAAAGTGATCGGTGACAACCAACAAGTACTGGTTGCCACGCGGACTGCGTGGTAAAGGGCCCATGACATCGACAGCAACGCATTCCCATGGGGATCGACTCACGACTGGCTGCATGAGACCAGGGGGCTGACCACCGCGCGGTTTGGCTTTTTGACAAACCGGGCATGAACGAGCGTACCTTAGCACGTCCTGACGAATTCCTGGCCAAGTTGCAGTACGGCTTAACTTTTCAAAAGTCTTGCAGCCACTACTGTGACCAGCCAGAGCAGAGTCATGATAGTATCTAATGAAAGACGTGCGAAGTCGCCGAGGTATCGCGGCTCGAAATGAAGTGTCTGTGGAGCCACCCTCCTCGTCGTGGATCTGAGGTATATACCGGAGGAGCAGACCGTCTTCGGCCAGCAAGTATGAGTCGAAACCCATGTCAGCGTCCCTGTTGCCACGTCGGTCACGTGAAGATAACCACTCAAAGACCCTGCGACAAAGTCCATCGTTCTGCTGTGCTGCACGAAGCTCATTTCGGCTAATCAAAGTACCCCAGCGCGAGCCAGCATCTATCACAGCCACAACATTGGCATCCTCGGGCACGTGCTCTTCGCCAAGCGGAGCGCGCGACAAAGCGTCTGCGACTTTGTTTTGTGAACCTGGCTTGTGCACAATGGTGTAGTCATATTTTTGAAGCGTAAGTGCCCAGAGTGCTAATCGTCCTGCCGGATTCTCCAGCCGCTGAAGCCAGGATAAGGCGGCATTATCCGACTGGATCACAAAGCGCGCGCCATCAAGATACATATTGAATTTCTGCAGGGCGAATATGATGGCTAGGCACTCAAGCTCGCAAACGTTGTAATTCCGTTGAGCTGCTGTCAACGTATGGCTAGCAAACGCAACGGGTCGTAAGACACCATCAAAGTCTTGAAGCAGCACAGCACCTAAACCGTAGCCGCTCGCATCGGTTTGCAGCACAAACGGACGGTTGAGGTCTCGGAGCTTCAAAGAAGCTGTCTCAGCAATAGCTCTGGACAGTTGCTGTGCCTCCGTCCAACGCCATTTGACGCCTTTGCGCAGCAGTTCGTTCAGAGGCCGCGTTATTTCTGCACAGTGGGGGATAAACTGGCGGTAAAATCCAACCATTCCCAGAAATCGCTGCAAACTCTTTGCATCATGTGGGGGAGGAAAATCTGTTATGGCTTTCAGCTTGTCCTCGTTAGGGCGAAGCGCACCGCCGTCGATTACAAAACCGAGCAGGTTAATCTTGGATGTTGCCAGTTGCATTTTTCCTGGGTGAACTGTCAAACCAGCATTCCGCATGCGCTCGAGGATAGTCCGAAGGTGTACAAGATGTTCTTCAAACGTGCGTGAGAAGACTACTACGTCATCCATATACGCCATGGCGTAGTTGTGCCGTGCATCTCCGAGCACGATGTCCATAAGACGTTGGAATGTGGCAGGAGAGTTGCTCAAGCCAAAAGGCATGCGCACAAACTCGTACAATCCTCTGTAGCATGTGAATGCTGTTTTCTCGATGTCAGCGGGTTCGACCTCTATCTGGAGGAAACCGCGACTGCAGTCAAGAGTCGTGAAAAAGCTCGCGTTTCCCAAGTTGTACATGATCGACTCAATCGAGGGGTATGGGTACGCGTCACGAACGGTTACCCTTATCAAAATGGCTATTGAGTTTCTATTGCAATGTCGCTGACAAAACACAATGAACTCACATTACTGTTTTTTTGATTTTGTGAATAACTTCCTTATGCGTTCCTAATGTGTTTCAAAAACATATTGGCCACCGTGCTTCAAATATTTTTTTGTCATCTGAATTTTCATTGAGTTCCTGATGCGTGAATATCCTGATGTGTTTGTTTGTGGTGTGTTTTCGAGTAGGCGCAGAGGGCTGCACTGCGCACCCTTACAAAAATGATCAATGAGTTTATCAGGTTTCTGATGTATTGTTATAGAATACATTAGAAACTCAATTGAAACTACAGCCCACAATATTCGTGGCGGAATATTTACATGTACCGTATTTACTCGAGTAATGGCCACACTATTTATGAATAATGCCCTTGTGTCTACTTTCCCGCAAAACACATATACAGCCAATCATCGTGTTGCGAATAATTACCATAGGGAATAACTAGATCAAGGGCACGAGTCTCCATACAAATGCAATCTTTACAGATGGTATCTTCGCGCCAAGACGTTATCGCTGTCCTGTAAACAGCTGGAATCATGCTTTCGATCGTGGTGATTGGCAATTCGCGTGCTTTGCGGAAAAGCGAACCTTTATGTTTTGTTCATAAACAGTGCGGCTATTACTCAAGTAAATGCAGTATATTGTTCAGACAATCATGCAGTGTACAAGAAACGCAATAAATGCACGTTTCAACATATGCATTTTTATCCTATTTCCTGCAGCCTATATGTAGTTATTTGAACATGTACAGAGCTTTACATTGCATGCAGATAGCATTCCCATACATGCACATAAGCAGACTTACACATCCTACTGTAGATGCAGTAAGCTCCAAGCTTCGATACCTGTACACCTACTGTAGCTGAGTAACAGCTTGAACGTGAAACAAATGTAATCAGTTTGTGTCAACTATAACGATGAAGTACTACCAGGAAACAGCTGTGGAGTAACTGTCTGCTGCATTTAAATTAGCATTCCAAAGTAAAGGTGCTGAGGCAAGTATAGTCAAACACATGTAAAACTGCTTTATTATGTTCATTTCCACAAGTGCTGGCATAAAAACAAAATGTATTTGGATCCAAAGATGCTGCTTGCACGACTTAATGTAGAGATGTGTACACAAATAGAATATTAATTACAAAATAAAAAACAAACAAACACAACGTTGTGGGCGTACGTCCAATCAACAAACTAAGGATGCAGCTCTATGGCAGCCATGACACAGTATATTTTCACGTTTTTGAAAGACTATTTTGGTGCCTCTAAGCTCTCTCAAAATAGGTGTTATATATCACGTTGCAGGATAGTATTTTCTTCTTTCTGATGTAAAATATGTTTCTTTAATCGGAAAATCCGACTTTGAGCACCTGCAAATATGGGAAGTGTGAGAAGTTTCGGCAAAACGTGGTTTAATAGTACAAATGGGCAGCGTCTACAATTCAGCACTCTGATTAGAAGAGTGCGCCTTTTGTGTATAAGGGCCCTCAGTTCTGTACTTCATATATTTTAACAAATATTTACAGAAACTGACTTCATGTAAAGTCTTCCGAAGTCACTTTTTGCAATGCAAATATCTGCCAAAATATATAAAGAATAGAAAAAAGGGTCCTTGTACACAGAGGACGCATGCTTATTTTGCAATAATACAAAATTTGAAAGTGCTCAACAGTAGACCTTGCCCGTTTGTACTACCTAACCATGTAGTGCCGATAATGCCCATGCTTCCGATATTTGCAGGTGCTCGGTGAGTTGGATTATCAGATTCGAGAAACATATTTTACATAAGAAGGAAGATGATATTCTACAAGATGATATGTAAAACCTATTCTTAAAGAACTTAGACACACCTGTCTTAGCAAATTACTTGATCTCCCGTGCCAGCATCGAGGAGAGGCTGTTCTTCAGCAGCAATACAGTAGTGTCGAACTTGCTGCATGTGTAGCCTGAAAAAAAGCCAAAAGCACAACAAAATAAACACATTAGCATTCACGTGTTTTATGGGCCTGGAGTGACAAGTCATGCAATAAAGACACGTGCACACTGCTAGAGGCCGCTGCCGTTGCTATCAGCAGCACGCGTAGTACTGACGTCACCGGGCGCTCTATAAGAAGAGCACCGTCATACCCGCAGCCAGACCGCTGCCGGCTTCTGCGGAATAAAGCTGTTCGCAGTCCTTCCCTCGTCCTGCCACTCCTTGCCTCACAGACATAACACACACCATCACGAAAAAGCCAGCATGCTTATCCTTTTTCTACTGAACCTCACTGAGGCAGCTACGTCCTTAATCAAGTGAATGAAATAAAAATGAATTTCGTATAGTCATCGTGCAAGACAAAGCCAAGAAGCTAGAACTTTACCTTAAGTTTAAATATTGTGGAGATTCCCCTTCCTACTACTTACTCAACGGTGAGGAACCAGATCAAGCTCAATGTTAAGCACACCCACAAATGTCTGTTTTAGTCTGTCTTCAAATTTGCGCTTTACACAGCATTCCTAAAATACGTGAAATCTTGTTGGTGCCACTGTTCGCTTGCCAATGACCATAGTAGCTTTTATTTTTTTTCATTCTTTCACTAGTCCGATGAACGGCTTTGCAGATGCTTAGTTCAGCAGATGTAACTCAACTAATGCTCACAGCGGAACAAATAGCAGTTTCCTGTCAAAACTTGCCACTAGGCGCATTCAATAGCCACAGCATGTCCTGCGAGCCCGATAGCATATTTAAATTTTTTCTCCCTTTTAACACACCTCATATGTATCTAGCTTCGGCAAAGTATATTATATCAAGTTTGTTGCCAAAGAGTTGGAAATAAAAACATGGTAATAAGTAGTCTTATGTGTACAAAAAAACAATAACCTTTGCTTAAAGCAATATCATCAGGATTCCCTATGATCACAGCTTTTTAAGTATCAAGTACTGTCTCCTGGAAACCAGAACACGGTGAGGCGGCAGATTTTTCTGCCTTAAACTCAGAGGTTAATACGTACCAAGAATGGCATTCAAGCGCACTTGATCTATGGCCTCTTTCACAGGGCCACCCTTGTTGCTGTTCGTGCCTTTGCCAAAAAGGGACTTGTTCCGAAGTTCTTCTTGGCTAAAGAGGTTCCGGACGAGATTCCTTGCAAATTTTGCAGGCGCTCCACAGCGGTGGGAGTGCAGACGACCGAGAAGGGTCTTTTCGACCAGCACACCGTCTCCAATGTTTACCTGCACAACAAATATATGAGAACAGAATTTGTTTTTTGTTATTCAAACTTCCTCAATCACTAAACATTTCTGTGTATTCCGTGCAGCACCTATATGGATTATTATTGCAGGAAACACTCAGTTGTTGATAAACATAGTGCTAATTAAGTAAAATACCTTGGACTACACCTTAACCACGGAGGAAAAATAGACTGCAGTTTGTAAAGAGCCCAAAGTACCTAGCAAAACGCAGTGAACGAGTAGATGCACTATAGCTCCATTCTTTGTTATTGGGCGGCAGCTTGTGCTACCTAGCTGTTGTAAGGATAATTGCAGTCAAGCTCTGTTTCACACTCGAACAGTGGTCGAAAGAAGTCCGATAATTGAGTAGTCTGAAAGAGCGTCCGAACAGCCTCCAGGTCACTGTCGGCCTTGTGCCGACGTCCGAATGAAGCATGACACCAATTTTCGTCGGCCAAAACTTTGTTGGCTACTGTAAATGCTAAATAGTGTGCATGAATAGCCTGGAAAGTTGCTGCACCTTCTCAACATCAAAAGGGTACTGAATCAAAAATTTCTGCCAGATTTAGCATGCATAGTAGCAGCGATAACATCTGCATGTTTCATAAACACTGGGTCCTGAAAAAAAAAGTAAACCAATTAAATTAACAAACAACATTGACACTGAAGAGAATTTTTTTAAAGCTATCCTAAGATGTGAAAGGCCTTGCAGGCTTCAGCGCGTAGCGTTTGCAACTGCGCCGCTGAGTGTACCAGCTGTCCAAACCATCATCAATTTTGATCCAAGATTGTCCTTGCCCTGTCCGATGTTTTCACCACATGTGATATCAAATCTACAACCAAACCATGCACCGGACCCACCCATGCTGACATCTGAAGGCATTAGAATGGCCATAGAGTAAGGTACAATGTAGCACTTCCTAAAGTGAAGACAAAGAGGAGCGCGAGAATTGGGATATCATAGGAAACAGCCAGGAATTTCAAACCGTCTCGACACGCTGTCTGTTCTCCAAGACCAGCTACTGGCTTAGCTTAATTGTGAAGTTCTTTTCCGAAAATGTAGCCCCTTAAAATTAGGCAAAATCAATTCCTTTAACGTATATGTACTAATGTCCTACAAACATAATCCTAACCGCAGTACAGCAAGTAATACAAAATTTTGTCTAACAAAACGTTTACCGCAAAAGTAAACTCACTCACACTGAAAATGCACGCACACCAAAAAAAACGGTCACTCACATCGCGCTGACTTACAACTCAAATTGCATTTTCGTCTTCTTTCTTTTTCTTTTACCCGAATTAAATTTGTCATGTCTCACTTCGTTTTCTTCTGTACAAAACAGAATGTGCAATAGACATTGCTATTTGTTTTGCACAGAAGAGAACGAAGTGAGACATGACAAATTTAATACGGGTAAAAAAAAAAGAAAGAAGACGAAAATACAATTTGAGTTGTAAGTCAGCGCGACGTGAGTGACCGTTTTTTTGGTGTGCGTGCATTTTCAGTGTGAGTGAGTTTACTTTTGCGCTTCTCCTACAATATGAATATCCAACTCGCCCAAGCATCCCTTCTATGAAAAAATGATTACCGTCTCTGCCACCGCGAATGTGGAGTTCTGGGAGGCATTCAGAGTTCGCACAATTTTGCGCAGCTTCTTCACCATGTTGTAGGCGTCTGAGGAAGAAACAAGACAAAAGCATGCTTAATGAAATATGAAATAAAAATAATATTTTTTCCCTCTATTCATTTGTTTTAAATGTATCACTCTATCACTATGATATGCAACCGCACAGCTGTCATAGGCTGTGTGACCCACGCCGCAGCGAACATGGTGTTGACATGTTCAACAACATTGTTGTTATTTTGTTTTCCCCGAGGGAAATATTGAACAAATTGGGTCCGAACTAGTTTTGCAATATTTCATGGGCACGTGACAAGGGGCACCTCCCCAACGCCTCTTCTAAATATAGACCTTTTCGTGCACAGATCTGCAGAGATTACAGGCGATGCCAACCATGAACCAGGGCTGCCTGATTACATAATTGCAAAACTACAAGCATTCTCTTTTGCATTAGTTTTGGTATTGTTTCCAAAATGTTTGTGAACATTTTGTTCAAATTGTGTATCTAATTTGTTTATGAATTGTGGGAGAATCCCAAAAATAAAGTTGTCGACCGCACACAAGGTGACATTTTTAATGGAAACAGATTTATTTCAGAGAACTCGAAGCCACAATTAAGCGGGCTTCCCAATGCTTAATGAGCTCGGCAGTTATTACAGCAGTCAATAACCACCATAGTTTCTTGGATACTTAAACAAAAAAACATGAACTTTTTAATTATTAGCTGTATGTTGCATATAGCAATCTTAAAAAGAGCTGCCACGAAAGCTACAGCAATATGCACAATTAAAAAACATGCAACTGGCTTGGAGGTAGCGAACAACGTCAACCTTTTCTTTCTATGATTTCGCAATCGTAGGAGAGTGGTGCCAAAACTGGGGGAAACATACCTCTGAGGCAGTTGTTTTAGAGCGCAGCTCTTAGGCGCCCGTTTCCGGCTTGAGCGGCGTCGCCGCGCGGCGCACTATGGGAAATGTCCCATAATGCACCGCGCGAGATACTCGTGACGTCACGAGGGTCCCTCGCGGTGCATTATGGGACATTTCTCATAATGCACCGCGCGGGGAGGAGGAGGGGAGGTGGAGGAGGAGGGGCAAGAGATGAAGGAAATAGGGGAGGAGGAGAGATGAGGAGGAGACGAGGAGTGGGGAGGAGGAGGGGAGGAGCTTGAATGATGAGGGGAGGAAGAGGAGGAGAAGGAAGAGTAGCAGGGAGGGTGAGGAGGAGGGAAGAAGGATGTACCCTCACCTCAGAACCCTTCTTTCCTCCTCCTCAAGAGATGCGCTCTAATTCTGCGTTACAGGGTGTTGTAAACAGTCTTGCATTTCTAATTGAGTATATTGCTTTCTTAGCCTTGCACGACATGTCTTTAAAATTGCACTTGCAGTATGGACCATAAATGCAATATTTAAAGAGTGAACTAACAAGTTTAAGCTAATTACCTTAGAAAATATGGTTGTTATTGTTTCTTCTAGTATCCTCCGAGCGGAAACACATAGCGATGCAGACATGCGCGTAGGGGGATCGGTGGCCGAATGGTCTAGCGCACACCAGCTCGGAGCAGAAGAACCAGCCAGTGCTCCTGCAGGTCCCGCAGGAGCAGGAGCACTGGCTGCTCCTGCTCCGAGCCAGTGCTTCTGGAGCTCGCGCTGCAGAACCCAGGATCCCGGGTTCAATCCCTGCCCCTGCCCGTTTCGATCTGGATGAGCATCGTACCGGCGTGCGGTCGTGTATCACCACTGCGTGGTGCACGTTAAAGACCCCACGTTTGCGGTTATACCGCACTGGCTAAATTGCTCATCCACAGCTGAGACACCACACGCCCACTGAGGCAGACTAACTTCCGGCTGTATAAACATACACACAACAATTTTTCACGCAGCTGTGAGCCCGGTTTTTAAATATATACTTCACCCTGGCACCACATGTTTATACAATTTGTTATGATGTGCAAGCACAAAGGTAGGTTTAGACACTCAGATGTAGCTTCTACTGTATGAATATGTATGATATAAATATTGTTAAACTACGTGACAGCAAGCACTGGTTGTTCGCTTTAAATCACTTTGAAGCCGAAAACCATCATTTCCATAGCTAAAGAGCATTAAGGTTACTGCGTTTACACTATCTGAAACTAACAAGCTACTGATCAAGTTATATGCATTTGTATCTTGCTTCCAGTTTAATTAATATGACCTAGTAGAAATTGGTCATGTTTAACTTTCCTTCACTAAACCTGCAGCAGTAGTTTTTTGCTTGCAGCAAGATGTCGTCTAAAACCTACAATTCGGCAAGTGGAAATATTTGGCAAAATTTGGAAAGTGGAAAATATTAATCCTTATTTGACTACTTGAACGACTACTTTTCCTATAGTTCAAAAGGACTGGAAGTGTTTCGCAAAACACATGTCGCTTACCATAGTTGTTCTCAGCCACGGACAGCTTCTCCTCTAGGACTTGAACTTGGGCCTGAAGTTCCTCCACCTTGTCTTGCAGTGCGTCACAGTTGCATCCAGATGTACCCTACAAAGGCATCTCTATCAGCCTACATAGTTATTTATTGCATGTTTCACGCACAACTGCTGAATCTTTGAGGTATAAAGCCACTTATTGTTGTGACCTTTGGTACACCTGAAGATAATCAGATCTGCATATTTTATACAGGACATTCGAATAAAAAAATTTAAATCCTATATGTTCTGCCTTTTCAATATTCTGAAAAGTGCATGAAACCGAATTCTAACTTCGCCTTTTCATGGATCCAACTTAATTTACTGGCAGTGCTAAGTATTTAAAAAACAGTCCTCCATGCACCCCACTCCGATATAAGAAGTGAATAGCCAAGTCTTAGACAATACTTTTTTCACTTTTCAACTGAAAACAAAAGGAGACAACAAACCGGTTGCGCGGGGCCATCGGAAGGGCAGCCTTGAATGGACTTCCTTTTTTGGCGGCCGGCTGGGGGCCGCATCCTTCAGTGCTCGTCCCGGACTAATGTGGCATGACAAAAAAAGGCAAAGAAAATTTTATTACGTGCCTTTACACCACGTTGGACATATGTACCTAGATCAGTTGGAATGAATTGTTATGAGGCGCTGTAATTAATCGTGAACGTCCAGCTGAGTGGCGGATATGTTTCTAAAAAAACTGAAGAAAAACTTGCCCCAATGAAAAGTTGCAAATGAACATAATCCTTCTATGAACCAAGATGAAGTAAACCCTTTTTCATGCCGCTGAGAAAAAACGTTCTTGCAGGTAACTTTCGTATTCGATTTAAAGATAAAGAAGAGTGAGGGGAAAATAACTGACCTTGCTTTATTCTATCCAAAGCCCTAACGGCCCATAAGAAAAACGGTGTTGCAGTGCCATAAAAACGACTGACATTATCTCATTCTGCAGAAAATGTATTGGTTTTATAAACACAGAATCTGTTTTATGGCTCGGGTTTCATGCGGAATGTGAGACGAAAGACTGTCCGTCACGAAAGGAGTAGCACACGATTGTCATGAAAAACACGGTTTTCAGAACCAGGCTCGTAGTCAGGATATTTCTTATCCGGTAGGGGGGCTCAGGGTTAGACCGTCGAACCAGCACGAAATCCAATCCGAAGAGGCGGCAAGCAAACCGAAAGCAAGCGCGACAAACGACGGCGGCGCACACAGACTGCTTCACTGCAAACAAACTCCCACTAGAAATCGAGGATGAAGCACAGTAAAAACATAGTTAACACTCCAGCCAATAATGCACCGCCCCCCTTAACCAATCACATTATTCAGTTGCAGTCCCCGATGTCCGAACCGCGAAGCTGTCGCCATTTTAACTAACGGTGAATAAACAGCACAGCTTCGAAACAATACCAACATTGCACGTTTCGTTATGCGTTACATGAAAGGGAAATCAAATGGTTTTACGTGGCGTCTTTGCCAGTAGATGAAAGACGCTACGTGTTGTTTTGGGGGGAGAGAATCGGGATAAAAGGGGTTCGTTAAGATTGAGTTTCACTCGATCCGTTCGCCTCCAGAATGCCGCCGCCCACCAAGGGAAGGCCGCGAATTCCCGCGTGTTTCTACGCCACCGACAAGAACAACAAGCGCAGGGGACGGAGACCCCCAGCACCTACAACCGCGCAGCTCCCAAGCAGGCCCACCCGAGAACGGAGGCGCCCGGCGAGGCCGTGCCGACCACGGGCAGCCCCGCGCGCGAACGAAGCCCCGAGCGCGTACTTGGCAAATCGCCAAGCACGTGTGCGCGCGCACCCGCGCTGAGACCAAGCACACAAGCCCAAAGCCCCGGCAGAACAAAACTTTAAGCCCAACTAAATAGGCCGAATTAGTAGTTGCAAACGTAAATGCCCCACCTCGAATGCGCCGCCCGACGTCGCCGGGGATCCCTACACGAGCGATGCGATCGCACGTGCAGACAGCCCCGGCGGCGCCTTACGCCACGGACGAGACAGGGCAGCAACATGGCACCCGACATCCAAAGGCTACGGACGCGCGAACATAGTTGACTCACGATTTTGTTGCCGATTTGACATTTCGGCACCGCAAATCTTTCGAAACATTGTTTGCCTAATCTACAAAGCTACTTTGTTATTCAAGTGCTTGTAACCACAGTAAAGGCAGCTTAAGGTATGCATTACGAGAAATGCATTGGAGAGTACGACGCAGATCATTTTTTTAAAGCACGACCAAGCCCGCGGTAGACGCACAGCGAACGACTTACCTTTTGCTTCTTAGGATGCTGTTGCACGGCTGTGGTGGCTGTGAACTCATTCGTCACCGCATGGATCCGAGGCACTCTCAGCAAGTTTTGCACGCCGGCGTTCCATCGCCCTTTCCGTACCTTAGTGATGTCGTCAAACAAGGCATATAATACAATGCGTGAAATACTACAGTCAAACTTCTGCAAAGTGAATATTAACACTTACCGAAATCCAGCAGCTCTGCAAGTGCCGGCGGCTCCCCGTTTTTCCAGTTGATGTCGACCATCCTGCCGCGAAGCTCCGCTGTAGCGTTCTCCTCGATTAACAACCGAAACCCTATTTGGGTATCCACAACCGCTCGCACTGGATAGACGTCCCACGTCTCCTCCCCAACCCACTTCACTAGCACGTGAGACATCGCGCGAGTGGCCTGCACACGCAGAACACGACGAAACCGACGAAACCACGCGAAAAGTTAAAGAAAGACACCGCACAAAAGCTTCCTAAAGTTGCGAAAGCAAAGTTACCCGCCAGTCCCGCCAGTCTCGCTACGCAGCAACAAAGAAAAAAGAAACAAAAAAGTCACGTGATTCACGCCCAATGTTGGTTGACGAAGAACGAGACGGCAACGGTCTCTCCTTTTCAAACTGACCACAAAGATGGTCGAGTTTTTTTTTTAACTTTTACTAATAATGTTTTTCACAACGATTGTTTACTTCTCAATGAGACGCTAAGGCCTTGAAATGCTAGAGAAAACATATTACGAATAGAAAAACGTTCACACTTGATTTGGCTATTAACGATTGCCAAGCGTAGCCAAGCCATAGTGACCATAGCGCTGCTTGGCGGGAAAAAAAGAGAAGGCAGGCGGAACAGACGGTCGTGTGATCCGGCAGTGCTTTGTGTGTCGCCTGGCTCCAGTTCACTCTGCTACGAAGGAACCGGCATGGGACCGAAAAGGAGGTACAATCAGTATCTTTGGGATCAGACATGTGACGTACCAGTTCGCTCAAAGGACCGCCTGAAGGAAAATAACGCTGCCATTGATGAAAGCCAGACTACATCACGGCAGAAGTTGATCGACGGACTGGACGCGACGAGCATCCGCGCTGCGGTGGAGTCAACGCTGTCAACGAATTCCACAGGCTCTGCTGCAGGAGACCTTGCACTGACCGAGAGTGAAAAGACACGGGCTGAAAGTTCGCCTCACTCTGAGCGTGATGATTCTGGACTGGGAAGGGGAAGAACTGGACAGGCCGCCTGTCACCACTAGCTCGGACAGCTCCGACTCAGCTGAGAGCGAGTATTCGTGTGCTTCCGACATTGAAGATGAGACGGAGAGAAGTTCTTCATCAGACAAAGACACATACCTGGTAAGATTTTCCGTCATTTTGTTCATTACAATGGGCGTACTGATTCAATGCGGGAAATTGCGAGGCGGCTCGGGCCTTCATGCGTGCTACCTGCCTTTCTGCTTTGCCTCGGTTCTCCTGGGCCAAAATATTAATAATAATAATTGTTATTTTTATTATGCGTGCTTTACTTCTGAAGTGTCTTAAATTTGTACTCGCGCTGCGCTTCTTTGGTAGAATGACTCCGCTGCATCTACCCGCAGGGTTTCAGATCATGTGCAGTCCCACAGGATAAATTTTCGCCCGCGCCGACTACTTTTCGATAGGCGTAATCGCAAGGCCGTTCCAACCATGCCTTCGGCATACATTGCGAACCCCACGTGATCTGTATTATCTAGCTACTATTAGACCAGTGAACACCGCATATTGTTATTACTATTGTGATACTCGTGAAGTGGCATGGCAATCTAATTTAATATGACTTT